>JAJPUD010003724.1:102129-156087 GCA_023553655.1 Myrmecobius fasciatus
CTCCCATTGGCTGTCCGCCTCGTCCCGCCCGCCCCGCGGAACCGGAAACCGACACGACCCGGGTCGCGAACCGACCGCAGCCCCGCCGCCTCCTCGGGCCCCGGCCGCCCGAACTGACGGCAGTCGCGGCCACTGAGCAGCCGGAGCTGGCGTTTGGAGGGCGGGTCTTCCGGCCATCCTGGGGGAACCCGACTGCGGTCGGAGGGACGAGGCGGACAGCCAATGGGAGACAGGTTTCAGGAGGGGCGGAGCGAGGGGCTAAGGGAGGCAAGAGACAGAGAGGGGAGGGAGAAGCTCTGGGATTAGGAGGTGTGCGGCGCACGTGGAGGGAGATAGATTGGGAGAGAGGGAGAGGACTGGAGGAAGGGCGGGTGCGGCCTGCAGCCTGCAAGGGCACCGCCTCTCCGGCGTTTCTGAGCTCTCTACGGACTTTCAATCCTGCCCTAGAGAATGCTAGAGCCACGAGGTTCTGTCCCGTGGGCCGGTTGAGAGAGAGGTGTGTGGGGAGGCGAAGAGGGAAATCTTCCCATCAACCTTAACCTTCTGAAGACCACCTTGCAAAGAGGAATAAGTGCTTGAGTGCAGACTCTTCTCCACAATGGATGAAAATCCCAGAACCCTGGAATTCAGATCCCCACTTTGATACCCCTTCACTTTATAGATGCGGAGGAAATGGAGCCCAGAGAGGGAAGGGGCTTTTACACCTCTATCTCTCCGCCTTTTCAGGGAAGATCCCTGAGCCTCCAAGTGGGAAAGGACCTCACCAGACTCTTTCCAGTATGTTACCCACCATCCAAGCAGATGCCAGTATGACCCTGACAACGGAACTCGAACTCCCAACCTCCTAACCTCCAGCCATTCACCCCATTTCAGTCACACACCAATACGTACTCAACTAAAACTCCTCCACCCCAAATCTGAAGATCTAACTGTCATTACAATAGGGATAAGAATTTGCTGAATTATCTACATGGACAATTTTGCCCACTTTTATGTGTCTCCTGTTTATTGCACAAAATGTAGAAGCCTGAGGGGAATATGATATCTCAATGAATAGCATGCAGGAAGTCATTTGTTCAAATCCAATATCAGAAACTTGCTAGTTGTGGGACTCTGGGCAAGAGCAAATCACTTAACTGGTATCTGTCTCAGTTTCTTCATCTGTGAAATGAGGATAATAATGGCGCCTATCTCCCAGAGTAACTGCTAGTTAGTGCTAGCAATGAAGATGAAGAAGGTGGAGGAGAAGGAGGAGAAAGGAATAGGTCTAAAAAGAATTCCTTAACAATCTTTAAATTAAATAACTACATCATTTAAAAAATTAAATATTTAGTTTTGTCCCAACAGATACCTCCCAATGAAATCCTTTATAAAGTATATCCTCAAGAAATGACTTTGAATTGTTAAAAGAGCACTGTTAGCTTGGGCAGATAGTAATAGTTAATCATAATCATAATAATTAGCATTGATATGGCACTTTAGGCTTGCTTATTTTATATAATCCTTAAAGCAACCCTGTCTGAACAAAGTTATTATTATCCCAATTTTACAAATAAGGACATTTAGCTTTTTTTTTTTTTTTTTTTTTTTGCTGAGGCAATTGGGGTTAAATGACTTGCCCAGGGTCACACAGCTAGGGAATGCTAAGTGTCTGAGACCACATTTGAACTCAAGTCCTCCTGACTTCAGGGCTAGTGCTCTATCTACTGTGCCACCTAGCTTCCCAAATAAGGAAATTTAGGATAAGGATAGTTTAGTGACTTGCCCAGAATCATGTAGCTATGTCCTCATGTAGCACTTGAACTCAGGTGGTGATTCTTAAATCTAACTTGGATTTGCCAAGTCTAACACTTTTCTAGTGCACCACTTTTCTGCCTGTGCAATTAACAGTAACAATTGGATTTGATCGGCAATTTTGTTGCCTCTCCAGACTGACTTTATTGACATTGTTGTGGGCTTCTTATATATTATAGTAGTCATTCAGTTGTATCAATTCCTATTTGGACTTTTCTTGGTGGAGCTATCAGAGTGCCTTGCCATTTCTTTCTCTAGCTCATTTATAACAGGTAAAGAAATTGAGGCAAAAAGGGTTAAATTTCTTGCCCAAGGTCACACAGATAGTAAATATATGATGTCAGATTTGAATTTAGGAAGATGCATCTTCTTGCTTTCAGGCACTTTATTGAGTCTGCCACTTAGCACTGCTTTGAATGTGATTTTTACTGAGAGGGAGAAACTGGTGGCTGTGAGGTGAGGATATGGGAGATTGTGGGGGTTAGAGATGATCAGAATCTTGGGTGATCATTTACACACATAAATTATGCCTGATGCACTTTTAAGTTTAATCAGCTTTAGTAACATTTTCTCCATCATTTTTTAAAAACAATAATTAAAAAAATAAACCAAATCCTGATTTGCAGAATTTGCTGATTTCCAAGGTGAAAATTTAACTATTGCCTCTCAAGAGTAGACTCTGATTCCTATAATCCCTTGCCCTCAGAGCTATATTCCAAGCCTTCTCTTCTCTTTCCCCCCTTTCCTCTACTCTCCTTTCCCTCCTCTCCTCCTATATCTAAATTTCCAGCCCATTTAATGTCTCTCCAGGGTGATAATCCCAAATCCCAAATTACAAATGCTTAATAGCATTTCAATTTGGATATCTTGTAGACATTTCAAACATTTCCTGTCCAGCCCTCACCCCCATCCCTTTTCTGAAGTTCCTTATTTTGGTCTAGAGCACCATTATTCTTTTAGCCAACCAGGTTCACAAACTCACTGTGATCCTAAGCTCCTCACTTTCATTCAGCCATGTATCAAATCAGTCACCAATCTTGTCATTCTGTCTCTATAATATCTCTCACATCTGAGTTCTATCCACTCTTTCATGGACCAACCTAGTTCAAGCTCTCATTACCTTTCCTCTGGAATAAAAAGCATTAAAACAAATAAACAAATAAACTTTGCTATATGTCAAGTACAGTGCCAAGTATTTGGATTGCAATAATCTCTTAATTGTCTCTATCTCAAGCCTTTCTATACTCCTAACCTCTGTTCAGTTATTAGGGTGACTTTTCTGAAGGATAGGTCTGACTATGTTCCTCCCTTGCTCAATGAGCTCCAATAGCTCCCTATGATCTCCAAGATAAAATGAAAACTCCTTTGTTTGGCCTTTCCCAACCCAACTCCACCACATTTTTACACCCTTGTTGCAAATTGTTCTTCTCCATAGACATTGTGACATTGATGAAGACATGGACCTTCTCAGATAGTCATCATACACCACACTATATCTCCTACCTCTATTTTAATCCAGAGCTGTCCTCCATGCCTAGAAAACATTTTGTCTTTTCCTCTCTCAGAATTTCTTGTTTCCTTCAAGGCTTAGTTTAAACACTATCTTCTGTGTGAAACATTTTCTAGAATCCTTTCCCCTAGCTACTAATGCCTTCCCCCTCCCTCTAATCACCTTCTATCTCTTTGGCATCTGCGTAGGTGTCTACATATTGTCTCTTATAGCTAGATTGTAAATGTCCTTGAGGACAGGGACTATTTCACATTTTTTTCTGTGTTCTCAATGGCTAGTACAGTGCTTTATACATAATAAAGTCTTAATAAATGCTGTGAATCCATTGATTGTTTAGACAATAATGCTGGTTGAGTAGCTGGACTTGAAGAGTAGTTTAAATGGGTCAATGCAGAAGGAGGCCTCCAGTGAAGTACCCCAAGAATCTGTGTTTGAGCTGGAATCACTTAACATTTTTATCAATTATTTGAATCCAGAAAAAGATAACATGCTCACCTAGTTTTCAGTTGGCACAGAACCCAGAGGGATAATCAATACATTCAGAACTTAAAAAAAAAAAAAAAAAGTTTGACAGGCTAGAACACTGAGCTAAATTTAGTAGGGTGAATTTCAATAAGGATAAATGTAAAGTTTTACACTTGGGTTCAAAAAATCAATTTTCCAGGGACAAGAGAGTTGGGCATGGTTACACAGCAGTTTATCTTAAAAAAGATCTGAGAATTTTTGTGCACTGAAAACTCAATATGAATTAGCAATATAGATATAGCAGCCAAGACAGCTGATGTGATCTTGGACTGCATTTAAAAAAAAAAAAAAAAACATCATTTCCAAGAATGAGAAGGCGATAGTCCTTCTGTTCTGATCAGACTACATGTGAAATATTGTATCCAGTTATGGATTTTAATAAACTGGAAAGTGGAGGCAACAAAGATAGTGAAAGACTTGTCATAAGTTAAAAAAGCCAAAGGCTCAGGGATATTACTCTTCAAGCTTCTGAAGAAAGGCATTAAACTTGGTCCCAGAGAGCACAACCAGTTAACTAAATTACAACTAGGTACCAGTTGTCATGAGGCAGAGTTAGGCTTGAAATCTGGAACAATTCTGAATAATTAGAGTTGTCCAAAGGAGGAATGGGCTACTTTGGGAGATGATAGGCTCCCCATCCTTGGAAGACTGTAAAGCAGAGACTGGATGACTACTTCTGAAGGGATTCTCTTGGAGTATGTGTTGGACTGGATGATTATTAAGGGCCCTTTAATATCTGTTTCTGAGATACTGGGAGCTCTCTGCTAATCTCACTCTGCATCATATCATATAAGTCATCCCATAGTTCTTTGAATTTTTCATATTCATCATTCTATATAGCATAGGCATTCCATTATATTCATTATACCTTAATTTGTTTGTATGCTCCAATAATTAGGCACATACTTGGTTTCTAGATTTTTATTATTATGGGGATTAACAATAATAGTATTTAAATAGCAGTTAATATTTGTGAAGTATTGAGATAAATGTTCTGTAAATATTATCTTATTTGATCTTTACAACAAACCTGGCATGTAAGTGTTATTATTCCCATTTGACAGTTGAGGAAACCAAAAGTTAAGTGACTTGCTCAAGATCACACAGCTAGTCAGTGTCACATTTGAACTCAATTCTTCCCAATCCAGATCCAGCATCCTATTCATGTTGCCATCTGGCTAATCTGTCCCCTAGCTGCAAAATCTTCAAGGACTTTGGTCTTCAAAATGTCAGGTTCAATCCAAGGGTTTGACCTTGAAGGGTCACTTCTCTCTTTGGTTTAAGCTCCTATCATAGAGTGTTACTCTGGGGAAAATTCCAAATTAAAGATTAGGTATGGGTCATATATAATGAGCAAAACAGGTAGATGGTACAGTGAATAGAAGAATTCTGGGTCTAGAGTCAAGAAGATTTATCTTCCTGAATTCAAATCCAACTTCAAATACTTATTAGCTATGTGACTCTTATCAAGTCATTTAACCCAATTTGCCTTAATTTTCTAATTTATAAAATGAGCTGGAGAAGGAAATAACAAAATCAGTAACTCTGCCTCGAAATTTCCAGATGTAGTCATGAAGAGGTGGACATGATTGAAATAATTGAACAATAACAGCTATGACATGGTTTTTCCCAAGTCCTCACATTCCTCATGAAAGTCCTCAACTTCTGTAAAGTCATTCAAAATACAAACTGGGCATCAGAAAAGAGACAGCTTTTATTTTACCCATATAACATACAGAAGACATGAACAACTCACAGACGTCTATGAACAAAAATAAAAACGTAAGTCACTCAAATAGACCATTATTCCCCTTTGGAAATTAAATATACATTGAGGGTTTGATGGACAGTTGTTCTTCACATAGACCCTGAATGTCCAAGGAAATCAGAATAAGAGCAAGGTTTTCAAGGTCCATATTTTTTTTAATTTAAAATTTAAATAGAAAATTTGAAAAATGAAATAAAAAAAGAAAAAACAGAAAAAAAATTGTCAAGTGCACAGCAGAGCATACAAGAGTTTTCAAAATATGTAATAATAGATTTCTACTCCAGGAAAGTGTATATAATAATAAAACACATTGTACTCAAAACTATTCATCTTTTCTTTGCTTCTTCATAGGTTTTCTTTTGTTTTTTTGCTACATACTTTTTACTTTGTTCTTTTTTTCCCCTTTCTTCTCCCCTGCTTCCCTAAACAGACTACAGTTAAGCACAGATATATTTATGTCTACATACACACATATATGCATACATATATGTGCACATATACATAAATGCATACACATGCAGATATACACACACATAGCAGCTAGTTGGTTACTTAGTTGGTTGTTCTTGAAGAGGACCAAAATGACATAACTATGTTAGAGTCAAATTGGTGTGTCTTACTGTGGCTGATCAAACCAATACAAGCTCAAAATGCTTTGCCACAAGTCAGATGCAAATAGTTCTTGTGAACATTTGGGGTGGATTCTCTAACTTTGTGCATCTCACCTTTCTTCTGAGTTAATTCAATTCTGCTTTGTTCAGAGAGTATAGCACCTTCTCTGATAAAGACACACCACTGTGCCAGTGTCTCTCATGTCATACAACCAATGCTAAAGTTCTTAAGAAAGACCTTTCCAACCATTCTGGAGAGCAATTTGGAACTATGTCCAAAGGGCTATCAAACTGTACATACCCTTTGATCCAACAGTGTCTCTATTGTGCCTGTTTCCCAAAGAAATCACAAAAAAGGAAAAAATACCCAATGTGCAAAGATGTTTGTAGCAGCCCTTTTTGTAGTGGCAAAGAACTGGAAACTGAGTGTATGTTCATCACCTGGGGAATGGCTGAATAAGTTATGGTATATAAATGTTATGAAATATTATTGTTCTAAAAGAAGTGATCAACAGGCTGATTTCAGAAAGGCCTGGAGAGATTTACATGAATTGATGCCAAGCAAAGTGAGTAGAACCAAAAGAACATTGTACACAATGGCAATAAGATTATGTGATGATCATTTGTGATGGACTTGGCTCTTATCAACAATGAGATAATTCAGGCCAGTTCCAATGGTCTTGTGAAGAGAGCCATCTGCATCCAGAGAGGACTGTAGAGACTGAGTGTGGATCACAACATAGTATTTTTTATTGTTGTTTGCTTGCTTTTTGTTTTCTTATTTTTTCTTTTTTGATCTGATTTTTCTTACATAGCATAATTGTGGAAATATGTTTAAAAGAATTGCACATGTTTAACATATATTGGGGGAGGGAGAAAAATTGGAAAAGTGAATGTTGAAAATGATCTTTGCATATATTTTGAAAATAACAAGCTATTATTTTTTAAAAAATAGAAAAAAAGAAATGATGAACAAGCTTATTTCAGAAAAGCCTCAAAAGACTTACATGAACTGATGTGAAGTGAAGTGAGTAGAACCAAAAGAACACTGTATACAGCAACAACAAGATTATGTGATGATCAACTGTGATGGACTTGGCTCTTTTCAACAATGAGGTGATTCAAGGCAATTCCAATAGATTTTTGATGATAGGAGCCATCCACATCCAGAGAGAGAACTATGGAGATTGAATGTGGATTAAAGCATAGTATTTTTACCTTTTTTTTTTTTTTGGTGTTGTTGTTTGCTTGCTTGTTTTTTATTTTTTCTTTCTCACTTTTTTCCTCTTTGACCTGATTTTTCTTGTGCAACATGATAAATGTGGAAATATGTATAGAAGAATTGCACATATTTAAACTATATTGGATTGTATGCTGTTTAGGGGAGAAGGGAAGAAAAGAGGAGAAAAATTTGGAACACACAAAGTTTTACAAAGGAATGTTGAAAATTATCTTTGCAGATATTTTGAAAAATAACAAACTATTTTTATATTTAAAAAAAGAGAGCCCTTGAGTATCCTTGTATTGCTTTTTCTGACCACCTGGTGAGCATTTGCCCTGTGAGAGTTCTCCATAAAATAGTCTTTTTGGCAACTGTACATTTGTCATTCAAACAATGTGGCCAGCCCAACAGAGTTCTGCACTTTGTACTAGAGTTTGAGTACTTGGAAGTTTAGTTCAAGAACAGACCTCAGCTTCAGATATCTTATCTTGCCAGATGATCTTCAGAATCTTCCTAAGACAATTCATTATCTTGGGTTTCACAGGAATACAACAATGCTGTTTATAGACCTTCAATCTGGTAGTCAGTCTATACCTCTTCCTCTCCCACACTTTCTTTTGGAGCCTCCCAAACATTGAGCTAACTCTGACAATGTGGAGGTAAACATCATTATTGATGCTTATAAACCTGAAAAGTATATTGACAAGGTAAGTGAACTAATCCACAGCATTCAAAACTTCACCATTTATTGTAATTGATGGTTCCACATATGGCTGATGTGATGCTAGCTGATGAAATACCTACCTGTGTTTTCTTGGTGTTCATTGTTAGGTCAAAATTAGAACAAGCAGCAGAGAATTGATCCATACTTTGTTGCATCTCAGTTTTGGAGACTGCATTGAGTACATAATCATCAGCAAACAAAAAATTATGCATCAACCCTCCCTCCACTTTAGTTTTGGTTTATAGCCTTTTTGAGTTACCATCAGTGTAGTAGGTGACTTTGATTCCATGTTTGTCTTCATTGACAACATGGCTGAAAACATCATAGTAAAAAGCATGAGAGTAAGCACACAGCCTTGCTTCATTCCACTGGTGACAGGGAAAGCTTGAGAGTCTTGTCCATTGTCCAGAACTTGGGCAAGCATGCCATCATGAAATGGATTTACTATATTGATGAACTTCCCTGGGCAACCAAATTTTGACATAATTTTCCATAAGTCCTCATGACTGACAGTATTGAAGTCCTTGATCAAATCTACAAATGTTCCTCTTCTGGCACTTCTCATGGAGTTGTTAGGCAGCAAACACTATATGGACTGTAGCTCAGCCCCTTCTGAAACCACACTGACCAGTAGGTAGATGACTTTCTTCCAGATGTAGGATTATTAGAATCACCCTATTAAGGAGGACTTTGGCAAGAATTGTAACCAGCATTGACTAAGACAGAGACCTCCCTATGATCGACACAAGACAATCTTTTCCCTTTTCCTTTATTAGTACATTCCATGTATTGATGGTGAGTGGAATCAACCTTGCAGAAATTTTTGTACACTTTTTAGTGTTTTGACCACAGGAAAGGATCCTCATCTGCCGTGGTAATCAGGCCAAGGTTGGGTAAGCAAACAATTTTTAGGGTACTTTTTCTAAACCCTTTCTCACACCTGGAGGTGATCAGTGTGATCCTTAAAATGCTGCTCAGACACCCAAGGAGTTGCTGAATCATATTAGGGACTGGGCCACTTGTGTGCAGGGTTGTGACTACAGTTTCCAATATATCCATGCATGCTGCTTCATTACTTGCCCCATCACCATGGATCTTTGAGATAGGTAGAAATGGTAAAATGGTATGGTTATCCACAAACATATACATATACACACACTTAGGAACATGCATACATAGGTACACATAAATATATATGCATGCATATATGCATATATACACATGATCTTTTGTTTTCTATTCCTGCTAACTCTACTATTTTACTTCTATCTGTTAACTTACCTTGCTATACTTAACTTCCCCCCCATATCCCTTCACCCATTTTTTCTTTCCCTCTATATTCTTTTCCTATTAATCTGCACACCTTATCCTATTCCTGTTAATCTACACCATTCTCTATTCCACTTTATCCTATTCCCTCCCTCCTTATTTCTTTACAGATTTTGGAGGGTCCTATACCCTTCTTGGTTTTATATATATATATATTTTTTTTTTCTATTTAACCTATTCCTGATATGAGTAGGATTTCAGAATTACCAGGCCTCCTCCCTGATCTAATTCCTGTGTCAATTCTTGCTCTTATACCTCATTTGTATAGCAAAATTACTGTTTTTACCTTTTCATACACAGTTTTGCTTTTTAAGAATCATATCATACTAAGTTTTACCCCAATCTTAGAGATATGGTTTATATTTCCACACATACAACATAAATAGTTTGTACTTAACACTTGAAATAAGTCTTTGATGTTGGCTCTTTTATGTTAAATTTTCTATTGAATCAAGTTTGAGACAAAATCTTGAAAATCCAAAAATTCATTGAAATGCCATTTTTTATTCAACATTATGCTTAATTTTGCTGGATATATTTTTGGCCACAATCTTAGCTATAATATTCTAGGGCCTGTGGTCTTACATAGCTGCCAATAGGTCTTATATGACCTATTGTATGTATTGTAGCACCAGCATTGTTGAATTTTTTTCTGTTGTTGCTTGCAAATTTTTCTCTTTTATCTGAGAGTTTCAAAATTTAACAATGATGTTCCTGTATATTTTCCATAGAGAATCTCTTTCAGATGATGATCAATAGTTTTTTCTATTTCTACTTTCTTGTCTTATTCTATCACTTTAAGAATTGTCTTTGATTGTTTCTTATATCATTATATCAAGGTTCTTATTTTGGTCTTTGCTTTCAAATAGTTGAATTATTTTTGAGTTTTCTCTTCTTTATCTGTCCTCCAGACCTGTTGTTTCTTTTATGTTTCACATCCTCTTCTATTTTTTCATTCTTTATATTTTGTTTTATAATTTCTTAATCTCTTATAACTTTACTTGTTTTCTCTTTCCCAATTCTAATTTTCAAAGACTCATTTTCTTCTTTAAAAACTCTGGATTTTAAATTGGTTAACTTTCTTTTCATAATCTTCTTGTTTTTCTTGGATTGTTCTTTGTTTTTGTTTTTTTTTAGCTTTTCTTCAATATCTCTCATTTAAGTTTTAGTATTTTTTGAGTTCTATGAATTTGGGGGGGCAGGTAATCATTTAATGTTATTCTTTGGAATAGAAGAGCTTTTTTTTTACTTCAATATTCCTCTCTGAATTTGAATCCAAGTCTTTCCTATTCTCATAGTAACTTTCTATAGTTGGGTTCTTTCTCCTTTGCCTACTTCCTCTTTTTTTTTTTTTTTTTAAAGAGCTTATTAATGTAACCACCAATATTCTTGTGGTAGGGGGGCATGGTACCTTTGGCTTTGGGCCTTTCTTCAGTTCTCCCCTCTGGCCTACAATCCCAATTCAAGTGTCTCCTGTAAGTGCCCAAAGCCAACAGTTTCCCTGCCCCACACTACTTCTGCACTCCATGTGTGTCCTAGTTTTTTTTTGCCTGAGGTGGGATCTCAGCAGCACATCTGGATGAGGCATTTCTTATCAGTCTTTTTGAACTCAAATTCCTGACACCCCATGCTGTGCAGAAGGTAAAAGTTTCTGTGGTTAGGGCTAAGACTATTTCCTAATCCAGCTAGTTTTAGGGCTCTCCACTTGTTGTTTTAGTGGAGCTAGCCTGGAGGTATTTATACATCACACTGGCCAAGCCTCTATTCTGAGGTCCTTTTTCAGATCCTGCTCAAGTCTTATTTGTTTTTCACCAGTCTATATTTGTCCTAGTGAATAATTTTGTTTTGCTTGTAGGGTAAATTTGGAAAGCTTGGAATTTTCTGAACTATTCCTCCATCTTCCCAGAATTCTCCCCATTATTGTCACTTTTTTTTTCTTTGCAGAGGTAATTGGGGTTAAGTGACTTGCCTAGGATCACACAGCTAGAAAGTGTTAAGTATCTGAGGTCAGATTTGAATTCAGGTCCTCTTGACTTCAGGACTAGTGCTCTATCCACTCTGCCACCTAGCTGCCCCTACTATTGTCACTTTTTAAGATTTGGTTTTTGTTTTTTTCTTTCTCATGGTTTTTCCCTTTTGTTCTGATTCTTCTTTCACAATACAACTAATATGGAAATATGTTTAACATTATTGTATATATATAACTATTATTGGATTGATTGCTATTTTGGGTGGGAGAGAGGGAAAAGAGGGAGGGAGAAACATTTGGAATTCAAATCTTACAAAAATGAATGTTGAAAATCATATTTACATGTAATTACAAATAATAAAATACTATTAAATACGACAAAAGAAGGATTGGGAAAAAATAATCCTTGCCAAGGTCCATATTTCTTGGTGTCGTGATTTAATATTTCAGTTACATGGCATTCCTATTTTGGTCATTCCCGCCTTCTCCAAGAAGTATAGTAGTGAGGGAAACTTCTTCCTCCAAGATGTTATGCTCAAATGATGCGAGCTTTCCATCTCTTGGGAATTTTTGAAATTTGGATTACCAGCAATGAAACCTTCAGGCTCTCTAGTATTCGACTGATATTCATAAAAGGAAATAGAATTTTTAGATTCACCATGGGTATTCCTCTTAATTACCATTTTCTGCTCATTCTGCTTCCTTCTGCCATTATCTCCTTCTTTACTCATCTCACATAGAGAAGTGACTCTTCTCCTTGCCAATGCAAGCCCCTCTATCTATGCAAATCAACTATCTTGTCTCCTCCATAAGACTTCTCTCTCTATCCCCACATTCTCATTTATTTTCAATCTTTTCCTATTGGCTGCTCCCTAAAACAAGGATATCCTACTATTCTTGTAAAATTCTCACTTGATCCCTCTATACCTGCTAAGTACTACCCACTATCTCTTCTGACTTTTGTGGATAAAGTCTTTAAAAAGACCATCTATAACTATATCTCTGCTTTTTCTCCTCCAACTTTCTTCTTAGCTCTCTAATTTGATTTTTGATCTCATCATTCAACCAAAACTGTTTTCTCCAAAGTTACCAATGATCTCTTTAATGTCAGATCCATTGGCCTTTCCCTAGTCCTCTTCCTATTTTTTAAAAATAGTAATAGCTTTTTATTTTTCAAAATACATGCAAAGATAGTTTTCAACATTCACCCTGCAAAATCTTGTGTTCCAAACTTTTCTCCCTCATTCCCCCCTCCCTTAGGCAGCAAGTAATCCAATATAGCAAGTATGTGCAATTTTTCTAACCATATTTTCACATGGTACCTCATGTTGAGGTACTTTAAGGTACCTGAAGTGGTACCTTAAAGTCTTCTAATAAAGTGATTTACAATAGTGAAAATCAATAGTGAATTAATAGTGATTTTTTCATATGATTAGAAATGTCTTTAATTTCTGAAAATTGTCTGTTCATATCTTTTGGCCTTTTATGAATTGATGAATGGCATGGATTCTTATAAATTTGAGTCAATTTTCTATATATTTTAGAAATGAGGTTTTTGTCAGAACCTTTGGATGTAAAAAATTTCCCCCCAGTTTTCTGCTTTCCTTCTAATTCTGGCTGCATTGATTTTGTTTGTACATATCCTTTTTAATGTAATATAATCAAAATTAGCCATTTTGCATTTCATAATGTTCTCTACTTGTTCTTTGGCCATAAATTCCTTCCTTCTCCACAGAACTAGAAGGGAGACTGTCATTTGTTCTTCTAATTTGCTTGTAGTATTATTCTTTATGTCTAAATCATGAATCCATTTTGAACTTATCTTGGTATAGTGTTAAGTGTTAGTCAAAGCCTAGTGTCTGCCACTCTATTTTCCATTTTTTTCAATAATTTTTGTCAAATAGTGAGTTCTTATCCCAGAAGTTGGAGTCTTTGGGTTTATCTAACACTAGATTACTATAGTCATTGATTATTATGTCTTGTGGACTTAACCTATTTCACTGATCCACTACTCTATTTCTTAGCCAGTACCAATGGTTTTGATGACTACTGCTTTATTAAATAGTTTTCAGTCTGGTACAGCTAGGGCACCTTTGTTTGCATTTTTTTCATTAATTCTTTTGAAATTCTTAACTTTTTGTTCTTCTAGATGAACTTTGTTATTATTTTTCTAGCTCTATAAAGTAATTACTTGGTAGATTGATTGGTAAAGCACTGAATAGGTAGATTAAGTTAGGTAGAATTGTCATTTTTATTATATTTGCTTGGGCTACCCATGAGCACTTGATATTCTTCCAATTACTTAGATCTAACTTTGCTGTGTGAAAAGTATTTTGTAATTGTGTTTATTTAGTTCCTGGCTTTGTCTTGGCAGGTAGACTCCAAAATATCATATATTAAACTACAGGTATTTTAAATGGAGTTTCTTTTTCTATCTCTTGCTGGTGGACTTTGTTAGTAACATATAGAAATATCCTACAACTTTGCTAAAGTTTTTAATTGATTCTTATAATTTTTTATTTGATTCTCTAGGATTTAGACAAATGTCTTTTCTGCACTTATTGATATAATCATATGATTTCTGTTTTGTTGTTGACATAGTCAATTATACTAATAATTTTCCTGATAATAAACCAGCCCTGCATTTTTAGTGTAAATCTTACTTAGTCAAAGTATAATTCTGGTGATAAGTTGCTGTAATTTTTATTTAAGACTTTTGCATCAGTATTTATTAGGTAAATTAGTCTAAATTTTCTTTCTCTGTTTTGACCCTACCTGGTTTAGGTATCAGCACAATATCTGTGCCATAAAAGGAATTTGATAGGACTCCTTCTTCCTCTATTTTTCCAAATAGTTTGTATAGTATTGGAATTAATTATTCTTTAAATATTTGGTAGAACTCACTTGTAAATCCATCTGACCCTAGAGATTTTTTCTTAGGGAGTTCATTCATAGCTTGTTCAATTTCTTTTTCTAAAATGGGATCATAGCCATTATTGGGTCTGTATCCCAAGGAAATCATAAAGGACAGAAAGGGTCCACATGTGCAAAAATGTTTGTAGCAGCTCTTTTTTTTTTTGGTAGCAAAGAATTGGAAAATGAGTAGATGCTCATCAATTGGGGAATGGATAAACATGTTGTGGTATATGAAGATAATGGAATATTATTGTTCTATAAAAAATTATGAACAAGCTGATTTTAGAAAGGCCTGGAAAGATTTACATGAACTTATGCTAAGCAAAACAAGCAGAATTAGCAATACATTGTACACAATAACATCAAGAATGTGTGGTGATCAACTATGAAAGACTTGATTCTTCTCTATGGTTCAGTGATCCAAAGTAATCCCAAAAGACTTTGGACTGAAAATGCCATCAGCATCCAGAAAAAGGACTAAGGAGACTGAATGTAAATCAACATATGCTATGTTCACTTGGTTTTTCTGTTTTGTTTTGTTTTGTTTTGTTTTTCTCTCTCTAGGCTCTATGAACTACCAAAAAAAAAAAGTATATTCCTTTCTGTTCCTATTCAATTTTCCTCAAAGGTTTATCATACCTAACTTTTCTAAAATTCTGTTTATCTCCTTTTTCCCTGAAAGATAATGCTTAGTTTTGCTGGGTAGTTGATTCTTGGTTGCAGTCCAAGCTCCTTTGCCCTCCAGAACATGATATTCCAGATCCTTCAATCCTATAAAGTGGAAGTTGCTATATCCTGAGTAATCCTGATTGTGGCATCTGAATATTCTGATTGCTTGCAGTATTTTCTCCTTGATTTGATAATGCTGGAATTTAACTATAATGTTCTTGGAGTTTTTATTTTGGGGTCTCTTTCAGGAGTGATTGGTGGATTCTTTCAAAGGCTATTTTGCTCCCCAGTTCTATAATATCAAGGCAATTTTCTTTGATGATTTTTTGAAAGATGTCAGACTATGCTCAAAAAGTTATCAAAGTGTGCATATCCTTTGACTCAGCAGTGTTTCTACTGGGTCTATATCCCAAAGAGATCTTAAAAGAGGGAAAGGAACCCACATGTGCAAAAATGTTTGTAGCAGCTCTTTTTGTAGTGGCAAAAAACTGGAAATTGAATAAATGCCCATCAGTTGGAGAATGGCTGAATAAGTTATGTTATATGAATGTCATGGAATATTATTCTGTAAAAAAAATGACCAGCAGGATGATTTCAGACAGATCTGGAGAGACTTACATGAACTGACGATAAATGAAATGAGCAGAACCAGGAGATCATTATACACGGCAACAATAAGACTATACGATGATCAATTCTGATTGATGTGGCTCTCTTCAACAATGAGATGATTCAAACCAATTCCAATTGTTCAGTGATGAAGACTCCAGAGAGAAAATGGTAGACCACAACATAGTATTTTCACTGTTTGTTTGCTTGCATTTTGTTTTCTTTCTCAGTTTTTTTTTTCCTTCTTGAGCCAATTTTTCTTGTGCAGCAAGATAACTGTATAACTATGTATACATATATTGTAACATAAATTTAAAATGTATTGTATTACCTGCCAAGTAGGAGAGAGGGTGGGGGAAGAAGGGCAAAATTTGGAACAGAAGGTTTTGCAAGTGTCAATGCTGAAAAATTACCCAAGCATATGCTTTGTAAATAAAAAGCTTTAATTAAAAAAAAAAAAAGAAAAGAAAAGAAAAGAAAGAAAGAAAGAAAGAAAGATGTTGTCTAGGCTCTTTTTTTTTTCATCATGGTTTTCAGGTAGTCCAATAATCCTTAGATTTTTATTCCTAGATCTATTTTCCAGGTCAGTTGTTTTTCCAATGACATATTTTACATTTTCTTCTAATTTTTGTTTTGTTTTGTTTGACTGGTTCTTTATGTCTCATCGAGTCATTAACTTCCTTTTATCCAATTCTAATTTTTAGTGAATTATTTTCTTCAATTAGCCTTTTTACTTCCTTTTGCATTTAGCCAATTGTATTTTTAGAGGAGTTGTTTTGTTCATTGGCTTTTTTCCCATTTCACCAATTCTGTTCTTTAAGGAGTTGTTCTCTTTTTCCATTTCACCAATTCAGTTTTTCAAGGAGTTGTTTTCTTTTTCCATTTAACCAAATCTATTTTTTAAGAAGTGGTTTTCTTTAAAAAATAAAAGTAGTTTTCTTCAGTATATATATTTTTTCCATTTCACCAAATGTATTTTTTAAGGAATAGTTTTTTCTTCAGTCAATTTCTGTGTTTCCTTTTCCAAATTCTCCTGCAAAGCTCTCATTTCCTTTCCCCATTTTTCTTCTAACTCTTTTTTAAGATCCTTTTTGAATTCTTCCAAGAAAGTCTTTTGAGTTGGACAACTAGTTCATATTCCCCTTTGCAACTTCATCTGGAGGTGTTTTGCCTTTACAAGCCTCAGGATTTGAGTTCTGTTCTTTCCTGTTTCCATAATAGCTATCTATGGTCAGGGCTCTTTTTGCTTTTTTGCTTATTTTTAAAAGTTGAGGTCTGCTCCTAAGGCACAGGGAAGATTATCCCGAGCTTCCTCTATGGGGTGAAAAGTACTTCTCACTTCCTTGGAGCTATGGTGCTGCAAGCTTCCTCTCTGTGCTAGGTGAGCCTGGTCAAGTCCCACCTGTCATGCTGGGGTTCAAGGGCTCACTATTTGCCTTCTGTAGTTGCATTGAAGGTCTCACAGCTAGTATGCTGATCCACTGGCCTTCTGAATCAGGACAGAGTAGCCAACTGTTGCTCCATTTTGGCTAAGAGTCTTTCCAATTGGGACCTCTCTGCCCTAAGCTTCTCTTCACTGAACCTGCACTGGTCCCCCTTCCCATCCAATTGAGACAGACCTTTCCTGAAGTCCTTCCAAGATATCTTCTGCTTAAAATTTGCTACACACCAAATATCTGTGGGCTCTGTCACTCCAAAATCCATGCAGAGGTTTGATTTTGTATTGATTCTGAAGGGAAGCCAGAAAGAACTTGGACAAAGTCTTGACTACTCTAACATCTTAGTTCTGCTCCAGTTCCCTTCTTTTTTGACTCATGTCTTTTGATATTGTTGATCACCCTCTTCTCCTTGATACTTTCTTCTCTCTGGGTCTTCTTCTATTCTCTCCTGGTTCTCCTCCTGGGCTCCAATTAATCCTTCTTAGTCTCCCATAAGCATCTCAAAGGGTTTTGTGCTAGATCCTCTTTTCTTCTCCATCTCTACTACTTCATTTGGCAATCTCATCAACTTCCATGGATTTAATTATCATCTCTGCTGGTAATTCTCTAATCTACTAATATAGCTCTAACTTCTCTGCTGATCTCCTGACCTACATGATCTCCAAGTACCTTTTAGACATCTTGAACTGAATGTCTATCTTAAACTCAATGTGTCCAAAATAGAACTCATTATCTTACCTGTTACCACTCCTGTTACTGTTAAGGTCACCATCATCTTCCCAGTCTTTAGGTATTATCCTTGACTCATTATCTCTCCCTCTCTCCCTAGTCCCTTCCCTTGTATCCAATCTGTTTCCAAGGCCTGTAGATTTTACCTTTGCAACATTTTTGAAATATGTTCCCTTCTTTCCTCTGGCACTAATTTGGTGCAGACCCTAACTCCCAATAGCTAGACTATTATGGTTCCCTACTTGTTGGTCTGCTGCCACAAATATCTCATTCCAATTCATCAATCATTCATCTACTAAAGTCATTTTCCCAAAATCTAGGTCTGATTATGATATAACCTAACATCTTCCCTTCTGTCCCTTCAACTCCAATGGTTCATTATCACTTCTAGGAACAAAAATAAAACCTTCTCTTTGGCATTGCATGGCTTTCAAAATCTCCCCACTTCTTTCCTTGGCACACCCTTCAATTCAATGACACATCCTCTACCATGTTTCCTTAGCAAGACACTCCTTAGCCTCAGGCACTTTCTCAAACTGTGTTAAAGACCTGAGAATACCTCTTCATCTCCCCTTCCTGGCTTTAATCCCAACTTGTACAGGAAGCCTTCCCAATTCCTCTTAATTGTATCTTCTGTCTGTTGACTATTCCTAACTCATCCTATATGTAGCTTGTTTGTATGTAATTGTTTGCATGTCATCTCCCTTAATTTGTGAGATTCCTTGAGAGCAGGGACTTTCTTGCTTTTCTTTGTATCTTTAGCATTTTATCACAGTACTTGCACAAGTAGGTGCTTAATAAATGCTTATTGACTGGTTGACCCTTTTTTGCACTCTGGTCAGAAGTTCAAGAGAGAGAAAACAATGTTCTTCCATTGTTCTCTGTTTATCTCTTTATTCTTTTTCATCCAGGGCCATCTCCAGCCATCCTGATTTATATCTAGCCACTGGACCCAAATGACTCTGAGGGGAAAGTAAGGCAGATGACTGCACATCCCTCCCTTACTGAAATCCAATTCAAGTGCATGTCATACCATCCCCTTCTTGATGCCATGGACCTCTTGGAAAACAAAAGACAAACAATAACTCTTTATTCCCTAAATATCTGGGAGGAAGCCCAAATTATTAGGAAGCAATCAGAGAAATTCCCACTGACTTCAGATGCAAGCTGTAGAGTAAATTCCTGTCCCCAAGAGAAACACCCCATACCTAGTAATTTCTTCAAAAGGATGAGGGTTTTGGATAGAAAACTCATTAAATTCATTAGGAGCTGTCACTTATCAATGGCACATCTCTATACTTCTACTAACACTTTTATACAAGTAGGTCTTTTCTCATTGTCAAAAATTTACTTAGAAAATACTCATAATAGGGAAAGGGACCCACATGTGCAAAAATGTTTGTGGCAGCCCTTTTTGTAGTGGCAAGAAACTGGAAATTGAAAGGATGCCCATCAATTGGAGAATGGCTGAATAAATTATGGTATATGAATGTTATGGAATATTATTGTTCTGTAAGAAACAACCAGCAGGATGATTTCAGAGAGGCCTGGAGAGACCTACATGAGCTGATGCTGAGTGAAATGAGCAGAACCAGGAGAACATTATACACAGCAACAAGACTATACGATGATCAATTTTGATGGACATGGTTCTCCTCAACAATGATGTGATTCAAACCAGTTGTTTAGCAATGAAGATAGTCATATACATCCAGAGGCCTGTGGGAACTGAGTGTGAACCACAACACAGCATTTTAACGCTTTCTGTGAATATTTCCATGAATTTTGTTTTCCTTCTTAGGTTGTTTTTTTCTTCTTCTCTTTCTAGATCTGATGTTTCTTGTGCAGTAAGATAACTGTATAGATATGTATACATGTATTGTATTTGTCATATAATTTATCCTATTTAGCATGTATTAGATTACCTGTCATCTAGGGGTGGGGGTGAGGGGAAAGAGGGGAAAAGCTTGGGGAAAAAAAAAGTTTTTGCAAAGGTCAATGTAGAAAAATCATTTTTTGTAAATAAAAAGCTTTATTATTAAAAAAAAAAAAAAGAAAATACTCATAATAGACTTCCAGGGGTGGAGCCAAGATGACAGATCAGATGGGAGTCTCTAACTTTTCCTCAAACCAACAAGATTCAAGAATCAGTCAAACAAAAACAAAAAAATGAAAAGATAAAAGAAAACATGAAATATCTCCTAGGAAAAACAGCTGACCTGGAAAATAGATCTAGGAGAGACAATCTAAGGATTATAGGGCTTCCTGAAAGCCATGATGAAAAAAAGAACCTAGACACTATCTTCCAGGAAATCATGAAAGAAAACTGCCCTGATATTTTAGAATCAGAAGGCAAAATAACTATTAAAATATTGGAATAGGTTAGGTTCACAGGACAAAATACTCAATGACAATAGTAATCTAGTGTTTGATAAACCCGAAGACCCCAGTTTTTGGGATAAAAACTCACTATTTGACAAAAACTGCTGGGAAAATTGCAAACTAGTATGGAAGAAACTAGGCATTGACCCACACCTAATACCATATACCAAGATAAGGTCAAAATGGATTCATGATCTAGGCATAAAGAATGATATTATAAACAAATTAGAACAATTTAGGATGGTTTACCTCTCAGACCTGTGGAGGGGGAAGGAATTTGTGACCAAAGAAGAACTAGAGATCATCATTAATCACAAAATAGATAATTTTGACTATATCAAGTTAAAAAGTTTTTGTACAAACAAAATGAATGCAGACAAGATTAGAAGGGTAGCAGTAAACTGGGAAAACATTTTTACATTCAAAGGTTCTGATAAAGGCCTCATTTCTAAAATATATAGAGAATTGACTCAAATATATAAGAATTCAAGCCATTCTCCAATTGATAAATGGTCAAAAGATATGAACAGACAATTTTTCAGATGAAGAAATTGAAACTATTTCTAGTCACATGAGAAGGTGCTCCAAATCACTATTGATCAGAGAAATGCAAATTAAGACAACTCTGAGATACTACTACACACCTGTCAGATTGGCTAAAATCACAGGAAAAGACAATGATGAATGTTGGAGGGGATGTGGGAAAACTGGGACACTGATACATTGTTGGTGGAACTGTGAACGGATCCAACCATTCTGGAGAGCAATTTGGAACTATGCTCAAAAAGTTATCAAACTGTGCATACCATTTGACCCAGCAGTGTTTCTATTGGGCCTATATCCCAAAGAGATCTTAAATTAGGAGGGAAAGGGACCCACATGTGCAAGAATGCTTGTGGCAGCCCTTTTTGTAGTGGCTAGAAACTGGAAACTGAAAGGATGCCCATCAATTGGAGACTGGCTGAATAAAGTATGGTATATGAAGGTTATGGAATATTATTGTTCTGTAAGAAACAACCAGCAGGACGATTTCAGAGAGGCCTGGAGAGACTTGCATGAACTGATGCTGAGTGAAATGAGCAGAACCAGGAGATCATTATACACGGCAACAACAAGACTATATGATGATCAATTCTGATGGACATGGCTCTCTTCAACAATGATGTGTTTCAAACCAGTTCCTATTGTTCAGCGATGAAGATAATCATATACATCCAGAGAGAGGCCTGAGGGAACTGAGTGTGGACCACAACACAGCATTTTAACGCTTTCTGTGAATATTTACATGCATTTTGTTTTCCTTCTTAGGTTGTTGCTTTTTCCCCCCCCCTCTTTCTAGATTTGATGTTTCTTGTGCAGTAAGATAATTGTATAGATATGTATACATATGTTGGATTTGTCATATAATTTAACATGTTTAGCATGTATTAGATTACCTGTCATCTAGGTGTGGGGGTGGGGAGAAGGAGGTGAAAAGCTTGGAACAAAAAAAATTTTTGCTAAGGTCAATGTACAAAAATCACTCATATGTTCTATAAATAAAAAGCTTTTAATTAAAAAAAAAAGAAAATACTCATAATAGTGAGATCTCTAGGTCAGAGGGAATAAACAATTTAGTAACTTTTCTTACATAATCCTAAATTATTTTGGAGAACAATTGAACCAATTCAAAATTCTTTCTTCCCACAACCCTTCCTACAGTGAGTTTTCCTAACTTTCAGAATCCTTTCTAGCTTAATGAGTGGTGACTTGCCTTTCTCAAGTTATTAGTGATTTTGAACATTTTAAAGGGGAAGTTATTAATGGTGTAAGGGAGCTTGCCAACACATGCCCAGATGTCCTAACCTGGGGGCACTCTACTTCCTCATTTTTCCTACCATGTTGGTGGGAGTAACTTCCTTTGATTGTCTGCTTAGCCAGCTGGAGACCGCTGTAAAAATTGTAAGGTCCAGGACAATGTTGCCTTCACTCTCTCACAGGACGTTTTGGAGCCATGGTAAGTGTGAAGGTGGGATTGCTGCTGGAATAATACAGTCAGCCATCCTGGAAGTGAAGACCTGAGAACCCAGGGGGCCTGTGATTCAAGTCTTGGGGGATTTGGGATTTGGAACTTGAACTGTGCTCTAGAGGAACAGACCTAAAATTTTAATATATTTTGTTAAGGGAATTTTTAATTTCCTTTTTTTTTTTTTTTAATATGGGACTCAAGGCTATTCCTCCTACAAATTTTGTTTAACTAAAAGTCTCTCTCTTAATATTAACTTCACTTGACCAAAATCTGATTCATGGAATAATAATATTAAGGGAAGATCAGGACTGTTTCTCTTAGGTGAGAGGTTGTTGTGATGATCAAAATCATCCTCATGGCATGTGAAATTTTACTTAAAGCTTTAAATATTCCTCAGATAAGAAGCCCGAGGAAGAATCTCAACTGCACCTGACTCCTTGGAGAAATAAAAATCTTCCTCCTCAATTACCCTATTTGTGAATATTCTAAATAGAGTTTAATCTGTAACCTAAATTAATTTACTTATAGAATTTATTTGACTAGGTTTCTTCCTTAGAGAATGTATGAAATTATGACTGTTTAAATTTGTTCATCTTTTATAACATTGAAGGAAGCATGGGATTATGGATCTATCTTCTTTTTAACTTTTATGGTTTAAGAGAAATGTGCAAGATTATAATATGTAAAAGAATAGTTTCTCTATCATTCTGACATAATTAAACCTATACAAGGACTTGTAAGAATCCCAATGGTGGTTCAGGTTTTCTCTGAGACTTGAACTTGTGCTTGCCCACAATAATAAAAATAAGGTTTTTATTTCTACAATTTCTGCATTGTGGTAAATCACCATCCCAGTTTAGACCCTCATTACCTCATAAATGGACTATATCAATAGCCATTGGTCTTCCTTCCTCTAGTCTCTCTCCATTCCAATTCCCATTCTCCACTCACCTGGTCTTGCTAAAGCTCATGTCTATGTTATCTTGAAGTTTTTTATTTCATATTTGT
This sequence comes from Myrmecobius fasciatus, assembly GCA_023553655.1. Classification (NCBI taxonomy): domain Eukaryota; kingdom Metazoa; phylum Chordata; class Mammalia; order Dasyuromorphia; family Myrmecobiidae; genus Myrmecobius; species Myrmecobius fasciatus. The sequence goes on from JAJPUD010003724.1 coordinate 125,342, forward strand.
TATAAAAGATAATTTCCAGTGGTTCCCTTCTGCTTCTAGGATCAAATATAAATTCTTCTCTTTGACTTTTAAAGCCTTTTACTATCTAGCTTATTCCTACTTTTCTACTTTTCTTTTTTTTTTCCTTATTAGTTTCAATTTATTTATGTCTCTCATTTTCTTTTTATTTTTCTTTTCTAATTTTCTTACACTTTATTACCTTCTACATATGTCAATCCATGGTCATTGGTCTCCTTGCTGTTCTTTGATCACCACATTCCAGCCCCCAATTCAATTCAATTTCATTGGCTATTTTTCACATCTAGAATTCTCTTTTTCCTTACCTCTGTATTCTGGCTTCTTTAAAGGCTTAGTTTATATTCTATCAAGATGTTTTCCAATTGCTAGTGCTTTACCTTTGAAATAACCTCCCATTTATACTGTATATATCTTGAATGAACATTTATTTACATATTGTCTCCCAGATTAGAATGTGAGCTTCTTAAGAGCAAAGACCCACCCCCCAACCTTTTTTGTATTCCTAGTCCTTATCGAAAGTCATTTATACCAAATAGCTGAGTCAGGATTTGAACTTATGTTCTCTGAGTACTCTTTCCCACTGGTACCATTCTCTTTGATTTTGTATTTTTTCCTTTGCACATGGGTTATCTTCCTCGACCACTTGTCTATTGGAGAATCTCTCTTCATTTTAGATATTTATGTCAATTCCCTATAGATTTTAGACGTCAAATTTTATCAGAAATATCAAGTGCAAAGATTTTTCCCAAGGTGTAATGGCCTTTGTTTTATTTACACAAAAGCTATTTATACTTTTTATATTCAAAATTGTTTAATTTTATGATGGAACCCTACTATGCAGTAAGAAATGATGACCTGGTTGATTTTAGAAAAACATGGAAAGACTTGCATGAAATAATGAATGTGAAATGAGCAGAATCAAAAGAATATTGGATATAGTAACAGCAATATTGTTCAAAGAAGGAGTCATTCTGAATGACAGCTATTCTGAACTTTGTCAGTATTCAAGTCAACAAAAAAAAGACCTGTGAAGGAAAATGCTATACACATCTAGGAAAAGAACTGATAAATAGAAATATGTATCTATGGTATAGTTTTACATATAAATAAATAAATAAATACATATAAAAAATGTATGTATGTGTGTGTGTGTAGTTAATTGTAGTCTTCTCTACTGGGGATGGGGAAGGAGGAAAAAAAAGTGCATAGCAAAGAACAGAAGGAAGAACAGAAAAGCAGGGTGGATTTGAAAATGATGTATAATATTTATTATACAGTTAAAAAACCAAACAGTATGAAATGGAGATTAATAGTTTCATATTGAATCTTCTTTTTGTGTTGTACTGTGTACATGGAAATGTTTTGTTGTTTTTGTCTTTTTGTATTTAAGTTAAAAATTTATTAAAAATTTTTAAAGAAAAAAAAAGATTATCATTAGCAACTTGGGAAAAAATTAAGTCTAGATCAACATCTTAAACCTTATGTAACAATAAAGCCTAAATGAATAAATCATTTAGAGAGAGAAAATATGAGACAGTAGATAGGATCAGGAAGATCTGGATTCACACGTTGCCTCTGACGCTTACTGCCTAAGCGACTATGGACAACTTGCTTCACTTCTCAATTCTTTAAGACCTTATTCTTTTTTATGTGTCCCCTTATTTGATTATGAATCTTTCTATAAATAATTATGAAAGATATATGAACTTCTATTCTCTCATTTTAATGATGTTTTTATATATACATCTATATGTATCTATATGTATATATATATATGTATATATATAAAACTATATATATATAAAACTGGATTTATTTTGTGTCTGGATCTGTGATTTCATCAATAAAAGGCAATGGTTCTCAAACATTATTATTGATTTATTCATCAGTCTAAATCTATCTATCTATCTTATCGATTGATCTATGTATCTATCTATCTATCTGCCATAGCCCAGCATTTCTTGCCATGAGGAATTGATACAATAAACTTTTAAGCTGACGACAAAGGGTCCCCTTGAAATGAGGATCTCCAGACTCATTACTTGACCCTTAGGATTCCTTTACTTTCTCCTCACCCTCTCACTCTATTATTTCCTTATTTCCCAAGTAAGTAAAGGAAACATAGTAAAGGAAACAGTTTTGAGACTGTATATGAAGCTGCAATTGTGACCTTACAAACCCTAAGCTTGGAAAAAATCAGCAGGCCATAGCTGAGGACAGGAAATGGAAATGCAGGAGCCTTGAAATCTGGGTAGCAGTTCTGTGGCACATTTAGACAAACACAGTATTCTTTTTTTGAGGGAAAGGGAGTGGGGGAGGTGGAGTACAATAAGGGGTAAATGACTTGCCCAGGGTCACAGAGCTAGTAACTTTATGAGACCAGATCCCAAATCTGGTCCTTCTAACTGCAGGGCTGGTGTTCTATCTACTGCAAAACATAGTTGTCCCATCCATGACTCATTTTTGAAGAACCACTGATGCAAGGGAAAAAATCTTTCACAGATTCATTCCAACAACTCTAGTCTATAACCAATGATTTTAGATAGCTGCTTGGGGCATTGAGAAGTGAAGCAAGTGGGTCATGGTTGTTCAGGCAGTATGTGTCAGAGGTAAGCCTTGAACCCTGCTTTTCCTAATCCTATCTACCATCTCTCTCTCTAAATTATTTATTCATTTAGGCTTTATTGTTACATAAAATATAAGATGGTGATTGAGACAATTTTTTCTAACCTATTTTTTTCCATTATTCCCAATAGCTCTTGTAAAAATTATAAGTCCCTTCCTTACTAGTTTGTGCATTTGATTTCACTCCCCATCTAGTTTCTAAGTTTTTCTCTAATTTATTCTATGCATCCACTTTCCAAGTTTTGGATCAGTCCAAGTAAGTTTGAGAATTACTACAGCATAGTATAATTTGAGGTGATGATTACCATCATCTTCTTCCTACTATTCTTTATTATGTTCCCCTATCATCTTTACTTTTTTGTTATCCTATGTCAATTTTGCTTTTATTTTCTTCTATCTATAAATTATTCACTTGGTACCTCCTCTTTCACATAAAACCCCAGAAAAGGCATCCCAGGTTCAAGGTATTCTGTGAGTTTGAATCTACTCAAAATTATAGTTCACAAACCCCTATTAATATATATGTTATTAGAGGAAAAAGGACTCACATATGTAAAAATGTTGTAACAACCCTTTTTATTGTGGCAAGGAACTGGAAACAATGGATGCCCATCAGTAGGGTAACTGCTGAATACATTATGCTACATGAACATAATGGACTATTATTGTTATATAAGAAATGATGAGCAAGCTGATTTCAGAAAAGTCTGAAAAAACTTACATGAACTGATGCTGAGTGAAGCAAGTAGTACTAAGAGAACAATGGTCAGTAACAAGATTATGTGATGACCAACTGTAATGGACTTGGCTCTTTTCAACAATGCAGTAATTCAAGGCAAAACTAACAGACTTGGGATGGAAAGTGTCATTTGTGTCCAGAGAGAGAACTATGGAGCCTGAATGTGGATAGAAGGATAGTATTTTCACCTTTTTGTTGTTATTTGTTTGCTTCTTGTTTTTTTTTTTTTCATGGTTTTTTCCCCTTTTGATCTGATTTTTCTTGTACAACATGGCAAATATGGAAATTTGTTTAAAAGAATTGCATCTATTTAACCTAAAAAAGGATGTTTCTACTCATCATTAGGGAATGCAGTTAGTTTTAAGTGAAGGCCTTTAATGAAACATAGTATGAAAAATAACTAGCATATTCTGATCACTTACCTGGGATGAATTCTTCCATAAATACATAGATCAAGAATGGAGAAAAGGGATGTGTAAAGATCTGGAGGAAGTTATTATTTTGAGATAGAAGGAACATGGGAAGGGACTATCCAGTGCCCCCAGCAAGGGTACTGGATAGGTACAGGAAAACTTGAGTATAAATCCTGCCTTAGACAAGAGTTATGTGACTTTTACAAGTCCCTTTCCATTTCTGGGTCTCAGTTTCCTTATTTATATAATTAGGAAGTTGGATTTGATGGTTTTCAAAGTCCCTTTCAACTCTAAATCTATGATCCTATGAGAAAGGGAGCTTGTATTAAATGACCTTTCCTTCTTAGGGAAGCAGAAGGCTAAATCATATTATAACTGAGAGGATAGAAGAGCTTTGCTATTCTCACAGAAAGATTAAAAGGGATTGAATTATAGGAGTGGGAACCTAGTTGAGTTTATGTAGCATGAATTACTTTTGCTTGGACTATTATAATGTTCTCCTTTCTCTTTACTTCCTATCTTTCTTCCATTAAATCCATCCTGTATACTAATACAATTTTGAATTCATAATGATAGTACATTTGAAGTTGTTTTCCCATGTTTTCTTTGCAGCAGATTGATGCAAGGGAGGAAGGGTAGATGGAATATTTCTTTATACTTTGATACTACTTGAGAATTAAATTTTTCTCTCTATTATAGGAATGAAAACAATGATGGAAAAAATGTTAACTATCTTTGAGAGAAAGAGAGAAAGGCTTTAATAAGACAACACTTTGATCTCTCTTTTATTAAAGCTTTTTATTTTCAAAACATATGGATGGATAACTTTTCAACAATAATCCTTGCATAGCTTCATGTTCCAAATTTTCCCCTTTCCCCCCACCTCCTCCCCAGATGGCAAGCAATCCAATATATGTTATACATGCTAAAATTCATGTTAAATCCAGTATATGTAAACAATTTATACAATTATAAGACAACACTTTTAGTGTCTACTTGGCACTTCACTCTCATCTCTGGCTCCAAGAAGCTGCAGCATGTGCAATGGCCGCACCCTGATAAAATGTCTAGATAGACAGGCTAAACCAGGTTGAGAGTAACTCACAAGTCTCGATCCTGTTGATGAGTTAGGGCGATATCTACCCCAAGCATGTGAAAACTTCTCCTGGTGGAATGGGCGGGAAAGAACAATTTGTTCCAATGGTCATGAAAGCAACCCAAGTAGGCTATGTGGAGGGCTTAGAACTTGGTCAGATCTTAAAGAAGCTGAAGACATGCACTGTATCCTGGTCCATCCCATCATCTTGATTTTTGTCTTGTCACTAGACTTTGATGTCTCTGGAAAAGGGAGCGAATCTGACAACTTTGTGCAATTCTGTTTCACTTAAATCCAATTCATGCTGGAGTCAAGACATCACCCAGGATATCATTGGTCCTCTTCAAAAACAAAGGACAAAAACAAGAGGTCATGTGTGTATGAATGTGGTAGGGACACATTATGTGGCTAGGATGCACTCAGAATATGTAGCCAATGTACTTGCATAGAGGTGCAACCCATGTTTTTGGTGCAGCAGGATCACCCATTTATTTTGATGCTATCATTGTGCTACTACTCTCTATGGTGTCACTACTGGACAATTTTCAAGCTACTAACTACTGGGTCTCAGCTGTAGTCTGATGCTACTGAGCTGCTACCATTTCCACACAAGTTGGTTTTGTCTTCTCTCTCTCTTTTTCCCTTTTTCCCTCCCCCCTGTCTTTCCCTATGGTTTAGTCAAAAGGTTAATCTTCAAGTTTTTTAATGAGAAAAGAAGGCTTTTATACACTTATTCATCAGTTGTAGGAAAAGACAATTTCCCTCCATAAGGAGAGAAGTTTGTTAGCTCCAAGATTCTTAGACATAGGGTTTAAACTCTTGGGAGCACAAAGCTGGCTAATTCTAACTCTGAATTAGTTTCTCTTTGAATTTACTTCATCCTACTTACTAATAGCATCAAAGTTGCTATTTTTATATTTTTTTTATTAGAGTTAGAGTTAACTCAGCTTTAACCTATCAACCTTCAAGCCATTTCATGTAAGGAGAGAAGGACAGGAAGGGCTTCATTCTAATGAACTTTGAAGAATTTTGTGCCTGTGAGTTACCAGTTTCCTTTAGCTCCTCAAGTTCTTTTGAGTCTACCATCTAAATGATTAGATGGGAAAAGGTAAGAATAAAATGACTAGGTGAAGCAAATAAAAGGCTATCATTCTCTATCTTATACTTTTTGTCTTAAATTCTTGCCTTTCCCATGCAATCTATTTACAAAAGCAAACAAACAAACAAAAAAACTTCCAGGCTTTCAGCTGCTCAATAGTCTTAGTCTAGCATTTGTAATCCTAGCAAATTATACTGCATATAAAAGAATATCTGTAGATATACTACTCAACTTTCAGAAATTAACATATAATCTAGTTCCTAGTAACCATCCTAACTATAAAGCATGGGCAGGTAGCACAATACAGGGCATTCACATGAGACTTTCATGAAGTTAAGCATCATTTCATTACATTGAATTCAATACAATACATTCAATCCATACCACAATATATGGCACCTGTGCTTAATGTAATACATTACAATAGTATATATAACAGAGCTGCATATGGTAGCAGTTTAACTTCAGGGTAGTTCCTAAAGAGAAATTCTTCTAAGACATGGGGACTTGGATTCTGGAGATCCATCTAAAGAGTGCTATTTTAAGTAGAGAGAAGTGGAATGACTACAGAGGGATGGCAAGGTGGCCCAAGGAAGGACTGGGAAAATCAAATCTAGCCCTCTGAGCCTTGGATCCCTCCTTTTTAAAATAAGAACTTTGGACTGAAAGATCTCTACCAACCCTTCCAAATAGAAAACTCATCCAATGAACATCATAGGACCCTCTTTCTCATTTCCTATTATTTCACTAGATATTCTTGACTTTTAAGTTTTTTTAAATTCATTGTGTTATTATTTTGCCTCTCAAACATGCAAATGGATTTCTAATTTCCTCAGTGTGTACATTGTCTCTGATAATATTGATTAAAACCCATATATGCCAGCCAGAGTGATGCTGATTAATAATCATTTCTAAACAGTTGGGAGGAAGGAATATAAAATACATTTAAAGTTTAATCAACATTATTAAGATTTTTCCCATCACTTTCTTAAATCTAGGCAATTGACAAAGCTATAAATCAAATCTTGACTTGTAGCATTTGCTGATTTCCAAGGTATAAATTCTCACCTCCTAATTTTTTTTTTTTTTTAATCAATTGGCTCTCAGGAACAAGTATGAGCTGACTCCAGCACACCCATGATACCAGCCCACCTTTTTTTTTCCCACTCTTATTTTTTGATGCCATCTTTATATTGTTTTTCCTTTGTAATTTCTTCTTTCAAAAGTGTGACAGGGGCAGCTAGGTGTCATAGTGGATAGAGCACCAACCCTGAAGTCAGGAGGACCTGAGCTCAAATCTGGTCTCAGACATTTAAGATTCCCTAGCTGTGTGACTCTGGGCAAGTTACTTAACCTCAATTGCCTTAGCAAAAAAGCAAAATAAAATAAAATAAAATAAAAGTGTTACAGTCTGTTCTCACCCAAAGGTTTAGCTTCAGTTCTTTCAAAACTAGTATTGCATGACTCATGATCATAGAACAACACTGGAAGAATATTTGTCTTAAAAACATGGGCTTTCGGGACAGCAGTGCATTTTGGGTGCAGTGGATAGAGCAACAGCCCTGAAGTCAGGAGGACCTGAGTTCAAATCTGGTCTCAGACACTTAACATTTCCTAGTTGTGTGACCCTGGGCAAGTCACTTAACCCCAATTGCCTCAGCAAAAAGCAAAAAAAAAAAAAAATGGGCTTTTTTATGGCCAACAATATTAGACACAATGGAATCTTAAATTTATTATATTGTTCAATTAATTGCATAATGGTAAAGATATGGCTTAGGATCTACTATATCTTGTAAATTCTTGTCTATTCTTTTCTAATACCCTTGTCAACTGTGCTCAACACATATGTGCAAATTATAAAGTGAAATAAAAATAAAATAAAATCTTGTCTCTTGTAAAAAAAAAAAAAGAATTAGGCAAATGGAGGTTAATGACTTTATCAGACAGCAAGAAACAATAAATCCCTTGTCAAAAGAATAAAAAAATCCCACAAAATAAAATGTGAAATATTTCATTAGAAAAACAACTGACCTCAAAAATAGAGCAAGAAGAGATAATTTAAGAACTATTGAATTACCTGAAAGTCATGAACAACAAAAACAACAAAGAACCCTAGACATCATATTTCAAGAAATTATCAAGGAAAATTATTCTGATATCTTAGAACCACAGGATAAAATAGAAATGGAAAGAATCTTCTAATCACCTCCTGATAGAGATCCCAAAATGAAAATTCACAATAATATTTATTATAGCAAAATTCCAGAGTTGCTGGGTCAAGGAGAAAATATGGCAAGTAGCCAGAAAGAAACAATTCAAATATCATGAAGTTGCAGTCAGGATAACACAAGATCTAGCAACTACTATGTTAAAGGGATGGAAGACTTGGAATATGATATTTTGAAGGGCAGAGAAGATTACAATCAAGAATAACCTGCTTAGTAAAACTTAGCACAATCCTTCAGAGGGGAAAAAGACATTTATAGAAATTGAGAACTTTCAAGCATTCCTGATGAAAAGACCAGAGTAGAATAGAAAATCTAACATTCAAATAGAAGACACCTACATAATGTTTTAATCTTACTCTCATCAGAAATGGTTCAAAGAGGGAAGAATATGTAGTTTGATATAGAAATCTATCTCATCCAATGGAGAGATAAGGGAATGGACAAGAAGTGAAAGGGGGTAATTATAAAGAAGAGGTTGGATTGGGAGAGGCAATGGTTAGAAGCAAAACAGATTTTTGAGGAGAGACAGGATAAAAGGAGAGAAAGAAAGGTAAACAAAGGAAAATGGGTTGGAGGGAAATGTATAATTAAGGATCATAATTGTGAATGAGCTAACCTATAGTATGAAAATAAATAGTTTAATGGATTGGAAACCAGAATCCAGTACGGAAAAATCCTATCCACCTCCAGAAAAAGAACTGAAGAACTCTGAGTACAAATTTTAAAATGTATGTATGTACGTGTGTATGTATACATATGCACACACACACATGTATATGTATATATACATATATAGAACTCTTTTTTGGTGATATGATTAATACATAAACATGTTTTACATGATTTCATATATATAATTGATATAGTGTTTTCCTTCTCAGTGAGTTGGGAAGGGGTTGGAGTGAGGGAATCTAAAACTCAAATTTTTTTAAAAAGAATGCTAAAAACAATTAAAAATTAATTTTTTCTTAAAAATTAGGTAGGGAATAGGGTAGAGGGAGGGAAAGAATTTGTAACTGAAAATAAAAATAAAATTGAATTTTTTTCTTTTTTTTTTCTTTTTTTTTTTTTTTTGCTGAGGCAATTGGGGTTAAGTGACTTGCCCAGGGTCATACAGCTAAAATGTGTTAAGTGTCTGAGACCACATTTGAGCTCAGGTTCTACTGACTTCAGGACTCATACTCTATCCACTGTGCTACCTAGAAGGCCCTTAAAATTGAATTTTTAAAAGGGAAGAAGAGCCATTTATGAATTAATTGTCTTTGCACAGTTACAAGAATACATTCTTAGAACAAAGATCAAAATCCATAGCAAATTGAAAGAATAAAAATGAGAAGATAAGGCATGCAATTGAAGCTGTTCCATCCTGACTTATCTAAATTAACTACTGACAACTTCCCCAGTGGAAAAGAGACAAAAGAATAGATATTGACATAGGCCGTCACCTTTTCCTAAGGAGTTTTAAGCTATATTAAATCAGTCACATGTGCACCAAAAAAGACTAAATCAATCAATTGGCAAGTGTCTGTTAAGTACTTACTATATGTCAGATATGTTAAACATTAGATATACAAAGAAAAAATGAGTATACCCCTTAACTCTTAGAAACTTCTCTAGTCAGTGAATCTTTTTATCTTCTTGTCAAAAGAACTATAGCAGTCAAGGGCAATATGAGTTTAGAATATAAAATTATTTGTACAATCTTACAAAGTAGAATGGTGAAAGGTTATATGAGTAATGTTATGTTAGAAAATAGCAAAAAGCAGTAAAGAAGGGAAAAAATTTATTAAAAGTTAACAAGAGAGCCAAGTAAATCTGGGGGCATACCAGGGTGAAACCAGAAAGAGAACATTGAATGAAAAATGGAAAAGATCTGTAAAGCATTCTATAATAAACTATTTTCTGGATTAAAATGAAGTTGCCATATTCAGGTTTTAACATCACAGTGCCAGATGTCTTGCATGAAGAAGTAGAAATGGTTCTCTAAAAAACAAAAAATGACAAGAAAAGCTGGATTATAGAAAGTAAACACAGAACAAATCTGTGCTAGATGCTACATAATTTCAAAGGTATTAAATATACATTTTCTTTTTTAAAAAGTTACTTTTTCAAATAAATTTCAATTGCTGTCTTGTATTTTGTACCATCATAGTTTCCTCTCTCTCTCTCTCTCTCTCTCTCTTTCTTTCCCTTTCACATGCACACACACACACACACACACACACACACACACACACACACTTATTTTATATCTTGTATGTCAAACCCTTATCAGAAAAATTTGAGACAGAGATTTTCTCCCCATTTTTCCATTTTCCTTCTTATCCCAGGGGAGATAGGTGGCATAGTGGATAGAGTACCAGGCCTGGAGTCAGGAAGACCTGAGTTCAAATCAGCCTCAGACACTTACTAGCTTTGTGACATTCTGCAAGTCTCTTAAACCTGTTTGCCTCAGTTTCCTGTCAAATCACTCCAATGTCTTTGCTAAGAAAATTCCAAATGTGGTCTGAAATAACTGAACAATAACTTCTTATCCTAGGTGTGTTAATTTTGTTTGTTAAATAAAGTCTAAATAGAAAGGTTTAAAATGATGCTAAAAGTTTCAAAAAAGTATTTTAAAAATTTGCAGAAAACAACAAAAAAAGGAAATTCAGAAGAAATCATAGACAAGCAAGACAACTTTTAAAGTAATATGTTGAATTCATAGCTATGTCAAAGAACCGATTATACACAATCTAGATTCTCATTTTCACATATAACTCTTTTTTCTATTCTATTTTGTAGATGGAAATGTACTCTTTTGGAGGATGTTCATTATATTCAGAATAAACTTTTTTTTTTTTATAAAAGAAGCAAGAATTTCCCCAAATATAGGGTGTGTGGGTAGAGTTGAATAACTTTGTCTAGTTTTATACTTGGGAGCAATATTAAATAGAAACTTTTAGGCTAAAATTCAGAAACTGGTCCAGGGAAATTGTTTTCTTTCTTAGACATTTGAAGCAATGCAGTTTGCAGCATGGGCTTAACATAAGCCCATAAATCAGAGTGGGTGGCTACTTTTAATACAGCACCTCAAGTACCAGATGGTTGTTGTTGGTGTCAATGAGTCATTGCTGAGTTGTATCCAGCTCTTTGTGACCCCATTTGGGGTTTTCTTGGCAAAGTTACTCGAGTGGTTTGCTGTTTCCTTTTCCAATTCATTTTACAGATGAGGAAACTGAGGCAAATAAGATTAAGTGACTTGCCTAGAGTCACACATTTAGTAAATATCTGAGGCTTGATTTGAACTGAGAAATGTGAGTTTTCCTTACTATAGTCCTGACACTCGTACCATCCAGCTGTCAGTGCCTAATGAGGTTTCTATTAAATGCATATACAGTCTGTCAGTGTCACTGAAGTTAAGAATAATTGATTTTTTAGATATTTTGATAAAGACAGTTTTAAGATACCCATCAAGCAAGTGTCAATGAGATTTTTGTGTGGAGTAAAAGTGAAGTCTTACAACGGCATTTTTTTTAAGTCAACTTTATAAGTTGACTTTATAGCAGACGCCTGATTAGGCAATGATTCATCTGAAAAAGAGCTAGGGGGTTTTAATGAACCATAAACTTAAGATGAATCAACACTGTGATATGGTAGCCAGGAAAACTAAAACAATCTTAGACTTCATTAGAAGAGTCATGTCTGGGACTAGGCTGGTAATTCTGCCCAAGTCAGAACACATCTGTAATATAATCTTCAGCTCACATATTAGTAGTGACATTAATAAGCTGGAGAGCATCCAGAGGAGGGCATCAAGGATACTGAAGGTCCTGAAAAATTCATACTATAAGAATGGGGGCTATTTAACTTGGAGAAAAGAGGAGAGAGAAAGGGAGGGGAGGAAAGGGAAAGGAAGAAGCATTTATATTACGCCTACTATATGCTAGACACTGTTAAGAACTTTTTGTAATCTGACTTAGAGGGACAAAACTTCTGTTTTCAAATACTGAAGGACTATCACATGGAAAGAAGGATTGGATTTGTTTTTCTTGACTCTCAAGAATAGATCCAGAAGTAGTGGGATCTTGAGTCTCAAAGGCTATGCCATAGCAGGTATGGTAAGATTCTACTATTCTGGTAGGTTCTTTAAGATAAGTAGCTCTATTATTCTGGAAAGACTTTCAGTAGAGTTCCTTCAGCAACCTGTGTCTGCTTTCCAACAGTTATTTAGCATAATTCAATTCTAGTAGTTACTCTCCAGTAAGATGGCACCTTGGGGATGAATTCTTTGACCATAGCAGTCCATGAAACAAATATAAAAATGGCCCTTGGTCCTGGGGGGAGCCTCCTTCTGTTCCTACAGTGGCAGAGTACAGGAAGCATGACTGAGAGTGCTAAGAATCACCAAGTTACCTTAAATTTTTACTTATATCTTTTGTTTTTACATTGTCTAAAGTTCCATTGGTATCAGAGTCATTCTCAAATTTATTTATTTATTTATTTTTTGCTGAGGCAGTTGGAGTTAAGTGACTTGCCCAGGGTCACACAGCCAGGAAGTGTTAAGTGTCTGAGATCAAATTTGAACTCAGGTCCTCCTGACTTCAGGGCTGGTGCTTTATCTACTGCGCCACTTAGCTGCCCCCTCAAATTTATTTTTAAAGAAGACAAAGAAGAGGGGAAAATCAGCAAAAACAATGAATATATTAAAAAATCTGAAAATATTGTAGTCATATGAAAAGGTGCTCCAGATCACTATTGATCAGAGAAATGCAAATTAAGACAACCCTGAGGTACCACTACACACAAGTCAGATTGGCTAAAATGACAGGAAAAGATAATGATGAATATTGGAGGGGATGTGGGAAGGTTGACAGTGGCAACACTGATGCATTGTTGGTGGAGCTGTGAATGGATCCAACCATTCTGGAGAGCAATTTGGAGCTATGCTCAAAAAGTTGTCAAACTGTGCATACCCTTTGACCCAGCAGCATTTCTATTGAGCTTATATCCCAAAGAAATCATAAAGGAAGGAAAGGGCCCCACATGTGCAAGAATGTTTGTGGCAGCCCTTTTTGTAGTGGCTAGAAACTGGAAACTGAATGGATGCCCTTCAATTGGAGAATGGCTGAATAAATTATGGTATATGAATATTATTGTTCTGTAAGAAACGACCAGCAGGATGATTTCAGAGAGGCCTGGAGAGACTTGCATGAACTGATGCTGAGTGAAATGAGCAGAACCAGGAGATCATTATACATGGCAACAACAATACTATATGATAATCAATTCTGATGGACATGGCTCTCTTCAACAATGAAATGTTTCAAGCCAGTTCCAATTGTTCAGTGAAGAAAGCCATATACACCCAGAGAGAGGGATGTGAAATGTGGACCACAACATAACATTTTCATGCTCTCGATTGATGTTTGCTTGCATTGTGTTTCCTTTCTCAGATTTTTTCTTGTAGATATGATTTTTCTTGCACAACAATGATAAGTATGGAAATATGTATACATATATTGGATTTGTCAAGTATTTTAACATAATTACCATGTAGTGGATATCCTGCCATCTACGGGAGGGGTGGGGACTGGGGGTAAAATTTGTAACGGAAAGCTTTGTAAAGATCAATGCTGAGGAACTACCCATACATATGTTATGCAAAAAAAAAAAAATCTGAAAATATATGTGATATTCCATAGCACTGAATCTCCTATCTTATAGCAAATGATTCAGGGGAGGCACTTACATGTCTTCTTTGGGGGCTTGTTCTCCATAATTTCATAACACTTTAGATTGTTTTGTGGTTGTTCTTTCCACTTACATTGTTATAATATTGTGTGCTGTTCCTGTTTCTGTCTACTTCCCTTTGTATCAGTTCACATAAGCTTTTCATGTTTCTTTGCATTTATCATATTTGCTCTTTCTTATAGTACAGTAATATTCCATTATAGTCGTACTATAATTAAGTCAGTTGATGAGCATCTACTTTGTTTTCAGGGATCTGCTACTACCAAAAAATATGTTTTGGGAGTCCATAGGGACATCTTACAAATGATTTACTTGGGATATATGCCTGATAGAAATCACTAAGTTCTTTTTAAAAAATTGTCTCTAAGCCTTAATTTAGCCACCGACACTCCAAATATGAAAGCCTTGCTTAATATTTATTCAGCACTTCTGGTGTGCCACACCTTACATTAGGTGCTGGAGTTACAAATAAAATAACTGAAACAACCCCCTCCTTGAACAGAACTTACATTCTAACAGGAAAGATAAATAAGGGAATTCTGCACAAATTAGAAGAAAATCTATTTAAAGAGATGTACAAGCGGATATGGAACTAGAAAAAACTTAAGCATATCAATCCCCATATAAAAATAAATCAGAAGGAAGTTATAGCTAATGCTCTGATTACATAAGCAAATAAAGAATTTGGAGAAGTTGATTTTATTGTGCATCCAAAGTCAACAAGAAATATAATTTCAAGGGAAATGTGACTACCTTATATTGTAGTGATTGATGAACTCATCTGCTCCCATGGATTCAATTGTCATCTCTATCCTGATGATTCTTAAAACTATTAATCCAGCTCTAACCTCTCTCCTAAACTCCACTCACATATAGCTTGAACTGGATATGCCATAGACATCTTAAATACATGTTCAAAATGGAATTCATTTTCCCCCAAAAAAACCCTTCCCTTCTTCCTAACTTCCTTATTATGATTACTAGCACTATCCTCCCAGTCACCTGAGTTCACAACATAGATATCATCCTTGACTCCTTATTGTTTCTCATTCCCCATAGCCAATCACCTGCCAACAACTTCTACCTTCACAACATTTGTCATATATATCCCTTTCTCTCTTCTGACACTGCCATGATCCTGGACTATTGCAATAGTCTGCTTTTGGTCCCCATGTTTCAAGTTCCTTCTTACTCCAGTTCATCCTTAACTGTCAGATTAATTCTTAAGTATTTATTTATTCATTTTTAACATTCATTTTTTAAAAATTGAACTCCAAACTCTCTCTATTCCTCTGGTCCCTTCCCTATTTATTGAGAAAGCAAGCAATATGACATCAATTATGCATATGTAATCATGCAAAACATCTCCATATCTCCACCTTGCAAAAATAAAAATAAAAAACAAAAAGCA
The DNA here is from genome assembly GCA_023553655.1 of Myrmecobius fasciatus. Lineage (NCBI taxonomy): Eukaryota > Metazoa > Chordata > Mammalia > Dasyuromorphia > Myrmecobiidae > Myrmecobius > Myrmecobius fasciatus. The sequence goes on from JAJPUD010003724.1 coordinate 140,704, forward strand.
AGAAAGTAAAAAAATGAAGTAAAAAATCATGTTTCAGTCTATGTTCAGTTCATTATTTCTCTCTGTCTGGGAGTACATTCCATTTTTTTTTTTATCATGGGTCTTTTAGAACTGTCTTAGATCATTGTATTGATCAGAGTAGCTGTCTTTCACATTTGCTCGTTACAATGGTGGCTATTACTGTGCATATTTTCCTGCTTCTGCTCACTTCACCACTGGTTTTCCTAAAACACAGGTCTAACTATGTCACACACATTCCCTTTCAACAAATTCCAATGGATCCTGTTACTTCTAGGAGTAAATATGAAATCCTCTGTTTTGCTTTAAAGCCTTTCCTAACCTGACTCCTTCTTGTCTTTCCAGTCTCTTTATACTTTATTTCCTTTAGTGTAATTTGCAACTCAGGGACACTGGTCTCCTTGCTGCTCCTAGCATAACATTCCATCTCCTCACTCCGGGCTTTTTCTCTAGCTGTCCCCATGCCTGGAATGCTTCTCCTTCCTCATCTCTGCTACTGGCTTCCCTGGTTTCTTTCAAGTTCTACCCTAAAACCCATTCTTCAAAAGCCCTTTCTGATCTTAATTCTAGTGCTTTTCCTCTGTTGATTATCTGCAATTTATCCTGTGTCTGTAACTTGTTAATACATAATTGTTTGCATGTTCTCCTTTCCATTAGACTGATTGCTCCTTGAGAACCTGGACTGATTTAAAAAAAAAATTTTTTTTCTGCCTGTTGTTTATTATTTATTGTTGTTTATCCCAGAGCTTAGTACAATGACTGGCACACTGTAAGTGCTTAATAAATGCTTATTGACTCGACAGTGACAGAATTCAGATATCCTGTCTCCAAATGTTAGCAAGCACCCTTTCCACTGCACCAAATTGTTTCTCACCTCCCCCACCTTTCATCCCACCCCGCCCCCCAAAAAAGAATGAAAACTCCTGGAAGAATCAATTTCATTTTTATAGTTTTTATATCTGCAATGCCTGAAACATAGTAAACACTTAATAAATTCTAACTGTGTATCATAATGCTTGTAACTTTTATCTCCAATAGATTGTAAACTCCATGAGGACCGGAGCTCTATTTGTTTTTTCTCCATTGTTAACAAAGTATTCTCTATATGGTAATAATCTAATTAAATGTTTCTTGAGGCTGACACAGGACGGGGGGAGGAGGGGAAAGGCAAACCGCAGGAGGTGATACAAAGCACGAGCTTCCTGACTTTTTTTTCTTTTCATTTTTAAAAGAAAAACAGCTCTTGTGGCTTTTCTGAAGCTGCCCCGGGAGGGAAAATTTGCCCAGCCAGCTGCATATGGCTAGAAGTCAAGATAGTTCCTTTCTGGAAGTACCCATCTATCCCTAGGGCAGGAGCTAGCTGCGCCAAGCTCGGTGATGGGAGGAGGAGGGGCAGATCCCTGGCAAGGGGCCAGCATGGGACCGTTGGCCCCAGTTCTATGTCCTGATGCAAAATGTTGCCAGATGTGGTAGCTGAGGGTTTTTTGGTTTTGTGTTTTTCTGCAGACGCTCCAAGGCCTCTCATCTCACCCCCAGAAACAGAAGCAAAATCCGTTTCTTCCCACCCTAGAGACAAGTGCAAAACCCTCTTGGACTGGTTACTTGCAGGCTCAGGATGGTGGTTCTGCAGAAGGAACAAAGACCCGGATTCCCTCCTGCCTCTGTTTGCTTTTTGTTTTTTAGAAGAGAAAGTCAATCACCTTGCTATTTGTCCATTACAATCTCCTACACCTCAAGCACTCCTCCCTCCCTCCTCCTCCCAGGGTCAGCTTTATACGGACGATGGGGGAAGGGAAGAAGCTCCCAGTCTGGGGAAGAGACCGAGGGGGAACACACAGGCTCCGACGCCACATCATCCGGTGTGGCGGAGGAAACAGAAATGGATGATTGCTAGGAGAAAGTCCTAAATTGTGCACCTCGAGTGCACATAGTAGCAAATAGGAGGATTTAAGAGAAGGGAGCTGAGGTAACCAGGGAAGACTTTCTGGAGAGAGGGAACTTTGAGCTAGAGCTTGAAGAATGCCACGGGCCAGAGTAGGAATTAATGAGTTATGGGGGGAAGTAGGGGGGAGAGAAGGTGGAAGAGCCCAGTCCTAACCCTTAGGCGTGGAGAACATCATCACATGTGGTTCAGACAGAATTACATGATTACTCTGCCTCTTTAGAATCTGGGGTAGAGGAGATGGTAGGAGGGGCTGTGAAAAAAAAAAACCAAAAACTTGGAACATGGCCCATGTGAACAGACTCTAGTCTCTGAATGCAGGCAGAAGAACCTCAGAAAGTTAGAGCTGAAAGAGACCTTAGAGACTTCTAATAGAATCAAACTCCCGGGAGGCAGATACTGTCTTTATTTCTTTCCTCCCTCTCTCTCTACCTTCCCTCCTTCCTTCCTTCCTTCTTTGCTTCCTCTCTTCCTCCCTCCCTCCTTTCTTTTTCTTTCTTTTTTTCCCTTTCTTTCCTCTTGCTTCCTTTCTTCCTTTTCTTCCTCCTCCTCTTATCCTCCTGTTCTCCTGCACCTCTTTTTTCTCCTCTTCCTGCTCCTCCTTTACCTCCTCTTCGTCTTCCTCTTTCTTCCCCTCCTCCTTCTTCTTCTCCTCTTCTTTATTCTCCTCCTCCTCCTCCTCCTCCTCTCATCTCCAATATCTACCACAGTAGCACACAGTACATATTTAATAAATGGTTGAATTGAATTGAACCTAAATTGAAGTTTGTCCAAATTCACATAGCTGTTAAGTGTCAGAGCTGAGATATCAATGCAGGCATTCAGACAATCCCAACATTTTGATTTAATTACAAATAGCAGTTATTTTATCCACTTAGGCAATAGTTTATGGGATGTTTTACCCCCCCACACACATACACATATATAATGCCAAGCTATTTGTCCCAAGACTATTTCTATCTTGATTTCATAGAAAAAAAAGATGAGAAAAAGATGAATAACAATAAAAAGACAGACCAAAAAATGTCCATACTACAAATTCAGACTTCAAAATATCCATGATGATTGAGTACATTAATTGTATTACAACAGGAGAATTATCACAAGCAATGCTATTGCCCTCAGTCAGTCATCCAGATGAAACACTGATTTAGAAACATTTTAAAAACTAACATTTTAATCAGTTTTAACAAACTTAATACTTGTAATTGTCAATATATGTGAAATTAAAAGCTTTCAAACTAGCAATATGACAAAAAGATATAGCCTGTGGGAATGGGATAAGATGCATATGATTGATCATTGTCATCCTATCTGCTTTTGGAGTTATCCCACAAATGCTTTTAGCAAACTCCTAGAAGAGTACCAATACTATTCAGTTACAAAAAGAAGTTACTTTATTCTTCTTTGCAATAATCTGAAGAACATTTAAAAAAAAGAGAATTTTGCAATTGTTCAGTCATGTTTGACTCTGTGACCCCACTTGGCATTTTCTTGGCAAAGACACTGGAGTGGTTTTGCCATTTCTTTCTCCAGCTTGTTTTACAGGTGATGAATGGAGACAAATAGGGACTTGCCCAGAATTACATAGGTAATATGAATTTGAACTCAGAAATATGTCTTCCCAAACCCAAAATTTATATGAACACAATTACAAAATACTTCTCACTCAAATAAAGTCAGATCTAAACAATTGGGAAAATATCAATTGCTCATGGATAAACCAAGCAAATATAATAAAAATGACAATTCTACTTAAATTGGTCTACTTGTTCAGTATCATACCAATCAAACTGCCAAAAAAATTATTTTATAGAACTAGAAAAATAATAACAAAATTCATCTGGAAGAACAAAAGGTCAAGAATATCAAGGATATTAATGAAAAAAATACAAAGAATGGTGGCTTAACAGTACCAAACCAAAAACCTTATTATAAAGTAGCAATCATCAAAACCATTTGGAACTGGCTAAGAAATAGAGTGGTAGATCAGTGAAATAGATTAGATACAACACAATCTAGTATTTGATAAACCCCCAAACTCCAGCTTCTGAAATAAGAATTCACTATGTGACAAAAATGGCTGGGAAAACTGGAAAATACTAATTTTCTCATACTAAAACAAAGTCAAAATGGGTACATGATTTCAGCATAAAGGATGATATCATAAACAAATTAGAAGAACAAGGGATAATTTACTTATCAGATATTTGAAGAAGGGATGCATTTATGGCCAAAGAAGAACTAGAAAACATTATGAAAGGCAAAATGGACATTACATTACATTAAAAAGATTTTGCACAAACAAAACAAAACAAAAAAAAATTAAAAGGGAAATACAAAGCTTAGGGAAAAAATCTTTACAGCCAGTGTTTCTGATAAAGATCTCATTTCTAAAATATATAAAGAATGGTGTCAAATTTATAGGAATACAAGTCATTCCCCAATTGATGTGGTCAAAGGATATGAACAGACAAATTTCAGATGACAAAATTAAAGCCATCTATAGTCATATGAAAAAATGTTCTAAATCACTATTGATCAGAGAAGTGCAAATTAAAACAATCCTCTAGGTGGTGCAGTGGTTAGAGCACTAGCCCTGAAGTAAGGAAGACCTGAGTTCAAATTTGACCTCAGACACATAATATGTCTTAGCTGGGTGACCTTGGGCAAGTCACTTAACCCCAATTGCCTCAGCAAAAAACAACAACAACAACAACAAAACAGTCCTGAATTAACACCTCACATTTCTCAGATTGACTAAGATGACAGGAAAAGATAATGATAAATGTTGGAGGGGATGTGAAAACTAGGACACTAATGCATTGTTGGTGGAGTTGCCAAATGATCCAACCATTCTGGAAAGCAATCCAGGAACTATATCCAAAGGGCTATCAAACTGTGTGCCTGGCCTTTGACCCAGCAGTGCCATTACTGGGTCTGTATCCTAAGGAAATCATAAAAAAGGGAAAAGGACCCACATGATCAAAAATGTTTGTAGCAGCTCTTTTTGTGGTATCAAAAAACTGGGAAATGATGCCCATCATTTGGGAAATGAATGGCTGAACAAGTTGTGGTATATGAAGATAATGGAATATTATTGTTCTTTAAAAATGATGAACAAGCTGATTTTAGAAAGGCCTGGAAAGATTTACATTAATTGTTGCTGAGCAAAACAAGCAGAACCAGGAATATATTGTACACAGTAACAGTAAAATGTATGATGTTCAACTATGAAAGGCTTGGTTCTTTTTAGTGGTTCAGTGATCCAAAGCAATCCCAAAAGACTTTGGACAGAAAATGCCATCTCCATCCAAAAAAAGAACTATGGCAACTGAATGTAAATCAACACAAGCTATGTTCACTTGTTTTTCTGTTTTTTCCTCTCTCCCATGGTTTTTTCCTTTTGCTCTGATTTTTATCTCCCCACATGATTCATAAAGTAATGTGTATTAAAAAATAAATATACTAGAAAAAGATAAAAATGTTAAAAAAAAAAGAAATGTTTTCCTACCTACATGCCATGTAGCTGCCCTTTAATGGATAAAATAAAATGTTAAAATTGAGGAAATAACCATACGTTATGGGAGAAAAAATTATCACTTTTTGCTGATGATGTGTTTTATTGAAATAACTCTAAAGAGTCAGCTAAAATTCATTGAAACAATAACTTTAATAAAATATAATTATATAAATTAAACTCAGAGCTTTTCTGCATATCACCAACAAAATCTGATGAACAAGCACCAGAAAAAGAAATTATTTCAAAAATACCTATGAAAGGGGCAGCTAGGTGGTACAGTGGATAGAGCACCAGCCCTGAAGTCAGGAGGACCTGAGTTCAAATCTGGTCTCAGACACTTAACATTCCCTAGCTTTGTGGCCCTGGGCAAGTCACTTAACCTCAATTGCTTCAGCAAAAAGCAAAAAAAAAATACCTATGAAAGCTATAATACAGTTGTCTCCCTACCAAGATATACACAAGAATTATATGACTACAAATATAAAACAGTCTTTACAGAAATCAGGTCGGAGCTAAATAATTAGAAATATATTAATTATTCATCATTAGACTATGGTAATATAAGAATTACAATCTGAAGTTAATCTACTTATTTGTGCTAAAGTAATCAAACTACTCAATAATTACTCCATAGAACAAGAAAAAAATTAAAATAAAATCTTTGACTATATATATATGTATATGTGTACACACACACACACATATATATATACATATATATGTGTGTGTGTGTACATATATATGTGTGTATATATGTGTGTGTGTGTGTGTGTGTATATATATATATATATATATATATATATATTCTTTGGGTGTCCTTATTCCAACTCTCATTGATGAGTTGAGTTCCCAAAGGCCTAGCTAACTGTATTTCTCTTAGGGTTTTAGAGGTGGGATTATGGGGTGTCTTTCTAATGATGTCAGTCTGAGCCTCCAATATGATATATTCATCATCTCTCCCACTGAGTCCTCCCTTTCCTTTAACCATTCTTATTACTGCAGAGGACAACATCATTTACCCAGTCTCAGGCTCACAACCTAGGGGTTATCCTGGACTCTTCACTATCTCTCACCCCTTCCCCACATTCAGTCTGTTGTAAACACCTATTTGCTTTGTATATTTTTGTTTGCATGTCTTCTCCCCTATTTGATCATAAGTTCTTTAGGACAGTCATTGTGATTTGCCTTTTTTTTTTTTTTTTTTCATCCTTGGTACTTAGCACAATGCCTGGCATATAGTATTTGTTTCATAAATGTTTATTGATTAATTAATTGGTGTGTTCCCCTAATATCAATCACCAGTTACAGTTAATATCTTTTTATATGATTAATGGAGCCAATAATTAGTTTCCTCTCTGTGAAAATAGCTAGCTAACAGCAATTATCTTTTATAAAAGGATATTTGCTGAAAATATATGGCAAAATAGAAGTATGTCCCTGGAGTCCACTATCTTCTCTACCACCTTGATTCCTAGTGGGAATGGACTCAAATTTAAAGTGACTGCTAGAAAGAATTCATTGCACCAAGTTTTCCTAAAGATGTGTCATAGGTTCTAAAAGAGTTGTTCCTTTGCTGTAGGACACAGTGTAGCTCCTGAAGATCAGTCCTTAGGTTTATACTGGCACTTTATTTGACTTGGACTTGTTTTGGGCTTCTGGCCATTCTGGAGCTCACAAAGTTCTGTACCAAAGGAAGAAGGCAAAAATAGGAAGTAGCCTCATTATAGACAAAGGCTTACCTTTAAAAAAAATTATGTACTAGCTTCCAAGATGCTCTAAGAATGTCCCAAGTAACCTCTACTACCTTAAGGCCCACAGCTTTTCATCCTTCTCACTCAAATACAACCAGGGAGCAAAGATGACATTTTCTCTCTTGGAAAGAGCATTTTCATTTGAAGCTTAACAACTAATATGAAAATATTTTAAAAGAATTGCACATATTTATTCTATATTTGATCACTTGCTATTTTGGGGAGGGGAAAGGTAAGGATGAAGAAGAAATATGTCATAAAAATGAATGTTGAAAACTATATGTTTTTGGAAAATAAAATACAATTGAAAATTTAAAAAAAAAAAGAAGCTTAGCAACTAACAAAAAAGACCCTTTTTCACCTAGAAAGTAGATAGGAAACAGTCATAGAATATGTGTGAGCAGAGCCCTCCATTTCATATGCCTGGATGTCTGCTCATCAAACATTCATAGAGATTACCACTACATGCTCCTATGATTGGACTCTCAGTGGTCTTTTCAAGGTTTCCATTGCAAGAATAGCTGGTCAGTAAATGACTTATTCCAGCACTGTTTATTTTTTCTTTCTGAATATCATTAAATAAAATAAGAATATGATGCAATATCTGTTTACATTTATATAGCCCTTATAATTTTGCAAAGCATACGTGTGTTTTTGAATTTGTGTATAAATGATGCTGTGAGTGAACACTGATGTGTGTGAATTCATGTAGGACACCTGGAAGAAAGGGAATGTAGGGGGAGATCTGTGGTGGACATGTGTTTTATGTGCCCTTTAGAGCATAAGCTCCTAGGGATTCTGTGTTTTGTTTTCTTGTTTTTTGCCTTTCTTTGTATCTCTAGTGCTTACCATAGTGCTGGGCACATAGTAAGAGCTTAATAATGGGCATTGAGGGAGCATTGTAGATAGACTGCTGGGCTTGAAGTCAGGAAACTTCATCTTTCTGAGTTCAAATCTGGCCTCAGACACTTACTAGCTAAGTGAGACTGGGCAAGTCATTTAATTCTACTTCAGTTTTCTCATTTGTAAGGAAGGAAATGATCCCTTCCAGTGTCTTTGTCAAGAAAACCCAAAACAAGGTCACAGTATCAGATATGAACAAAAGGACTGAACAACAATAGCAAAGTGCTTAATAAATTCTTATAGACTATCTGAGAGAGTACAGTGTAGGAGCTGGGATGGGGGACACTTTCCCTGCGCTACTTTCCCAGAGGACACATGACTATGGACCTGATTTGGTGTCAAGATGGCTGGGCTGGTAGGGTAGGTAGATTCCAGTCCTAGCTTTGATACCAACTGGCTTTTTGATCTTAAAGGAATCCCTTTCTCTCTTGGGGCTTCAGGTTTCCTCCTGTGAAAATAAAGTGATTGGATGAAATATTCTCCAAGTTCCATTTTATTTCTGATATTCTGAGAAACTAAGATTGTGTTGTATTTTTAAATTATTATTTTTTTGTATTTTTGTGTTGTATTTCTTAAATTTGTATTTTTTTACTCCCGGGCTATGCAAGGGAAATTCTATTTAGGCCAGGGGAGGGACAATGACTCTCAGAGCTGCTGCAGCTGCCACCTTGTGGCTGTCAAATTGACACACAACTGTCCAGGAAGCAGCAGACAGGACACCATAGATTAAAAACTTTAGAAGGGGACCTTAAAGATCATTTTATTCCAACTCCTTCTTTTCATAGATAAGGAAATTGAGGGTCAAAGTGGTTGAGTGGTCCCAAGGCTACTAAATATCTGAGAGGAAAATTGAACCCATGTCCTTTTGAAAACTCTCTACTAAATAAGACTTTTTTTTTTTTTTTTTTTTTTAAATTCTATAAGCCTCATGAAAGTATTTTGGGAGCATCAAATTATTTGGGAGTATCAAATTAGAGCTATCTCTTCTCTCTAAGTTTTATACTATTTCATGCCTAGATTTTATCCCACTATTCTTTTTTTCTTTTTGTGTGTATGTATATACATATATATATGCATATAAATATATACATATATATGTATTGTGTGCATATGTATATCTTGTAATAGATATAGTAATAGGGGCCTTTTTCCTGCTGTGGTTCACTCTTTTTTTTTTTTTTTTTGCTTTTTGCTGAGGCAATTGGGGTTAAATGACTTGCCCAGGGTCACACAGCTAGGGAATGTTAAGTGTCTGAGATTAGATTTGAACTCAGGTCTTCTGACTTCAGAGCTGGTGCTCTATCCACTGCGCCACCTAGCTGCTCCTGTGGTTCACTCTTACAAATATAAATTAGATTTTTCAAACAGAAACAGTGTGGTATGACGGAAATCACTATGTATTCTGCAGAATTCTCTTCTCTCCATTACTTTTTTCCTATTTTCCCACAGCCTTTCCATTCACACGGAGAAACTAAAGAAATCATTGTTCCTTCTTTGGCCACTCAGAGATGGGATGAGTACATTTCCAGCTCCTCCCTTCTCCCCACTCTCAAGACTGTGCTCTCTCTGATACCACTGAGGGACGCTGTGCTATACTGTCCCTGAAAAGATTGACTGAAAGGGGAATGTGGGATTTAGGCCATGAAATATTAACTCAGCTCCTCTTCCATCCCCTAAATCTATAAACTCTTTTGGTTCCTTGAATTATTTCTTTATTCTTTCTTTTAGCCCCTCAGTCCACTTTCTTTTCTTTTTCATGAAATAAAAGCCTAGACAATTATGCTTATTTATCTTTTTTTTAATTAAAAAAAAGAATAGAAAAAAGAAAAACAGAAAAGGAAAATAGAACAAAACAAAACTGAACAGAACATTGGCATGTGTCCAGTAGAACATTGGGGAGGATTCAAAATAAATAACGATAAATTACCAGTTCAAGAAAAAATATATAATAGTAGAAAAAAAGTATATTCATAAGTATCCATCTTTTCTTTGCTTCCTTGTAGGTTGTTCTTTTGTTCTCTGTTGTGCTTTTTTTTTTAACTTTATCCTTTTTTTCCTCTTTTTACCCCCCTACCTCTCCCAAACAGGCTATAGTTAAGAACAGTTATATTTATATATACAAATATACATATACACATGTACAGAAATATTCCCAGCTCCCCACCCCCCACATATGTATACATATATATTCACACCCACTCACAGCTCCACACACACATATATATCTATATATACCCATACATAGGACAATATGCATACCTATCTACATATACTCAGACACACACACACATATATATAATATACATACACATTTACCCATATGTAAACATGCATCTAAAACAATATCAGTATAGTTAACATATAATATAGATTTCTCTTGATTGAATCTTTAAGTTTGACTTTGTCTAAAATCAATGATTATTAGCCCTACTTTTTTTTTTTCTAATAAATCCTACTTCTGATCCTTGCTGTAGCATTTGTGTATATCTTTTTTTCTATTCCTGATGACTGTTTTACTTTTGCTCTGTAACTTGGCTTATTATTACTTAACCTCTCCCCACTCATGGATCCCTCCTTTGTCTTCTTCCCCAACCTTTTGCTTCCCCCTTTGCCCATCCCTCCCCCCTTAATTCTTTATAGATGTTGGAGGGTACTATATATGTAGTATATATGTAGTGTTGCCTATCAAATCCATTCCAGATGTGAGGTTTTTAAAACTATGAACCCTCCTGCCCCCTAATTTTTCCTCTGTACCTCATTTGTATAGCATAATTACTATTTTCTCCTTTTCCTCGGTGGTTTTGTTTTATGGAGTCAGATCATACTCAACTCTGTCTCAATTTTTCTTTTGTGCTAACCAATTGTTGATGTCAGTCTTAAAATATGGTATACATTTCCATATAAAAAACATAAACAATTTGTCCATGTTAAGTTCTTTGAAACTGATCTTTGATTTTGGTGCTTGTGTGTTGAATTTTCTATTGGTTGAAAGTCCTGAAAATCTGCAAATTCATTGAATATTCATTTTTTAATTCAATATCATGGATAATTTTGCTGGATATATTTTTGGTTGCAAGTCTAGTCATTTTGATTATTGATATTATTCCAGGACCTGTGGTCTTTTATTGTGGCTGCTGATAAATCCTATGCAATCCTAATAGTAACTCCAGCATATTTGAATTACTTTTTTCTTGCTTTCTGCAAAATTTTCTCTTTGATCTGGGAGTTTCAAAAGTTGGCAAGAGTATTCTAATGCGTTTTCTGCAAAGGATCTTGTTGAGGTGGTGCTTAGTGGATTTTTTTCTATTTCTACTTTCCCCTTCTGTTCTATCACTCCAGGACAATTTTTGTGGATTATTTCTTGCATTATTGTGTCATGGTTCTTTTTTTGGTCACAACTTTCAGATAGTTCTATTAAGCTTACATTTTCTCTTCTTGATCTGTTCTCCAGATCTCTTATTTTTCTTATAAAGTGTTTCATATTCTGTTCTATTTCGTCACTCTTTATAGTCTGTTTGGTATATTATCGCTTCATTGGCTTCCTTCCCCTTGCCTAATTCTAATTTTCAAAGAGTTGTTTTCATCTTGAAGACTCTGTAGCTCCTTTTCTAGTTGGTTAACTTTTTTCCCCCTATAATCATCTTGTTTTTCTTGGATGGTTTTTATTTATTTTTTAGTTTTGCCTCAATCTCTCTCATTTGATTTTTAAATTATTTTTTGAGTTCTATAAAGTCTTTCTGGGGAGAGAGCCATTTAATGTTCTTCTTTGGGGTAAAAGAAGCTTTTTTTTTCCTTCAGTGTTTTCTGGAGATGAACCCCCATCTTCCCTATTCCTATAGTAAGTTTCTATAGTTCGATTCTTTCTTCTTTGACTGTTCTTTTTGTGTGTGTGTGTGTGTGTGTGTGTGTAAGCACCTCTAATTGTTGAATGGAGGGATGATGCCTCTAGATTAAATTCAGCTTTCCCCTCTGACCTGAAACCCCAAACCAAAAGCTCCACCCTCCTGAAAGTGCCCATAGCTGCCACCATCCCAGCGCCACTGCTTCTGCCCTCCAGGTGTGCTAGTACCTTCTCACCCAGAGCCAAATCTCTGCAGCACAGCTGGGCCTAAATTCTGTCAGTCTTCCTGGACTCAGGCCCAGACTCCCACACTGTCTGGGAAGTGAAAGTCTCTGCATTTCCTGCAAATGTTCCAGCCCCCAGGGGTCCCCACTTGGTGTTTCTGCCCAACTTGCCCAGAGGTGTTTGCACTGCACACAGCTTAATCCCGACCTGGAGTTTTTCTTAGGATCTTGGTTTGGACCAGGAGGACCCCTGTTCTGCCCCAAGTCTTCTTGATTTTAAGTCTATATTCACTTTGAAAGCAAATTTGTTCTGTTTTGGGGGGAAATCTGGAGAGTTTGAAATTTACTAACCTATTTACCCATCTTCCCAGAATCCTTCTTTATTTTTAAAAAAATGTTTCTGTTGTATGAAGAGTTTGCAAATTGAACATCCTACTCTCCTCTGAATTTGTGTTTTTGCTTTTGTTTCTTTGCAGAAGAACCTCAAATGCCTCTTGTGGTAAGGTTCTATATTTTTTCATTGGTGATCAAGTTCAGTCTTCCAAAATATGCAATTCGGGATTGCAGCTTGAACTCCTGGGTTTTTGAGACCATACTGAAGAGCTAGGTGGTGCACTGGATACAGCACTGGCCAACTCTAAACTGGAATTAGAAGGACATGAGTTCAAATTCACCTCAATCACTTACTAGCTCTGACACCCTGTGTAAGTCATTTAACTCCAATTATTTCCTAAAAGTTAATTTTTTTTTTTTTTTGCTGAGGCAATTGGGGTTAAGTGACTTGCCCAGGATCACACAGCTGTTACGTGTCTGAGATCAAATTTGAACTCAGGTCCTCCTGACTTCAGGGCTGGTGCTCTATCCACTGCGCCACCTAGCTGCCCCAAAGTTAAAAATTTTAAATGAGAAATTCCATTTTTTTCTCCTGTTACTTAGGAAACCTGGGTTACTTGAATCAATGTTCCTTCAGAATCAAGTCAATAAGTTTATTTATTTATTTATTAAGCACCTGCTATGTTTATTTATTTATCATTGATTTTAACACCTGCTCTATGAGGCACTGTGCTAAACACTGGGGTTATAAAGAAAGGCAAATAACAGATCTGTTTTCAAGGAACTTAGGGACGAATGGAAAAGTTCTGAAATGAAGGCCTTTTTCCTGCCTCCCTGAAAAACTTGCTTACTAATGAGCTTAGGGTTTTTCTCTAGTAGTGATCTATGGACTTGATCAATCAGTATTTTACTGTATGCATTCAAAAGGTCTGAACAGGTTTTTTGTTTTTTTGTTGGTTTTTTTTTTTAATTACTGTGATATGGCGTTCAGTTTTTAAAAGTTATCCTTTTCCCCCAGAAGACCTAATATTTTTATCTTTCTGCATCCTATCTTCAAAGTTAGTTGCTTTTGGCTAATATATAATCCATATTACTAAAGCTACCGACTTTTACTTCTCTGTCAAATTTTCTTCCACTTTTTTTGTTTCACATCTGTTGTTTTCTTTTTCGAAACCTTTATTTCCTTGGAGAGATTCTCCAGTGCTTATTTTAAGTTTTCTATCCTGCTATTTATTTCCATTAATTCTAATTTATGATCCAATTTCTATCAGAATGTCTTCTTTTAAAGTTTTTGTTTTCAGTTTCAGTTGTTCAGTGATGAAGAAAGCCATATACACCCAGGGAGAGGCCTCTGGGATCTGAGTGTGGACCACAACATAGCATTTTCACTCTCTCAATTGATGTTTGCTTGCATTATGTTTTCCTTCTCAGGTTTTTTTGTTGTTGTTTGTTTGTTTTTTCTTTTTCTTGTAGATCTGATTTTTCTTATATAGCAAGATAACTGTATAAATATGTATACACATATTCGGTTTATCAAGTATTTTAACATAATTAACATGCATACCATCTAGGGGAGGGAGTGAGGGGAAGGAGGGAAAAATTTGTAACAGAAAGCTTTGCAAGGGTCAATGTTGAAAAATTACCCATGCACATGTTTTGCAAATAAAAAGCTTTAATAAAAAATAAAGTTTTTGTTTTTCTTTTGAACCATTCTTGAATTTCTTGTTGTTGCTCTATGACATTTTGAGAATCTAGAGAATTCTTATTTTTTTAAATTCAATTTATTTTGTTTTCATTTCCAGATTTTCTCCCCTCTCCCTCCATCCATAGAAAAGTCAAGAAATACGAAATCCATTACAAATATGAAGTCATAAAAAATTCTCATTTCTACTGGAAATTTTTATTCATTTTTCTTCATAGTATATGTTCAATCTGTTTATGATCTTTGGATTTGTATACATTTATCTTTTTGTCTTTACTAAACTTACCATTAATTTATCTGCTTGGTAGTTAGGCTTATATCTGCTTTTTTCTCTTGGACTTTATCTTTCAGCTTTTTTCTTGTATTTCCAATTTTTTTTTTTTTAGATTTTTTTTTTATTAAAGCTTTTTATTTGTATAACATATGTATGGGTAGTTCCCCAACATTGATCTTTACAAAGCTTTCCATTACAAATTTTACCCCCAGTCCCCTCCCCTCCCCTAGATGGCAGGAAGTCCACTACATGTTAATAATGTTGAGTATTTCCAATTTCTTAACTCTAGCTTCCCACTTCTTCCTTCCTACTTCCATTCCTTCTATTTTCATTTCTTCACAGAATTTTGAGATTAGGTGTCTGACTTCTTTGCTGGATGCAGAGGGAGGAGCAAGGCATGAAGGTTTGATTGGCTCCCTTCCTAGAATAAACTTTATGGGTAGAGAACTGACTTAAATGAGTTTCTATGCCCTTCCAATGACAATAACCATCAGGTTCCCATATTGCCTTATTAGGAAGGATCAGTGGCTAATGGGGCCTTGAGAGGAAGCACATTTTTTTTTTTAAATTTATTTTTTATTTGCAAAACATATGTATGGGTAATTCTTCAACATTAACCCTTACAAAGCTTTCTGTTACAAATTTTCCCTCCTACTCCCCACCCCTCCCCTAGATGGCAGGATATCCACTACATGTTAATTATGTTAAAATACTTGACAAATCGAATATATGTATACATATTTCCACACTTATCATTGTTGTGCAAGAAAAATCGTGTCTACAAGAAAGAAAAATCAAATAAAGGAAACACAATGCAAGCAAACATCAATCGAGAGCATGAAAATGTTATGTTGTGGTCCACATTTCACATCC
>JAJPUD010003724.1:166466-231729 GCA_023553655.1 Myrmecobius fasciatus
TTATGGAATATTATTGCTCTGTAAGAAATGACCAGCAGGAAGGATTTCAGAGAGGCCTGGAGAGACTTGCATGAACTGATGCTGAGTGAAATCAGCAGAACCAGGAGAACATTATACACAGCAACAAGACTATATGATGATCAATTCTGATGGACATGGTTCTCTTCAACAATGATGTATTTCAAACCAGTTCCTATTGTTCAGCGATGAAGATAATCATATACATCCAGAGAGAGGCCTAAGGGAACTGAGTGTGGACCACAACATAGCATTTTAATGCTTTCTGTGAATATTTCCATGCATTTTGGTTTTTTTAGGTTGTTTTTTTTCTTCTCTCTTTCTAGATCTGATGTTTCTTGTGCAGTAAGATAACTGTATAGATCTCTATACATGTATTGTACTTGTCATATAATTTATCATATTTAGCATGTATTAGATTACCTGTCATCTAGGTTTGGGGGTTAGGGGGAAGGAGGGGAAAAGCTTGGAACAAAAAAAAAAGGTTTTTTTGCAAAGGTCAATGTAGAAAAACCACTCATATGTTTTGTAAATAAAAAGCTTTTAATAAAGAAAAAAAAAACAAGGAAAACCAAAACAAACAAACAAAAAAAGTACAGGTCAAAAACCTGGGGGCCTGATATATATTATCTTAGCTGAAGAATTAGCAAAAGTTGGAGCAAATCAAGTCAACAAGCATTCATTAAGTACTTACTATATATCAGGCGCTGTGCTAAAAGCTGGGAACACAAAAACAAGCAGAAACAAAACAGTCCCTATCTTCAAGGAGTTTGCCTTTAATGGGAAAAGACAAACTATAAAAAAGGAAGCTGAAAAGCTGAGGGATATAAGCTTAGTAGAATTAAGTAGATTTTTAAAAAATTAATAAGAATTAATAACAAATGGTAGGAAATCTCTTAAGAGTGCATCTTGGAGAAGAATAATAATCTAAATTTCTTTAGAATTGAGGTTTTGGTAGGAACCAACCTGACCATGGAAGATGCATTAAGGAAGAAGGTGTGAGGACTCCAGAGTGAACTTCCAGAATGAAGAGATTTCTGTGGCATAGTAGAGAAAGTCTGGGGAGTGAGGATGAATGCCTGGAGAGGAGATGAAACTGAAACTGAAAAGTTTATGGCCATTATCTTTCTGACTCCCTGACTCCAGGCTGGAGACCCTGAGGCTGAATGATAGTAGGCTCTCCTGAGGAAGGAAATTTCTTTTCTTCTTTTTTTTTTAAATATATTTTTTTTAATTTATTAATACTTTTTATTTGCAAAACATATGTATGGGTAATTCCTAAACATTAACCCTTACAAAGCTTTCTGTTACAAATTTTTCCCCCCTACTCACCACCCCTCCCCTAGATGGCAGGATATTCACTACATGATAATTATGTTGGAATACTTAAGAAATCAAATATATGTATAGTTATTGCCACACATCATTTTTTGTGCAGAAGAAATCGTATCTACAAGAAAGAATAATCTGATAAAGGAAATACAATGCAAGCAAACCTCAATAGAGAACATGAAAATGTTATGTTGTGGTCCTCATTTCACATCCTTCTCTCTGGGTGTATATGGCTCTCTCCACCGAACAATTGGAACTGGTTTGAAGCATTTCATTGTTGAAGAGAGTCATGTCCATTAGAACTGATCCTCGTATAGTATTGTTGTTGCCGTGAATAATGATCTCCTGGTTCTGCTCACTTTACTCAGCATCAGTTCATGCAAGTCTCTCCAGGCCTCTCTGAAATCGTCCTGCTGGCCATTTCTTACAGAGCAATAATATTCCACAACATTCATATACCATAATTTATTCAGCCACTCTCCAATTGATGGGCATCCATTCAGTTTCCAGTTTCTAGCCACTACAAAAAGAGCTGCCACAAACATTCTTGCACATGTGGGTCCCTTTCAGGAAGGAAATTTCTTAAGCAAGTAACTTGAAGAAGGGAGAAGATCATCCATATGGATCCTGAAGCTGGAGGAGCAGTGCAGGATGAAAGTCATAACACAAAGAAACAAAAAGCTTTGCCCTCCACTGTTTTCCGGAATTATTCAGGAAAAGATATTGACTATCTAGCAATTCCAAACTATGCTTCTTTTCTGAGGGGAGTCTAAATTATAGGGTGGAATTGGGTGTGGAAAACTATGGAAAAGTGAGACTTGCCAGAAAGAGAGTGCAATTGCATGAACTGTGAACTCATGAACTTTTTATGTGAAGTTTTTATTGTTATCTTGCATTTGCTTATGGACTACTATTTGTGGGTTCTTTGATTTCCAAACTTTCTGGGAGGTAAAACCCTGTCTATATACAATTGCATTTGTTGCTTTGAGTCTTATACCTTGTATGAGAATTGGATGAGATCCACATTTATGAAAATCCAGACACAAGCTATATAGATAAACTATGATCACACATATCCCAGGGGAAATAATGGACAAAGGTATAATGAGTCAAAGAGATATAGTCACTCCTCAATATTTGTGTATTTAACTTTCATGACTTTAAGAATTTGAATGATTAAAATACTAAAGAATTTTTCTGAAAACAGAATAAGTAAAAGACACAAAAATCTACTGAAGAGAACCCAAAAAAGCAGAATTAGCCAAGGGGGGGGGGGAGGAAGGTTTAAAAAAAATCACTGAAGAAAAAACTCTTTAAAAATTTGAACGGGAAGGAGGATTCTGGAAAGATAGTGGAGTAAGTCAAATAATTTCAAGCTCTTCAAATTTATCCCACAAACAGATCAAATTTATAACTCAGGGCAAACATAGACTGGTGAAAAATCAAGACTTGGAGCAGAACTGGGACATCTCTAGAAGACCTGAAGAAAGACCCCAGAACAGGTGAAGTGAAAACACCCAGCTTCACAGAAACAGTGGGGAGCCTCAGGACTAGCTAGGCTCAGCTGGAGATCAGGAGCCTAAATTCAGGAAGACCGAAGTAACCTATACTGATTAGGATCATTAGGCTATCCCTATTAAAAATGAGTATAATCCTTTAGGGGAAAATAGACATTCAATGAAATAGAAGACTTTTAAGCATTTGTGATGAAAAGATCAAAGTTAAATAGAAAATCTGACTTTCAAATATAAAATTCAAGAGAGGCTTAAAAAGGCAAATAGGGAAGAAAAATCATAATGGATTCAACAAGGTTAAACTGGGAAGATAACACTTGTAACAGCTAAAGAACTTTCTCATTATAATGGTAGTTAGAAGTAGTATACATGGATAAAAGATACAAGTGTGAGTTGAATATGATGGGGTATTATTTAAAAATATAAAATTAAGGGGTAAGAAAAAGTGAAGCACCAGAAGAAAGGAAAAGGGAGAGGCAGAATGGGGTAAATCATTTCATATAAAAGAGGCATGAAAAAGCTTTTACAATGGAGGGGAAGATGGTGGAAGTGGCAGGAAGTGGCATGCTTGAACCTTACTCTCAAGAGAATTGGCTTTTGAGGATGGATATGGTAAAAAGAGAGAGAATAGGATAAATGAGAGGAAAGGAGAAATTGGATGGAGAGAAATGGGATGGAGGGAAATATATAATAGTATAACTCTGAAAAAATTTTATAGTAAATTTCTCTGATAAAGGCCTCATTTTTTAAATATATAGAGAGCAGTCAAATTTACAAAAATAAGAGCCATTCTCCAATTGTTAATGATCAAAGGATTTGAACAGGTAGTTTTCAGGTCAAATAATCAAAGCTATCTAGTTAGATGAAAAAATGCTCCAAATCACTATTGATTAGAAAAATGCAAACTAAACAACTCTAAGAGGACCCTACCTATCAGATCGATTAATACAAAAGAAAAGAAAAATGACAAATGTTGGAGGAAATGTAGAAAAATTGACACATTAATGTATTGTTGATAGAATTGTGAACTCTATCAGCCACTCTGGAGAGCAATTTGAAACTATGTCCCCAAATTTATATTTCATCTAAGGTGTTATGATCTAAACAGATGTGTTTGCGCTACTCTCCCAGTCTGTACTCTGGCCTGGGAGTAACCATAAGCATTGTTTTCTACTCTGGAACTATGACTAGGGTCTCCACTACAAGTATCCCACTACTCCACTATAAGCTTTGGTGTGCTAGTGCTCCTCTGAACCCTGGGACTGCCATCTAGGAATGTATCCTTGATTCAGACCCCTATGGTCTCCTTCTAAGTATTAATCTGACCTCTTTATTATCTGTGGGCTGAGAGCTCCAGAAGCCATTGCTACAGATTCAGTTACCTCCAAGACCTGCTGCTAGTTTGCTGCTCTATTCTCACCCCAGTGCAATAGCTCAACTTTCCCATGAACCTTTTATATTGTACTGGATTAGAAAATAGTTTCACCTGTTCTGTTACTTCAGAATTCATTTTGAGTCATTATTTCAAGTTGTTTGGAGGAGAACTTGAGAAAACTCAGGCAAGTCCCTGACTTTTCCCCATCATTTTGACTTTACCCTCTCTCTTGCAAAATGAATAAAAAAAAAAAAGGTTTTAAACCAAAAAAGAATGGGGAAGAGAGAAGACTGATTGCTCACATAGATCACCAAAGATAGATACCATAGAAAATAACTACAGTGAGAGAAGATGACTTTGGTAAACCTCCAGAATAAGAACAGTAATTGGGGCCCAAGAGTTTACAGATGATGAAAACCAAGAAAGGAACCAATAGTAAAACCACTGGTTTCAAAAATCTATATGCAATGAACTGATGCTGAGTGAAACGAGCAGAACCAGGAGATCATCATACACAGCAACAACAGTATCACATGATGATCAATTCTGATGGACATGGCTCTCTGCAATAAAGAATTGTCTCAAACCAGTTCCAGGTGTTCACTGAAGAAAACCATATACACCCAGAAAGAGGGACATGAAATATGGACCACAACATAACATTTTCATGATCTCTATTGACATTTGCTTGCATTGTGTTGCCTTTCTCTGATTCTTTTTTTTTTTTGTAGATAGGATTTTTCTTGCATAACTTCTCAAGCATTTCAACATTATTAACATGTAGTGGACTTCCTGCCATCTAGGGGAGGGGAGGGGGCTGGGGGTAAAATTTGTAATGGAAAGCTTTGTAAAGATCATTGTTGGGGAACTACCCATACATATGTTACACAAATAAAAATAAATAAATAAATACTTAAAAAAAAATCTATATGCAAACACCCAAGTCCAGGCAACAAGCAAGATGAACTTTTATTTTCAAAAAAGATCAAAATAACATCACTATGTTAGAGTTGAGTTACAGTGTGTCCAGCCGGGACTGACCAGACCAACAGGAGTTTGGAGTGCTTGGCCACGGGTTGGATACAAATAGTCCCTAAGAACATTTGAAGTAATTTCTCTAACTTTGTGCATTTAGCGTTTCCTTTGGGCTAATTCAATTCGGCTTTGTCCTTGTATCGCATTTTCTGACCACTTTATGAGTGCTTGTCCTATGTGAGTTTTCCATAAAATAAAATTTTTGGCAAGTGTACATTTGGCATTCAAACAATATGGCCAGCCCAATGGAGTTGTGCTCTCTGCAATAGAGTTGGAATACTTGGCAGTTTAGCAATGGCCATTTTCTATTGAATACTTGTACCTCGTGACCTTCTCATCACCAACACTATATTCCATTTACCTAAACACAGTAAAACTTTGTGGATGCACCCTTACAGCAAACATCAGTATTTAATAAACTATGTGATTGTAAGAAGAGACAGACAGGATGTGAGAGTGACCAAGGCTGTTAAGTGTGGTACAGAATGCTGGGACTGATCATAGACTTTAGCCTTTCCAAGTTGAATATTCACATTCAAAAGAAGAGGCAGCCCCAAGGCAAAAATTCTACCAGAAGAATTAATGTCAACAAATTAAAGTGTTTCTCTGAGAGGAAACAATTTGTTGCCAATTTGAAGAATAAGTTGAGCCAATAGACAGTTGGCAACAATGGAGCAGAAAAGGGGTGGATAGCTTTCAGAAATTTGGTGTACAGCACTGCATGTGTTCAGCTGAGTCAGAATATTCACAAACATCAAGACTGGTTTGATAAAAATGATGGGGAAATTCAGAAGCTGCTAAATGCAAAATGAGGACTGGATAGTTCATTCATCTCTAAGAATTTAAGAGTTTGATTGATTACATCAAGTACAAACTTAAGAGATGCAAGATTCTTGACTCAGTAAAAAGGCAGATAAAATTCAGTTTTATGCCAATAGCAATCCAAATGCAATGAAGACTATTTATCAGCCAAGACCAACTACTCTGTGCTAATGGGGCGACACAGATTAATGATAAGGACCTGCTCCTAGAGAGATGGGCTAAATGCTTCCATAATGTTCTCAACAGTCATCGATGCTGAAGGTTTTGACTGTTTACCTCAAGTTGAAATCAATCCCTCCCTAGGTGAAGTTTCAAGGGAAGAGGAGGTTTTGAATGCCATTAGGCTACTAGGGAGGTAACATGGTACTGAAGAAAAAGCACTGGCTCCAGAGTACTGAGATCAGGGTTCAAATGTTGCCTCTGATACTTAATACCTTTATGATCTTGGGCAAGCCACTTAAGCTACTCTAGCTTTGGGTTTCCTTATTTGTAAAATGAGCGGTTTGAATTAGATGGACTCTGAGGTCTCTTCCAGCTCTAGATGGATGAGCTGATAATCCTTGACATTCTAATGCAAAGGGGCAAATATGACAACATATGTACCATTGATACTGGTGCAGTAGAACCAATAATTAGAATATTGCTTTGTATGAATGTTCCTTATTCAAAAGAAATAGGTGAAAGGGCAGGGGTAGTGGACAGTATTTTTATCAATGAGGAATTCCAAGAGCCCAGAGAGGGATAAGCAAATGGGGAGCATTTGGATGAAGGACAATGGAGAGTGGTTTCATCTTTGTGTTTGGACTGAAGGAGGATTTAGATAAGAAGTAGGGGAAACAGATAAGCTTGGTACAGAAGCAGGATACAGTAGTGATATGGGGGGGGGGGGGACTTTAATAATGTAGACATTGCAAGAGCTTTCTCTCTCTGCTAAAAGTAGAATAGCTGAGAACTTTTTGACATTCTTTATTGATAATTTCTCCTTCAAAAAGTTAAAAAGCAAACCAGGAGAAATTCTGTTCTTGATCTGTTTATCACTACTCCTCTTATTTGATTTTTAAAAATTCTTTTTGAGCTCTTCTAGGGAGTATTTTTTGGATCTGAGATCAATTCTCATTTTTCTTTGAGGTTTTGACATTGATGTCAACTGGTTCCTGGAAATAATGGGAAACCTAGAAGCAAATGATCACTTCTTCCTAGAGTTTGTGATAGGGGAAAGGAAGTCTGAATATACTCTGATATGCACCCTATATTGCTGAAGAGTTTTCAAAGGATTCAAAAGATATACCAAAACTTTACCTTCATAGTTGCCACTACTCCATCCCGAAGTCACACTCATCACCTTTGCTTTTCTCAAGTTTCTTAGCTCTCATCCAGTGAAGATTCCTCTCCTTTAATTAAATGCTGTTTGAGTTTCAGACCTCCCAATCTACACATCAAATAACTATTATTAGTAATATTTTAAATTTAATTTTTTTGTTTTTAAGAATATATCTGTTACTATTATGATAAAAAGGGAAATACTTGGGTAGAGGGAAAAGGGAACAGTGGAAAATGAGAGGAGGAGAGAGCCTAGAGGGAATAGATAAATATTAAAATATTTTAATCTAAAATAAAAATTAAAATAGATAAAATATTAAAATTTTAAAATAGTAAAATGGAAGGGACATCATTGGGACAAAAGAAAGGAACCTAGACAGAGAGAAGGACATGTTAGGTAGATAATAGGAGAAAAGAGGTGGAGATGAGGTAAGAGAGAAAAAGAAAGTGATAGATAAAAAAAGAAAAATAAGGAAAGACTGTGAAAGATAAGGAAAGGAGAGACAGCCAGGGAGTGAAGTGAATAGGGGGAGAAAGATAATACTGGAGAAGATAGAGGACACTGGGAGAAGTAAAGCAAGTAAGTGTTGAAGGAAGACTGAGGACATGGAGTATTAAGAGGGGTGCATTCAGGAGAAGGGAAAGATTTGAAAGGTAAGACATAATGAAAGATAAATAGCCAGTGGATAAAGTACCCTCCCTGGAATCAGGAGGACCTGAGTTCAAAAGGGAGTTTGTACATCTACTGGTTATATGATCCTGGGCAACTCACTTAATCCCAATTGCCTCTAAAAAAATTTTTTAAAGGAAAATAAAGGTGAGACCCATTGAGAAGAAGAGGGGATATTAGGGAAATAAAGTAATATTGAGGAAAAAGAGGGAATGTGGGAAGAGATAAATAGATTCAGCATATTTTTTGACAAAAGAATACTTTTATTAATTTCATTTTCTAGAGATACATATATATACAGAAATTTTAAAATATATTTCATTTGGTAGCTAGTATCTTTATTTGAATTTTCAATTCCTCTTTTTTGTATATTTTCTATGATAACTGCTTTGTAATATTGTTTTAAAGCATCACATGATGCAGAATGCCTTTATCCTTTAGCCCTTTTTCAGTTCCCCATGCTACATTTTCCCATTTTTCTGTGGATGTAAGTGTGTGTGTATATGTGTGTGTATTTACATGTATATATATATACATATGCATATGTATGTATATTTCATTATAATTTTACCCATATGAAGAAGTCCCTTACTATCTTGATTTGTATTCATAAAAGTGGTGAGAGTAGGGCATCTTTATTTTATACCTGATTTTTGTGAGATTGCTTCTAATTTGCTTCCATTGCATGCTATATTGCTTTTTTGGTTTAAGGCACATATTTTTAACTATGTATAAGAAAAATTCTTCTATTCCAATTATTCTTCATCTACTGATAAAGCATATTTTATTTTTGTTTATAGGTTGTATCATGCGCATAGCTTTTCTGATGTACATTTCTGATGCTGTAAATTTGGCTTGCATGCCAAATTTAAAGGCATCTTTGACACGGTGAATGATATTTTGAATGTTTTCCACTAGACACATTATTTTATTTGGTAATTTTGTGGTAATTATTGTGGAAAAATTATGTTCACAACATTGTTTTTAAAATTTCATATTTCTTTTTGCTTTTATACAATAATTAATGTTACATTTCAATTTCCTTGGAAATTGAAGAAAAAAATTCTGTAATTTTTTATCATGTTATTTTTATTTCACTCTAGTTTAATTGCATTAAGGTCTTAAATACAGTGCATGTAATTCTAGTTCTTTTTTAATTTGAAAGAAAAATTATTCCCTGTTTCTCCATTTTTGTTTTCTACATATATCTATCATTTCCAAACTATTAAACAATGCAAATATGTGAATTCTTTACTATTAATTTATCTGATTTGTCATCTTCTGATAATGGCATGTTGAGATCCCGTGCTATTATTAAATTTTTGATTATTCTTATACTTTGGTTTATATTTATTTTATACACTTAGTTGTCTAATTCTTTGGTGAATATTCAATTAATATTAGATATTTGTTAATGTTTTCTTTCTTTTTCTTTTCAATTTGTTGAGGCAATTGGGGTTAAGTGACTTGCCCAAGGTCACACAGCCAGGAAGTGTTAAGTATCTGAGGTCAGATTTAAATTCAGGTCCTCCTGACTTCAGGGCTGGTGCTCTATCCACTACACCAACTAGCTGCCTCTTCCTTCATTTTCTAAATCAAATTTTACTTTATCAGTATCAGATGCCTCAACAGTCAGTCCTGCTTGCATTTTTAACTTGTAATTAGTTGTATAAGAGGCATGCAGATTCAAATTTTATATGTGTGTCTGCATCAAATGAATTTTCTGCATCCTACATATTGATAGGTTTTGTTTATCAATATATTCTATAATTTTTAGCACCATGTCTCATTGTTTGTGCATAGTGTTTGGCATATAGCATGCAACCCTAGAAAGAGAGGCAACACTTGGGAGAGAGGAGGTTGCTACAAAGAGAATGGTACATAAGAATGACAGAGCAATGGGGAGATGCTGTTTAAGCATAGGTATCATTCAATGCTGTATGCAGACTCCTCTCTACATTCTCTTCCTGAGTGATTTTGTATGTTTCCATGGCTTCCATTTTCACTTTCTCAAACTTTCCAGATTTACAAATCCAGCTTTAATAGCCCTTAAGCTTCAGTCCCACGTTCTTAACTGCCTGCTGGATATATGTTCATCTGGGGGTTCAGTCATCCCTTCAAACTCAACATGTACAAATACCTCCCTTGGTATCTCATCTCCCCCTCAAAAGAATCTTCTGATCCTATCCATCTTGGGTCTCCTAAACTACTAGAGAGAGCCACACCATCTCTCTTCCTCAGCATCCCCTTTCTCTTATTCAACCTTCATGGTTTTGTTGAATTTTTTTCTCTCTACCTTAACTGAAAAATGCAATAGCCTTTCATCAGTCCTCACTCTCCTTGACCTCTCCGCAGCAGGACACTATTCCTACTCCAGGATGCTCTCCCCTCCCTCAGATTTCATGACAATGTTCTCTTCTTCCTCTACCAATCTGACCACTCCTCCTCCTGATAATTTAGCAATCTGTTCCAATTCACCTACCATGGTGTCTGCCAGGGTTTCCTGAGTGCCCTCTTCATTCTCTATTCTCTTCTTGATTTCATCTGCTTCCATGGGTTCAATTAACATTTTCCTGTAGGTCATTCTCAAATCTATTCATCCAGCTTCAAACATGACCCTGAAATGCCCGTCTCACCTTTCTAATGGACTCCTAGATATCTCACTTGAATGTTTCATCAAACACCTCAAACTTACCATGTTCCAAATTTGATTCATCATCTTCTCTCCTAAACCTGTCCTTCCTCCAATTTTTCCTATTTCAATTTATTTCATATACCTGAAATATTCCTCCCTTTCATGCATTCTATGGTCAAATCAAACCTAATCCAAAAAACAAGAATGCTTTTCTTCACATAACACATTCCCTCTCTCAGCTCTGTGCCTTTGCCAAGGCTGGTCCCCACATGTGGAATATACTCTTTCTCTTCTGTCTTTTAAAATCCCTTCATTCTCAGCCCAAGTGCCAACTTCTACATGAGGCTTTCTGGTGGCTTCCCTTCCTCCTGAAACAACTGTAATGGGGGAAATTGATCCTGATCAGCTGGGCACTTCTCACATTATTGTTACCATGTACTCTGATCTCAAAATCTTCAGTATAACTCCCATTAACCAGGACATACAGGAATACATGTTCATGCCTTAGCATATGGTCCACAGAAACAATCTCAAAAATAGGTTTAGCCTCAAGAGAAAGACCTAATCCAGGAAATCAGAGGGATTCCCTGATTACCCCTGTCTAGTATTTACTTATTGTCATCATCATTATTACACTGTCTAGTATTTTGTTATTTGGCCTTTCTTTGCCTACTGAATGTGTTGTTCCCTTCAACAGAATATAAGGTTCTTGAAGATAGAGACTATTTCATGCAACCTTGGAGTAACTCTTGGCTCTCTCTGAACCTGATTCTGTGTTTGTTTTTCTTTCTCTGTCTCTTTTTGGCTCTCTCTGACACCATCCTTGTCTCCCTCTGTCTCTATGTGTCTCTCTTTCCTTCCCTCTCCCTCCCCCTCTTTCTGTCTCTCCATTGCTCATTTTTCCATCTATCTCTGTCTCTTCTTTTCTCTCTGTTCTGTCTCTCACATTGCTAACTCTGATTAAGTTGCCAAGTCCCTTTAATTTAGTTTGTCATCAGGACCCTTCCTCTCCCTACCTACTGCCAGTATCCTAGTTTAAATCCTCATTATCTTTCATCTGCATTATTATAATAACTTTCTAAGTGGTCTTCCTGCCACCTTTAGCTTCTCTTTCTCTCCAAAGCATCCTTCATATTGCTACCTGAGCAATCTATCTAGTGCATGATTATGCAAACAAAGATTATCCATTTACATAGACCTTTTCTGTGTTGTCTTCAAAATAAATGATCTTGTCATTTAAGCCTTCTCCCATTTGGCTCCAACTGACCTTAACTCTAGTGCCCTCTTTTTGCTGATTGTTTCCAATTTATCCCATATACAGTTGTCTGATTCTAGTTTCTTGTTTCATGTTGCCTCCCTCACTGATCTCCTTGAAGATGGAATCTCTGTCTTTTGCCTTCCTTTGGATCTCCAACACTTAGCACTGTACTTGTTGCATAGCCTTATTTCACATGGTCTTATTTGACTTCCTCCACAAGTTGCATTACTCCCCAACCCACATTCTCATTCTGCTGACAAACTTGCTCCTCTGGCTACTGAAGTCCCTTCCCTTTTACCTTGGCTTTCCCCATCTTTGGTGAAAAAGGTCTCACCTTCCTCAGATTTCTCATAGGGTTTGTCTGGGCCTCTCCTTGGCTCCTCTGCCAGCCTTCCTTGTTATTATGCTAATTTTGCATGTATTTTTGAAGTAAAGGACTGTTGTTTTTTCTTCTTGGTGTCCACAGTACTAGGCACAGAGCCTTGATTAGTACATATTTGTTGAATTGAATTGAGAAGGGAAACATCAGTGAAAGGAAGGCATTAAGAGAGAGAAAGGACACTGGGGAAGTTGGAAACACTGGAGAGAGGAGGAAACTAAAAGACATGGAGAACATTCGACTGAGAGGGAAGTCTGAATTAGAAAGGAAGAATGGGGTGAATAGGACATTAAGGAGAGAGGAGATATTGGAGAAGGGAAGGAAGGAGTCTACTAGCTAATGAATTGATGAAAGCTCTGGAAAATTATTTCCTGCTAATTATTTTTATCAGTAACTTGGATGGTATACTTGACACAATTCTGGGAGAAGTAACTAATATGCTAGACTGTTGAACCAGGCTCCAAGAAGATCTTAGAAACCCAGAAGGATAGGCAGAATCAAATGACTACAATATTCTGGAAGATCTATCCATTTATTCATGCCAGGAATCCATGGATGCAATCACCCCTTAGTGGATGGTTTCTTTCTCTAGTATTCATGAGCAACACAATTGTTACCTGGTAGTCAACCTTTCAATTACCATACATACCACTGTGCTAAGCAGGTGCTCAGCTATTAGGCTTCTAATTTCCAGCTTGCAATAGTCCATTAGAGTTGTATTCCACTGGCATGGCCTTCAAGGACCCAAGGTTCATATCACAACAAAATACTGAAGGAGTTCTTTAGTAGGAGAATATAATATTTAATAGGGATAAATGTTAAGTTCCACATAAATTGAAAAAGAAATATCAGCTGTATAAAAGTTGGTTGAAGCAGCATTGATGAATGAATGGACAGATGGATAGATGGATGGATGGATGAATAGATGGATGGATGGATGAATAAATGAATGGATGGATGAACAATTTGTATGGAGGTTTTAATGCATTTTAAGCTCCTGTGGCTAGAAAAAACAGCTAATGCAATATCTGACTTTATTATAATACTACTTCCAGAATAGGTTACTTTGGGAGGCAAGGAATGCTCCCACAAGGTAGTGTGTTGCAACTCTTATGCAAAATAACAGATAATATTTAAGTTTTTTCTTTTGTGAACAAAATATGCATTACCCTACCATCTACTCGATGGTACCTTTTCCATACTCAGCAAGATTGGGTCCTCTAGACACATGTCCATCAGTCCTGAGAGAACCTGTGCTGTCCTACTAACAGCGTTCTGAAATCCTGAATTCTGAAATGCCTCTCCATCAAGAGGAGGTACCAGAGGGTAACTTGAGAAAGAAATGCAGTCTTATGCCGTCTTCATTAAAGAGCAATTTCCAGAGCAAAGGATAGCCACTTTGTTAAGATCCCCGCATGGGATCCTAAACTGAGACCTGATCATGACCTCAGAAGTCATATCTAGTTTAACTCCATTTTACAGAGAGGAAATGACCAACCAACTCAAAATCACATAAAGGCAGAGCAGAGCCAGGATTTGTCCCCAGGCCCTTTGCTTCTGAATCCTAGAACACTTTCCACTCTTGTGGTCAATTCTGGGGCCATCTTTTGTAAAGAACACTGAAAACTAGGGTAGGTCCTGAGGAAGGACCTAGAATGATAATAGAATGGGAGACTGTCTATAGGAGAATCGTCTGAAGGAAGTGAGGATTCTCAGCCTGGAGATAAGCAAGATTTAGGGGAGATATGAGAGCCATCTTCAAATACGAGATTGGCTAAGACCTGCTCCACATGATCACTTACAGAGGATTTAGGAGCAAAGTGGAGCCATCATTTGGAGGGAAAATTTCCATTCATGGAAAAGAAAAATTCCCAACAATCTGAGCTATTCCAAAGTGAAGTGTGCTGGTTCAGGAGGAGCTGGGTTTCTCGTCCCTGGAGGTCTTTGAGTGGAGGTGGATGGTCACTTCTGGGAATAGTTGAGAGAGGATTCCTGTTCAGGTTGATAGCCTTCTGAAGTTTGTGCCAGTTTCAAGACTCAAGAATTCCTGTGATGTTATGGTCAGGTACACTGAGAAGAGAGGCAGAAGGGGATGAGGGACACAGGGGATAATTAGGGAAGGCTAGGAAGACAAATAAGGAACATCAGGCAGGGCTTTGTGTGATAGGCTGGGTGACCGCTTGTTGAGAATGGCATTCCTGCTCAGGTAGTAGGAAAAAGCCTCAAAGGTATCTTCCAATTCTAAGATTCTGGGATCTTGTAATTCTGGGAGGGAGAGACATTGTGGGGGAGGAAGAAGAAATAAGCCTGGAGGTCACTTCTGGGAGAATGACCAGGAGCACAGACCTAGGTCTCAGAAACATGGAAGTGAGTGGATGTTGATATGGAAGCCATGAAGCTTTAGGAGTGATTAGTTTCCCCAAGCAATTCAGACACAGATGTTTGTCCTCATCCAGCCTCAGGCATGGATCTTCTTGGAGCCTGAGATTTCTCTTGTCCAGCCCCCTTCCTAGACTGGTCTCACCATCCAGGATCCATCAGCACCAAAGGCTAAACAGCTGAAGAGGAATATTAGTTGTGGAAGAGGGAAATCTGAGAGGAGTGGGAGAAGAGAAAAGGGAGAGAGAGGAGATAGAGAGCTGAAACCTGAAGGGTCATTTCTCTGCTTTTAGTCAGGACCACAGGTAAATCCTCTGTAGGTGCAAGGTGAGGATTTCATGGGACTGATACTTACAAGGAAGCTAAGAGATCTACTCTAATCTATTTGTTTGGTAGCTAGGGATTCTGAGATCCTGATAAGGGAAGGGACTTGCCTAGAGTCACACAGGTAGTTAGGAACAGAATTAGGACTAGAACTCAGGTCTCCTAACTCCCAAGTTCAATGCTTTTTTTCACTACTCCCATTCTGATCCCTTTCCTTTTGTTGTCTACCATGTACTAGAGAGATGAAATTTCTCTGTCTTCATATCACAGAAGGAGCTGGAGGGACCCTTAGGAACATTCTAACATTCATTTTAGAAGTGGAGAAACTGAAGCTTGGTAGGGGAAAGGGACATGGTCACCCAGGGAGTTGATGTCAGAGGTGAGACTCCACACCCATTTGTATATGTGCATGTACTGTGCCAGGTCTCAGGTTGGCTTGTATGTGTGTGTAGGGAAGCTGGAGAAGCAGAGTGTGTGTCTAGGATTAAAGGGATGATAAGACTTGGAAGGGGAAGGAACCTAAAGGATACAACCTTTCTGAGGTTCAGAGAGAGGAATCAACTTACCCAGGATAAGATGGTTAAGTTAGTGCCTGAGCCAGGACTCAAACCAGATCCTGTGATCCCAGGTCCATACCCATAGACATCGAAGGCACTTTCCCATCTATAGCCTCCCCTCTTGTTTCCTTTCCTGGAGGAGCTGGTTCCTCTAATATGGAAACAAAAGTCCCCTGAACCCCAACCCTGCTCCCTTCAATGCCAGGGGTGGCAGCCTGAGGTCTCTGTCTACAGGACAGATTTTTTTCTTGCCTAGCCCTGATGCCCCTACCTGGTCCCATCAGCCCCACAGACCTGCTATTCCAAGCTCTGGGGCCGTCAGCAGTTCTTGCCCCCACTGTTGATTTTCTCGCCCTTTAAGGTCACATAGGGCAGCCCAAAAAGCCATTCATCCCGAGGCCAGTAGTGGATTTCCAGGGAGTTATCCTGCATCTCATACCGGCCATCCAGAATAATTAAGACATCCACTACATATGGGAACACAATGCTGATAAAGATGTGCCTAGAGGAACAGGTAAAAGAATGAGGGCATTTCTAAATTTTTATGAATTCACCCCTTACTGAAGGCTCCTCATCCCATAGGAATCCCTCCAAAATACCATAATCACAGATCCTCCTAATTTTTTCCAGAACCCCTGAAACCTTACAAACTCACCCTTCTCCCAACCTCCCTGATCATTACTAGGGACTCTTCCATATTTGCAACCTCTGAGATTACTGAGGCCCTATAAGAAGCTCCCCAAACCCTGTCTCTCGTCCCAGTTTGGCTCTTACCAGAGGCTGTGCAAATAGGCAAAATTGATCTGTTGCCAGTAGGAGCAGAAGATCCGGTCACATATCCAGGTGGACACAGCCAATAACCACCACAGCACAGATACCGTGATCATATGATTCACTTGAGCATGTTTCCTGAGGACATATGGAAGGGAAGCTATAAAACACCAATTCCCAGAATGTAACCTCCCCCAACTAGAGGTAAAGGGGGGGACCCACAGTGGGAAGACAGAATAAGTGGCAGGGGGATGACTCCCTTGGAAGTGTGGGTCAGCATCTCTGTATCTGCATGGGATTGATCTGAAGGGGTAGGGGGAGAGGGACATATGTGCATCTGTCCCTTCATCCTCATCTGTTAAATGAGGGGGTTGGATGAAATGACCTCGTGACCCTTCTAACTTAAAATCCTTTGATCCTGCTAGTGGTCTTTGTCTCTGTTGGTATATTGGGGGTTTCTCGGATTGGGGTCTCAGTGTACACAGCCAAGGCTACTCTCTCCCTCTCTCCTTCCCTCCTGTGTTTCCCCCAGACCAACTTCACCTACTTCTTGTACTCTTTTTTCACGAAGTAGCAAATGTGCAACGCGATGGAGTTGAGCACGTAGGCATTGATCACTGGCTTTAGGAAGGCCAGGAAGGTGATGATGATTGCGATGAACAGGACCATGTAAGTGAAGTGCAACCTGCAGCCCAGAAGAGGAGGGAATGAGGCCGGGCAGGGCAGAGGGCAAAGGCCCAAGCTGGCCACCTCCCTTTATACCTGTTCCTCTTCAAGAAAGCGGGAAAGTAGCAGCGAGGAAACCAGATGCAATAGCAGGTGGCCAGCAGCCAGAGGATGGCCAGTTCATCCAGGATCTGCCCCAAGAAACTCAGCGTCATGTGGAAGTACACAGAAAACAAGCCTAGAATTAATAAGATTGAGGTCTGGACTTAACCACCCTCTTGGTCCTCAAAGAACTTTTTCTTGATGTCTATTTTTTTCCCTTACCAGGACAGAATCAATCATTCCTATTTCCTATTGTCTGAGAAGGTGGAGCAAGGGGATGCTTCTAGACTTGCTGGGTCCATAATGTTGGTAGGATCATAGAACTTAAGAATTTATAGTGAGAAGGTGCCTTAGAAATCCAAATTCTTTTTATAAACTAAGAAACTGAGGTCCAGAAAGGGAAAAGGTCACCAAAGCAATAAATGGCAAGGTTGGGTTTTGAATATACGTCTTTCACTCAAATTCCAGATTTAGTTCCATTACAGATAGCCAAACATCACCTGCCTGGTTCTAGGGGTCAAGGGCTAGAGAAATACCCACCAATTAATTCCAGATCCTGGGAAACTCTGATCTGTGGGGAATTAAGGGTTGCAATGATACTGATTAGGGGATACCAGAGCCAGAGATATAGGCTGGAGACCTCAGGGTTGGGGAGATACTCAGCATGGGATCTCAGGAGCAAGGCAGACACTGATCAGGATTGGAAAGGTCTTAGCCAAGGGTGCCCATGTTGGGGAAACCTTAAGAAGGGGCTTGTGGGACTGGGAGACACTGATTGGAAGATCCTATAACCGGGGAGATGGCCAGAGTATCCAGGGAGTGGGTCTAACATACCTACGAACATGAAGAGGATCCAGGGCAGCTGCACGATGAGGGAGCGCTTCTGAGCATAAGGATGTATCAGGTACATCATGAGAGGCCCAATGATGAAGAAGGGGACATTGCTGATCTATGAGACAACAACCATGGCCAAGGTCAGGTTTTGAGACTCAACCTAAAAATCCTTCCTCTCACCCATCACAAAAAATAGAACTCTATCAAGCAAAACAACAACAACAACAACAACAACAACAACAACAACAACAACAACAACAACAACAAAACAAAAAAAAAACCCAACAAAAAAAACAAAGTTATAAGAAGCAGCTAGGTAGTACAGTGGATAAAGCACCAGCCCTGAAGTCAGGAGGACCTGAGTTCAAATTTGATCTCAGATACTTAATATTTTGTAACTGTGTGACCTAAAGTAACTTAACCCCAATTGCCTCAGCAACAATAACAAAAAAAAAGAAAGAAAAAAGAAAAGAAATCTATCAAATTATTGAACCATCAGTCCATTTATCAGGCCTGTAACTTCCTCCCATCTTGTTTTCAGACTCCAAGAGTAGTTGCCAATGGTTCCATGTCAGTGTGGCTGGAGATTTCCATGGAGACCCTCAGAAGGTTGTGCTTGGTCCTGTCCAACATCTTTTAACAGGGTGAGAAGCCCTGTTTTGACTTGGAAGAAAAAAGCTTTCCTGTCCCACTTCCAAAGCCCATTGCAAGCAGTTTGCAGCCTAACTATCCTTCATTGAAATTATACAAATGAGAAATGACTTGTAATCATCAGAGTTTACTTAATTCATGGAGAAAATGGTCAAAACTATTAGTCATTTGTTGTGTCTTTCTGCCATCATTTGTAATAACAATAAAGCTTTTTTTTTTTTTTAAATCTGATCTGTACTTGAAGATTATGAGCTGGGAAGAGTTGTATTGGCTGCTGTGGCAACTAGGTGGTACAGTGGATGGAGGATCTGAAGTCACAAAGCCCTGAGTTCAAATCCAGCCTCAGATACTAACAGATACTAAACTAGCTGTCTGAACTCTATTACGATTTCCTCATCTATAAAATAGGGATAATTATAGCACCTACCTCTTTGTGAAGATCAAATGAAATAATTGTGCCCAGAACCTGTTACATAGTGAGTGCTATGTAAATATTATCTGTCCTTGTTTTCCCCATGAAGCGATATCATTTAATGTCAGATTAGAGCAGTAGGATGAATTTAAACAGATGAAGCTAAATAGAGGTCTTACATTTGGGTACAAAATACTAAATTACAAGTATAGGATGAGATAGATACCGTTAGAGAGTAGTTTATGTGAACAACAACAACAACAACAACAAAAACAACAACAAAAAACAGAATTCTAGTGGGATGCAAACTCAAACATGAATCAAGAACTCTCTAGGAATCCAAAAAGACTAACATGACCCCGGGCTATACTGAGAGGCATTGGGGCAAGGCTGGAAGGCTGGAAAGCTTCTGTAGGAGGACACCCAGATGTAGAAGGACCTTTACTTACAGCATATGAAGAACAGTTGAAATACTTGGACTTGTTTGACCAGGGGAAGAGAAGTCTCAGCAGACCACAATAGTTCTGTTCAAGTATCTGAAAGCTTGTTAGATGAAGGAAAGATGAGAATTTGCTTTTTTTGGCTTCAGAGGACAGATTCAGGAGCCATGGGTGAAAAGTGAAGTGAACATGCCATCAGGAAATATCTCTTAACCAATTAGAGCCGACCAAAAGTGGAATGGGTTGCCTCAAGAAGTCTTGGGATCCCCTTCTTGGAGATCTCTATGCACATGTTGTTTGACTCTCTGTGACCCCATTTGGGTTTTTTTTTGGCAGAAATACTAGAGGGGTTTGCCATTTCCTTCTCCAGCTTATTTTACAGATGAGGAAACTGAGGCAGACAAGGTCACACAGCTACTAAGTGTCTGAGACCAGATTTGAACTCAGGAAGAGAAATTTTCCTGACTCCAAGCCTGGCACTTTATCCACTGAATGACTTAGTCTTAGGGCAGCTAGGTAGCACAGTGGATAGAGCACCAGCCCTGAAGTTTTGAACTTCAGGAGGACCTGAGTTCAAATATGATCTCAGACACTTAATACTTCCTAGCTATGTGACCCCTGGGCAAGACATTTAAACCCAATTGCGTAGTCAAAAAAAATTTTTAAAGCTATGAAAAATTTGGTAACCATACCCAAGTCCTTTTACCACATAAATAGTAGGTAACTTGAATGGGAAAGTGGATAAGGGATATGTGTGTGTATTTTAAAAAATGGTTCAAATTAACAAAGCCCTGTAAAAATACCTGGGAAGATGGAAGGTTTGTGTCTTTGTATTATGAATACTTCTCTTAAGAAGAGAGTTTGGGGGACACTGAGGAATTAAGTTGTCACACAACCTTGTGTATGGTCACACATGAAGTATTTCAGCTCTTTATCCATTAAACAAAGCAGTTTAAATAATTAGCAGCCAAAGTACAGCTTAGGGCTGATTAGTGGTGCCATAGTGCATAGTGCCCTGATCCTGTCCTCAGGAAGCCTCATCTTCCTGAGTTCAAATCTAACTCAGACATTTAAATAGCCTGTGATCCTGGGCAAGTCACTTAACTTTCATCTATAAAATGAACTAGAGAAGGAAATGGCAAACCTCTCCATTATCATTACCAAGAAAATCCCACATGGGATCACAAACAGTTGGACTTGACTGAAACAATAACAAATGATCAAGGCCAAGAGAGGGTTATTATTTTGCTCTGGGATACAGTTAATGTCTAAGGCAGGATTCAAACTCAGATTTTCCTTGCTCCACGATTAGCCTCTATCCACTGAGCCACTTAGTTGCCTCATAGACAAGATTTAGAATAGATTGCTAGTATTTTTTTTATAAAGACAATGATGGAACTATTTCCTTTGGAGTCTGTCCCCACAGTGCCCAAGGTACCATGGAAAGATGTGCAATTGGTACTCAAGAGATCCAAGATGAGACTGGGAAGAGCAACTGGACCTTTTCAGATACATTCAGAAGATATCCATATTGGAGGAAATAGGACTTAAAAGTCACTCAAGGACCTAATTTCACAATATCTCAAAGAAGGAGGGAATCTGAAAGACCAGTCTAGAAAAAATCATACCATATTAGCAAAAGAAAGTTAACTACCAATTCTTATGTCTACTTTCTTGTCTCTAGAAAATTTTTTGAGAATGGTTTATAAAGGCATTAAGGGCATCCTTGATGAAAACATGAGAATGAACCATATAATACATGTTTTTGCAGACAACTTTCTACAACAAATTATAGCTAACCAAGAAGTGTAAACAATACAGAATGAGGCTGTTTGCTTTTTGTGGATTATCAGAAAGCATTTGAACTGATGGCATAAAACAGAGCTTTACAAGTCTTTCCTCAAAAAGAAGAAAAGTCTTTCTTCAAGCAAGTTATCTTCCATGACTACACTGAAATCAGATAGGATTATATATGATAAAGAGAAATCATGCCTCTTGTCTCTTGACAAAGGGCTTAATATACTAGAGATGACAAATGACTCAGGTTTTCCTAACATAGCCAAGTGTAAATTTGTTTTTGTTTGACATATTTATTTGTCACAAAAGAGGGGCGGAAAGTTAGTTATGGGAGAACAGAGAGAGAGTACTAATAGTGATGACTAAAAAAAAGGAAATAAAGAAATCAACCAAACAAACATTTAAAAAAAAAACCAACCCTATACCAAAGAACTTCAGAGATGCAGACAAGCAGGATCGTTTTAGAACTACTGTGTTAAAAACAAAACAAAACAAAAAGGCAGCTAGGTGGTGCACTGGATAGAGGACCAGCCCTGAAATCAGGAGGAGCTGAGTTCAAATTTGGTCTCAGATACTTAACACTTCCTAGCTGTGTGATCCTGGGCAAATCACTTGATCCCAATTGCCTCAGAAAACAACAACAACAACAACAACAAAACACAACACAACAAAACCTTTATGGCATCAGAGTCCAAATTTCTTATATAATCCTTTTTCAGCTCTTCTTTGTCTGAGAAATGATCATAATTGTTTTATTTGTCAAAAGTCCATAATATTAAAAAATAAAAATGTTTTAAAATACATTTCATGACAGGTGTGACAAAGATAATAGTTTCGTTCAATGTAGATTGAGTTCCAACATCAAATGACGTATAAAATAGAGCCACAAAAAAAGTATCCCTCAGTGTCATTAAGAATATTTTACTCTAAGTTTAAATAAAAAGAAGTGCTGTCTTTTGATGAGAAGAATCTTTACTATTTGGTGATGACATCTGATGAACTGAACCAGATCTCAGAATAGCATGAAGTTTTACCAAAGAAATTCAAAATCTTGCCACTCTCGAATCGATAAATGGTCAAAGTATATGAACAGACAATTTTCAGATGAAGAAATTGAAACTATTTGTACTCATATGAAAAGGTACTTCAAATCACTATTGACCAGAGAAATGCAAATTAAGACAACTCTGAAATAGACACACCTGTCAGACTGGCTAAGATGACAGGAAAAGTTAATGATGAATGTTGGAGAGGATGTAGGGAAAACTGGGACACCGATACATTGTTGGTGGAACTGTGAACAGATCCAACCATTCTGGAAAGCAATCTAGAACTATGCTCAAAAAATTATCAAACTGTGCATACCCTTTGACCCAGCAGTGTTTCTACTGGGCCTATATCCCAAAGAGATCTTAAAGGAGGGAAAAGGACCCACATGTGCAAAATTATTTGTGGCAGCCCTTTTTATAGTGGCTAGGAACTGGAAACTGAATGGATGCCCATCAATTGAAGAGTGGCTGAATAAATTATGGTATATGAATGTTATGGAATATTATTGTTCTGTGAGAAATGACCAGCAGGATGATTTCAGAGAGGCCTGGAGAGACTTGCATGAACTGTTGCTGAGTGAAATGAGCAGAACCAGGAGATCATTATACACAGCAACAACAAGATTATATGATGATCAATTCTGATGGTCATGGCTATCTTCAACAATGAGATGATTCAGACCAATTCCTATTGTTCAGTGATGAAGAAAGCCATATACACCCAGGGAGAGGCCTGTGGATCTGAGTGTGGACCACAACATAGCATTTTTATGCTTTCTGTTGATGTTTGCTTGCATTTTGTTTTCCTTCTCAGATTTTTTTTTCTTATAGATCTGATTTTTCTTATACAGCTAGATAACTGCATAAATATGTATACATATATTCGATTTGTCATGTATTTTAACATAATTAACATATATTAGACTTCCTGCCATCTAGGGGAAGGGGTGGGGGGTAGGCGGGAGAAATTTGTAACAGAAAAGGCTTTGCAAGGGTCAATGTTGAAAAATTACTCATGCATATGTTTTGCAAATAAAAAGCTTTAATAAAAAATAATTCATAATCTTGGTATTGCTCTAGCCATCCATAGTGGACAAAATTGATGAAAACTCCATATTTCCCATTTTATGACATGAAGCCCAGTACATTAGGACACAGAGCTTAGAGTGGCACTACCAATGGGTAATGAGCTAGAAACAGATGGGAATAGCTGGGGACTATTAGTGATCTCAAGGTACTTGATGCCACAAAAACTCATTTCCCAACTATGGTACTCTTTTGGTGATGTCATGTGACTGCAAGCAGGGGAATACCATGATCAGAAGATCACATTTGAGGGTTATCCAAAGGGTGATAAAAAGATGCATGGTGGGTTTAAACAAGTTATATATCCTCCTCTTCTCTTTCTCTTTTCCTTGAAGA
Organism: Myrmecobius fasciatus; assembly: GCA_023553655.1. Lineage (NCBI taxonomy): Eukaryota > Metazoa > Chordata > Mammalia > Dasyuromorphia > Myrmecobiidae > Myrmecobius > Myrmecobius fasciatus. The sequence goes on from JAJPUD010003724.1 coordinate 190,229, forward strand.
GTTCTGTGGTCTACAGGACATTGTATATACTGTCAGATTTGGTCACTGTGTGTGTTGTGTTTACTCTTAACTGGCTTTCTTTCAGGAGTAGGGAATGGTGAATGAGTGGAAAGACAGTTTTTCTTGGAAATGCAAAAACAAGAGGTATTAGTAAAATATTAATTTAAATAGAATAATTAAATTATAATTTTTGTGACCAGAAGAAGAGATGGGATGATTATTTAGTGAGATTAAGAGATAATAGACCACCCAAGCACTGAATTGATATCTACAGAATTTCAAAGACGAGGGAAGCCCTACAATACACTGGGTAAATCCTCAATTAAGTATTTATGGGGAAAGGCAGACAAAAATCCCACACGATGAGATGTGGGTGGGTTGGCATCTGGGTCAGTAGAAGAAACAGAGGTATGTGTGAGACCCTAGGTCTGACAGAGTATTATGTGCTAGACTCTGTGGGGGCCCATCTCTGAGATGAACAATCCACGATTTCCTACCTCAGGACATTCAGGGTCCCAGGGTCCCATGGGAGACCTGGGTACAATCTAATCTGGAAAAGGCCAAACGCCAGGCTCCTAAATAATGGATGCTCAGGAATATTTCCTAGAGGACAGGACAAAGCTAACCTTCTTCAGAAGCCCAGCTAAAGCTCCATTCTGGTCAGAACCTCACCTGCAGTTGTGTTTTGAATTCTGAGGGCACATTTAAAGGAGAATATTGAAAACTTGCAGTGTAAAGAGAACAAACCCTATCGATGAAAGGACCAGAGACTATGCCAAACAAGAATTCATTGAAAGAACTAGAAATAATAATAGAAAATATTCATATAGCTCTTACTACGTGCTAAACACTTAAGTTTTATTGCATTTGATCTTCTATTATTATCCCTATTTTATAGTTGAGGGAACTGAAGCTGAGAGAGTTAAGTGACTTGCTCAGGGTCACACAACTATTAAGTGTCTGAGGCCAGATTTGAATGGGCTAGCACTCTGTCCAATGAGTCACCTAGCAACCCTCTTAGTGGCAGCTGGGAATGGTCATCTCATACTAGATTGGAGAATTGTCTCACAGGAGGACTAGATTTATTCTGCTTAATCTGGAACTATGGCCAAAGAGCTATATAAAACTGTACATATTCTTTGACCCAGCCATTACTGGGTCTGTATCCCAAGGAAATCATAAAGAAGGGAAAAGGATCTACATGTCCAACAATGTTTGTAGCAGCTCTTTTTATGGTAACAAAGAATTGGAAAATGAGTGGATGCCCGTCAGTTGGGGAATGACTAATATGAAAGTAATGGAAAACAATGATGAACAAACTGATTTTAGAAAGACCTGGAAAGATTTACATAAATTGATATTGAGTGAAACAAGCAGGACCAGGAATACATTGTACACAGTAACAGCAATTGTGCGATGATCAACTATGAAAGACTTGATTCCTCTCAGTCGTTCAGTGATCCAAAGCAATCCCAATAGACTTTGGACAGAAAATTCCATCTGCATCCAGAAAAAGAATTATGGAAATTGAATGTAAATCAATATGTGCTATATTCACTTCTTTTTTCTGTTTTATTTTTTTCCTCTCCCATGGTTTTCCCCTTTTGCTCTGATTTTTCTCTCCCAATAAGATTCATAAAGCAATGTGTATTAAAAATAAACTAAGTGAAAGAAAATAAAAAAGGGAAAAAAAAAGATTTATTCTGTTTAGTCCCTGAGGGCAGAATTAGTTGTGATGTTTCAGAGCGGAAGATTTTACTTCCTTTGAGGAGTGTCCAAAAAGGAAAGAGGTATCCTGAGAAGGCTGAGAGCTCTTTCTTACTGGAAGTGATCCAATGAAAGCTAGATGAGTTCTTGTTGGGAATATTGCCAGGAAATTCTTACACTCTAAAAGTTAGACCAGACACACTTTGAGGTTCCTTCTGACTGTAAGGTTCCATGAGTTCCTCAAGAGTGAGGATTGTCTTTTGTTTTTCTTTGTACTCCTAGCTTGGCGGAGTGCCTGGCACAGGATAGACACAATAAAAATGCTTGCTGAATGATTTATTGACTGACTGATCTGAACTCCAGAGTCAATATCTCCCCCATCTACTTTCTCAGATCTTGTCCTTATAGTCACAGATAATCATAGAGATAAAGCTGAAAGAGCCCTTAGAGGTCCCCTAGTCTCATCTCAGTTTGCATGCCCAGAAAAGTTAAGTGGCTTGCTTAAAGTCACGAAGCTAGGAAGTGGCAGAGCTGAGATAGAAACTCTAGTCTTTCCACTGAACCAACCATGCTTATAATTGTCTAGTATGATCCCTGGTTATAATTAATCTAGCAACTGAATGAATAGGTCCTTCATTTAAAAAAATAATATTGTCCCAAAGTATTCTCAGTGTATCATGTCTGCCTATCATTCTGGTGGCTCCCTGGCCCTCCTGCTCTGTCTTCCCCAAACCTGTCCTGACTCATGGCTCAAAGTGGAATTGGAGCTGCAGAACTGTTTTGACAGATAGTGAGAATTCTATCTTTAAGTAGAGGTTAAACGAACACTCAATGGGAATATGATAGAGGGGATTGTTACATGGATATGGGTTGGACAGCTGAGTGGCACAGTAGATAGAATATTGGGCTTGGAGTGAGAAAGACCCGAGTTCAAATGTGATCTCATTCACTTCCTAGCTGTGTGACCCTGGGTAAGTTACTTAGCCCTATTTGCCTCAGTTTCCTCATCTGTAAAATGAACTGGAAAAGGAAATGGCAAACTATTCCAGCATCTTTGCTGAGAAAACCATAAATGGGGTCACTAAAAACTTAGCAAGCAGTTTCCCTTTTTTGTTGTTTGCTTTTTTTCTTGTGTTTTTTTTTTCCCTTTTGATCTGATATTTTGTGCAGCATGACAAATATGGAGATATGTTTAGAAGTACACATGTTTAACCCATATCAGATTGCTTGCCATCTTGGAGAAAGGGAAGGGGGGAGGAAAGGGAGAAAAATTTAGAACACAAGGTTTTGCAAAGGTGAATGTTGAAAACTATTTTTGCATGTATTTGGAAAAATAAAATACTATTTAAAAAAAATACCCCAAAGAATCAGACATGACTGAAAGCAACAGCAACAATGGGTTGGACCTAGATTCTGGTCTTACCTCTGCCATTAATTTGCTATGTGATCTTGGGCAATTCCTTTTCCTTCTCTAGATCAAAATTTCTCCTATAAACTGGAAGGTTTCAATCATTTCTAACATTACTTTTGGCTCTAAATACTAAAGTCCTATTTTTCTTTTCTTTCTTTCTTTCTTTCTTTTTTTTTTTTTTTTTTGGCTTTTTAAAGCTTTTTATTTGTATAACATATGTATGGGTAGTTCCCCAGCATTGATCTTTACAAAGCTTTCCATTACAAATTTTACCCCAGTCCCCTCCCCTCCCCTAGATGGCAGGAAGTCCACTACATGTCAATAATATTAAAATACTTGACAAGTTGTGCAAGAAAAATCCTATCTACAAGAAAAAAAAAGAAAATCAGAGAAAGACAACACAATGCAAGAAAACATCAATAGAGATCATGAAAATGTTATGTTGTGGTCCATATTTCATATCCCTCTCTCTGGGTGTATATGGTTTTCTTCAGTGAACAATTGAAACTGGTTTGAGACAATTCTTTGTTGCAGAGAGCCATGTCCATCAGAATTGATCATCATGTAATATTGTTATTGCTGTGTATAATGATTTCCTGGTTCTGCTCGTTTCACTCAGCATCAGTTCATGCAAGTCTCTCCAAGCCTCTCTGAAATCATCCTGCTGGTCGTTTCTTACAGAGCAATAATATTCTATAACATTCATATACCATAATTTATTCAGCCATTCTCCAATTGATGGGCATCCCTTCAGTTTCCAGTTTCTAGCCACTACAAAAAGGCTGCCACAAGCATTCTTGCACATGTGGATCCCTTTCCCTCCTTTAAGATCTCTTTGGGATATAAGCCCAATAGAAACACTGCTAGGTCAAAGGGTATGCACAGTTTGATAACTTTTTGAGCATAGCTCCAAATTGCTCCCCAGAATGGTTGGATCTGTTCATAGTTCCACCAACAATGTATCAGTGTCCCACTTTTCCCACATCCCCTCCAACATTCATCGTTATCTTTTCCTTAAAGTCCTATTTTTCTTCTGAGATTCCTCCTGGCTATGAGATTTCTAGCTTCTGCAGGTTTTCTCTCTTAACAGTCCTAGTGCCAAGGCGCAGAGGGCCTCTCTAGCAAGAATGGCTGATGTCTGAGAACTACCTGAGCCAGAGAAACTAGGGGAGAGTAGCAGCTGGGCAGGCAGGCCCAGGGATCTCAGATCTGTGATGCTATCAGGCTTCCCTGGGCCATGTTCTAAGCCAACCTCCATAGTGTCAGATTTAGGCCACACCCCATGCTCAAGTGAAGTGGTTTCTGAACAGATATTTCTTAAGACTAGCATTCAGAGGAGGAGGTGGATTTCAAAAAACCTGGAAAAACTTACATGAATTGATGCTGACTGAAATGAACAGAACCAGGAGAGCATTGTACACAGTAATAGAAACATTGTGCAATGACCAACTTAGCTCTTCTAAGCAATACAATGATTCCCAAGACAATTCCAAAAGACTCGTGATGGAAAATATTATCCACATCTAGAGAAAGAATTATGGAGTCTGAATGCAGCTTGAAACATTCTTTTCACTTTTGTTTTTCATGGCTTTTTCTTTTTGTTCTGTTTCTTCTTTCACAACATGATTAATATGGAAATAAGTTTACATGATTGCACAAGTATAACCTATATCAGATTGCTGGCTTGGGGAGGAAGGATAGGAAGGAAGTTGGGAGGAAAAAAAATGGAACCTTAAATTTTATTAAAAAATCAGTATAGAAAACTATCTTTAATTATTACTTCAAAGAAAAGACTGGCATTCAAGGAACTTTGTCACCCTAGCCCCTACCACCTTCTCTTTTCTCACCCAGTCCCTCCATACTATAGATTTAGCCATGTTTTCTTCCCCAACTATTCTCAGATTCTGTCCCCCTTATACAGTACCTCTAGATTACTGATTTATAGGATTATAAGATTTAGTGCTGCAAGGGACCTTAGAGACTATTCCAAGTACTTCAGTTTACAAACAGGTAAACTGAGTCTCAGAATGGCAAAATGATTGTCTAAGGTCTCCTTGTTAATAAGTACAAAATTAGAACTTGAATCTAGATCCTCTATACCCTAGTCTCTAGTTTCCCTTCTATTAAGCAATGCTGTCTCTAAAAGCTGAAAGAAAAAAGATCTCAAGTCAGGGAGGTCAACCTTATACCCAGTGTGGAATCTCCTCCACAATCTTCTTGAGAAGGTAGTCAGTGAGGACAGCCCAGGCCACTGGGAAGCAGTTCTAATTGTTAGAAATTTCCCCATTAACTGTCTCTCACCTGCTACACTCCTGGTTCTGTTTTTTTTTTTTTTTTTTTTGTGGATTCACAAAATGGTACATCTTCTCCTCTCTAGATTTCACCAGTTTTTCAAGCCCTTCTTCCCCCAGAAAGGCTTTTCTAACCATTCCAGTTTCCTGGACCTCTCCTTCTCTATCTGAACCTTTTCTGATCCCAGGCCAAGACATACACACACACACACACACACACACACACACACACACACATATATGCATGTATGTATATATCTGGGTCTCCAGGTTGCCTAGGATGGATGAAGAGGTAATTCATTCCTACTCTTGGGGATCCAGCTTGTGCTATCACTAAGCTCTGTCCTATCACTGGAACTTTGAGGACAAGGGAAAAACCAAACAGTGGAAGGAGAAAGAATAGGAAAGAGAGCACAGAGGAGGTTAATTAATAACTGCTCGTTCCTCTCAAACTTTAAATTTAAGGTTCTTGCCTTGAAAACCCTGTAAAAAGTCATGTAAAGGTAAAGTGGCATTTTGTCCTCATTTTACAGAAAAGGAAAATGAGGCTCAAAAAGGAAGTGATGTGTCCAAGATCACATAGGTAGGCTAGATTCAGGAATCAGGTCCTAGATTTAGGACTTAAAACACAAGTACCTGACATTTAACCAGCCCTAAATTGTCTCCACCACAATCACCAGGAACAAGGGACAAAAAGGAGACGTTAAAGGTTTGGAGGTTTTCTCAAAGACTAGAGATAATTAATAATAGACATTTCTAAAAACATCTCTATGCATTGTGCATGGATGGAAAGGCATTTTGCTAGTTCCACATGGAGCTAATAGAGGTCTATGGTAAGCATTAGGCCTGAGGGGCCATTATCTATCCTGACTCAAAAGATGGGAAAAAGAAATTTCTTCAGATATAACTGAACCTCTCTGAGAGTGGGCTAGTTCAGCTCCGTCCCACTCCAAGCCTCAACAAGCCTCACCCCAGCCCTATTTCTCCCTTTCTGGACTCATAAAACTCACAAAATACTAGAATGGCCCTAAAATAAAATCACATTTTGTGATTTTATGAGTCTAGGCTCAGAGAGAGGAATAGATTTGCCCAAAAAAATACAGCCAATAAATGGAAGAGCTGAGTTTAGAATCAGGGTTTCCTAATTCCATTCTAATGTTTTTCCCATGTAACCCTTCCCTATATCCACTCAATGCCCCTCTTATACTTAAATCTCCCCCCTGGTGCCCCTAGAGGTCCCCAAGAAACTTGGGTCAAATTAGGACATCCCAGAGTCTCACCCAGAGAGAGTCTTAGGACATAAATTCCAGACTTTCTATGTGGGTAGCATCCTGAACCCTTACCTTTGCTCCAAACTACCTGTCCTACAATAATTCACCACCCCATTCTCACCGAGTTGTAGAACTCAGCCACCAGATTAGAGTGCTGGTAGTTGCTTTCACACCAATCGACCTCGGAGCTCTGATACGAGAATATGCTGGCCATGTCTCTTCTGGGTCGCCTTTGGCCATGGAGGCAGGAGCAGGTGAGTCTTTTACAGGTGAGCAGTCAGGGAGGAACCCATTGGGAGGGACCAAGGGAGGCGGGCAAGGATGGAAATCTGGGCTTGACAGACATTAAGAAGAAAAACCTGATCTTCTGGCTCCATCCTGATTATACCAATATCTCAGAAACTAGCAGCTCTAGGATGATGGGATCTCACTATGAGGCCAGGCAGGAATTAGGACCAGGTAGTCACATTAGTAGCAAGGGGAAGAGGAAGGAGGAAATCACTACAGAGAAGACTTCTTAGATAAAGACATAGAATCTAAGGCTTTATTAGAGCTGGAAGAGACCTTAAATAACTTCTAGTCCATTTCCTCTCATTTTAGATAGAAGGATTCTGAAGTCTAAAAAAGTGACTTTCTCTCCATGGTCTTTTTTTTTTTTTTAATGCTTTGTGTATATGTGTATGTGTGTGTGTGTATGTGTGTGTGTGTGTGTGTGTGTGTTCATGCTATTTCTCCCTCAATAAAAATGTAAGCTTATTGAGAGAAAAGACTTGGTATTTTGTCTCCGTCTCCTAGCATAGTACTTGGTATCTAGTAGATATTAAATAAATGCTTTTTGAAACAACAGTGGCCAAAAGAAACAAATCTCTAGCTTGGCTCCAAGAATTTTACCTCCTTCTCTCTTTTGCAAAGGTAAAAGACCACACATGTATAAAACTGCCTATGTCACTTAGTTATTGTAATCATTTTGCTGAGTTATCTCTTTATTCTTTATTATAAGGAATAGCTCTTTATAAGAGAGGGAAAAATCTAAAGAAAGGAAAATGAGATAGCTAAGTCCACAAAGATAGTAAGTGACAGATCAAGGATTACAATTCAGGTTTCTCAGCTTTAAAATGCAATTCTTCCAGGAGAGACTCTTACTCCAACCCTTGTTTAATAATCTTCCCATTACAAGCTGGCTGTGATCATGAACTGGCTCTTCTGAAATCTATCTTCTCTGTTCCTCCATCCTTGAAGTTCTCAATCCTCAAAAAATAATCACTCAGTCTCATTACCTGGGAACCCTCCCCAAGAATGCAACAACTCTAGTTGAACAAGTCATAGCTGCTTCTGAAGTTAAAAAGTGTTTTGAGGCTTATGAATTCAGCCTTTTAAGATCCTTCAATTTATTAAAGTCTTAAGATACCTTGAAATCCTAGGATCTCAAGATTTTTGGTTAAACAGGACCTTAGAAATAATTTCCACCAACACCTTCATTTTCCAAAGAGTTTACCCAGCATGTTCCAAGTACTTAGAGGTTAGGTTCAAAGTGAGGCCCTCTTCCCCTCCCAGTTCCAAAGGCCCCTTGTTCCTTGAAAGAAAAAGATACTATTCCCTTTCTCCGAATATTATTGCTGGTCTGAGTGAGCGCCTACTGGGCCAGACTTCTAGCTCAGAGAAAAGAGACAGGAAATGGCAGAACCTACTACACCAGATGGTTTGGACTTAAGGATCACAAGTGCTTTGATGACTTTGGTGTGTGGGTGCCATTTTTGTCAATCTCAAAGTTTAATTTAGGAATTCTTGTTAATCTCATGTCGAATTTGGAGGTCTCCAAGCACTGATAGGACTTCTAAAAGGGGAGATTCAAAGAATTTAGAACATTGGGGGATTATTTAATACCCAGAGGGTACTAAGAAGATCCCTTTTAATTCAGGAAACTTCTCTGCAAAATGATCCTGTAGAGCTAAATAATTTCTAAGGCCTGTTTTATTTATATGTTTTATGATCTCAAATCATCAGAACAGGATCTTAGAATCATGTGGATTCTCAAGTACTTAATACTCCAAAGATCTCAGAGCTCTTTCTGGGGCTAGCATTGGGCACAGATTGTTGCATAAGGGACTGTGTCTGCTTGGCAAAGATTCAGTGTAGGCAAAAGATTTCTTCCCTTGTCCCAAGTCTCAGCTATTTGCCAATCTGTTTGCTAAGTGATTTCTTCCCTAGGATGAGAGCCCCACCCTAGACATTATAGAAGCAGAGAAAGGCATCTCCTAATCCCTAGATTTCAGGGGGATTTTTCCCCCATTGATCCAAGTGTCCTCCCTGTCCCATTCCAGAACCCCTAAGGCTTCCTGGGCCCTTCCTCCAAAGTCCAACCTTATCTACCCTGAAGCTGGGTCTGGTAAACTCCATTCTTTGCTGAAAGGGGTGCTGAGGGTTTTCCTAAGGTACTGTAGAGTAGCGGGAAAGGAATTGGCATTCTCTTTGAAAGCTGCCTCTAAAACCACTTTTCTCTGGGTCTGAGATTTTCTTCTTTGGAAAATAAGGAAGGTTGAACTAAATGGAGTAACAGTAAGATATAATGGAAAGAGCTTAGAATTTTACACTGAAAGACCTAGATTCAGTTACTGTTCAAATTATTACCTCTGTGTCTGTTGAAAAGTCTTTTCTCAACTATGACAGACTTGGTTCTTCTCAGTGGTCAGTGATCCAACACAAACCCAATAAATTTTGGATGGAAAACATTCGCATCCAGAGAGAAAACTATGAAGACTGAATGGAAATCAACACATGTTCACTTTTTTTTTTCTTTTTCTTATTTTTTTTTCTTTCATGATTTTTTCCTTTGTTTTGATTTTTCTTTTCCAACATGATTCATAAGCAAATATTCCCAAAAATGTATAGGTATAACCCCTAAAAAGTTGTTTTTTACATGTGACTTGGGGAAAATAAAAATAAAAAAAAATAAGTCTTTTCTCCTCTCTAGGTTTGAGATGAGTGATTTGTAAAATGGGTTGGATGTGGTCTCTAAGGCACTTCTGACATTGAGATTCTTTGGTGCTCTCGGGAAGTAAAAAGATTTTGAGATTAACAAGAAATCCCTCTGCACTCTTCCCCAATTTCCACCGAAGGAACCCTGAACAGTGACCTCTATAGTTAATTTTAAGTTGAGCCAGACTCCCTAACCTGCCTCTCCTTTTCAAAAAGCTGGGGCTCTGACCTAGCAGGAACTGGATCTAAAGAGATAACCCAAGCTAATATCACTAAAGAGGGATGGGGAAAGGTACCTCCTTCCTTCAAAGAGGAGGCAAAAGACATGGAAGCTGGAAAGGGAGGAAGACCTTGAGACTAACCTTTTTGTCTTTTTTTTTTTTTTTAAATTTTATTTTATTTCCAAAACATATGTATGGGTAATTCTTCAACATTAACCCTTACATAGCTTTCTGTTACAAATTTTTCCCCCCTACTCCCCACCCCTCCCCTAGATGGCAGGATATCCACTACATGTTAATTATGTTAAAATACTTGACAAATTGAATATATGAGTACATATTTCCACACATCATTGTTGTGCAAGAAAAAAACATATCTACATGAAAGACATGAAAGACAATGTAAACAAACATCAAACGAGAGTATGAGAATGTTATGTTGTGGTCCACATTTCACATCCCTCTCTCTGGGTGTATATGGCTTTCTTCAGTGAACAATTGGAAATGGTTTGAAACATTTCATTGTTGAAGAGAGTCATAGGACACCTGAGTCTTTTTTTTTTTTTTAAGCTTTTTATTTGTATAACATATGTATGGGTAGTTCCCCAACCTTGATCTTTACAAAGCTTTCCAATACAAATTTTACCCCCAGTCCCCTCGCCTCCCCCAGATGGCAGGAAGTTCACTACATGTTAATAATGTTGAAATACTTGAGAAGTTATGCAAGAAAAATCCTATCTACAAGAAAAAAAAAAAGAATCAGAGAAAGGCAACACAATGCAAGCAAATGTCAATAGAGATCATGAAAATGTTACGTTGTGGTCCATATTTCATGTCCCTCTTTCTGGGTGTATATGGTTTTCTTCAGTGAACAACTGGAACTGCTAAACTTTTTGTCTTGCTTGAAAAAGGCACCTTTATCCAGATCTCAGTGGTTTTGGGAGGTGGGGGTAGGGAGGAGGGAGGAACCCAGTCCTATTCCAAAGACCTCTAACCTCATCTGAGTATGAATAACCTTCTTAGAGGACAATGCTCCCAGACTTATCCAGGAAAGCAAAAGAAATAAGGTAAAGGGCTGGCAGCCTCAGGCTCAAGTTTGACCTTTTAAAAGAGCCGTAAGGTAGAGATGTGGTGGACTAGAGGTATGAAATGAAGCACACATTGTCACACATGATCAATGTATGGATTTGTTTGATTTGACTTATTTGACTTACTAGGGAGTATTTTATTGGGAGATAGAAAGGAAAGGGAAGTCATTGAAGAAAGATGGAAGAAGGGAAGGAAGGAAGGAAAGGAAGGAATGAAGGAAGGAAGGAAGAAAGGAAGGAAAAGAAAGGATGAAAGAAGGAAGGAAGGAAAAAAGGAGAGAGGAAAGGAGGGAATGAAGGAGGAAAGAAGGGAGGAAAGAAAGTAGCAAAGAAGCAGGAGAGGAAGGAAGGAAGGAGGGAGGGACAAAAGAAAGGAAGAAGGGAGGGAAGAAAAGAAAGGAAGGGAGGAAGGGAGGAAAAGAATGAAAGAGGGAGGAAGAGAGGAGGAAAAAAGAAAGGAAGGAAAGAAAGAAAGAAAGGAGGAAGGGAAGATGTGCAGATCTGCTTGCCAGTGATCTTGTGCTGGACTCATAGACTTCCTAGACAATAAACTCTGTGCAAAACAATTTGCCAACTCTTTGTCAGTGCAGTTCTAGGTGGTCTCCTCTTGCTCACCTAATCCCCCACCTTTCTATCCCTGTCCACTGAGAGGGTAAAAGAACTCTGACTTAAGAGCTGCAAAGCCTGACACATTTCTGTTCTGCTGCCAAACTTGTAAAACAATGGGCAAGTTGCTACTTCTCTCTGGATTTTGGGTTCTTCACTTGTGGGAAAGGGGCAGCCAGATGGCCTCTCTAAGGTCTTTTCTAGGTCTCAACTATGTTCTGAGATCCCTTCCAGCTTTAGCATTTTGTGATTCCATAATTCTGTGATTCTCTAGTTTTATATATTAAAAATTGATTTTCATGCAATTAATCAAGAAGCATTTGCAATGTGTCAAGTACTGTGCTAAACACTGGGGATACAAATAGAGAGGGGAAGAAGGCCCTGCCCCTAAGGAGTTCACATTCTAATCAGGCAAACAATCTAGAAATGACATGGTGTGAATAAGATATGAACCAAGTGGGTGAAAGGTGATTTCAATCTAATAACTGAGAGGACTGAGAAAAAAAACTCCTATAGAAAGTGAGCTTTGAACTGAGCCTTGAAGGAATTCAGAAAAAGTGAGAGGCAGGGATGACGGACAGGACGTTTGGGGGGGGGGGTTTGAGGGGGGGATGGAGGGAAGGGGCAAAGGCATGGAGATGGGAGATGGAAGGTCCTATGTGAACTTTGAGTAGCCCAGTGCAGCTGGATGGTAGAATGAATGGGGGAAGACTACAAGAGTAGAAAGAGGCTAGTTTGGGGAGATCTTCTACTTCCCCACATAGGCATTTGCATTTGACTCTGAAGGGCTGGAGCTAATGCTTTCTATACATGATCCCTTTAACTCAAGTCAGAATTATAGAATCTTCAAATGGGAAGGGATCTCCAAGGGCATCTAACCCATCCTGGTTGGAAGCCCTAAAAAGTAGTCATTTCACCTCCACGGATGAAACCTTGGGCAGCCCATTCCATTCTTAGACAACTTTCATTGTTAGAAATTTCCACTCTATAGTTATCCTATAACTTACTCCAATTCCTCCCGGTGGTGACTAGGGATGGGGAGGAGTTATTTCTGCCCTTTGGGAACAAGCATAATAGTCCTCCTGGAGGACAGCATTCAAATATTGGAAGACATCTTCTCTGGACTGTCTCAACCTTTGTATGACCATCCCAGTCTGCCCTCTTCTGGACATTCTCCAGTCTACTAATGTCTTTCTTCAAATGTGGCACCTGAACTAAACAGAATATATCAGATGGGGATTGAGTGGGACACAACAAAGCAGGAATTGAATGCCTATTTTATTTTGGATATCTATTTCTCTTGGTTCAACCCAAGAAGATATTAGCTTCTATGGTAATCATACATCATGCTGAGTTATCAGCCAATTAAAACTTCTAGGGTCTTTTTCTCAGGGCATAGTTCTTATCCTATACTTCTCGTATTATTATTAAAAAAACAAAAAAATAAAAACTAAAAGCTAAAAACAAGTGAAGAACCTTACATTTTTCCTTATTAAATTTTGAGAATGAACAACAAACAACAATTAAATTTCATTTGTCAGATTTGGTCCACTGTCCTGGTCTATCAAGACTTTTTTGAATCTCAGTCCTATCTTCCAACATGTTGGCTATCCTTTCAGATTTCATGATAACTTCAAATGTGATATAGTTGCCTTCTATGCTTTCATCCGAGTCACTGAAAAAGAAAATTGACTTATCAAAGGGTCAAAGGCAGATCCCTGGAGCATTCTACTAGATCCTCTCCTAGATTGACACTAACTCATTATGACCACTCTATGAAAAAGGTCATTCAATCAGTTTCAAATGGTGCTACTACTAACACTGTTTACTATGCATGAGGATAATGATGACCTTGATCCTTTGATTTGTGGTCACGTGATTTTGATGGAATACTACTGTACTATATGATAAGCAGGATGTTCTCAGAAAAACCTGGAAACACTTACATGAACTGATATGAAATGAAGTGAACATAAGCAGAAGAACATGGTACATAGTAACAGAAATATTGTACAATGATCAGTTATGAATGACTGAGCTGTTTTCAGCACTGCAATGATCCAAGAAAATTCTGAAGTACTTAGGATGAAAAATGTTTTTTATCTCCAGAGAAAGATCTGAGGGATTCTGAATGCAGATCAAAGCATACTTTTTAAACTATTTTACTCATTTGTTTGGGCTTTTTTTTTTGGGGGGGTCTTTTTTCTTTCACATGACTAATATGGAAATGTTTTGCATGACTGAACATGTATAACCTATTATCAAATTGCTTGCCTTCTCAATGAAGGGGGGAAGGGAGAGAATTTGGAATTCAAATTTTTAAAAAGCAAATAATTGTTTTTTCATGTAATTAGTGGAAAAACAAAATACTAAATGACTTGTGTTTGCAGCTGAAATTTCAGAGATCTATCACTGTAGAGCTTGGTACTTTGTATAGATCTGGACATCTCTGGGAAATATTTTTTTCTGGGTGATAGAAGAGTGTATGGCAATGTGGAAAAATTATGTTCTTTTAGGATGGGAGGAAGGGAGGAAGGAAGGAAGAAAGGAAGGGAGGAAGGAAGGAAGGGAAGAAGAAAGGAAGGGAGGAAGGGAGGAAGGAAGAAAGGGAGGAAGGAAGAAAGGGAGGAAGGAAGGAAGGGAGGGAAGAAGGAAAGGAGGGAAGGAAAGGGAAGGAAAGGAAAGAGGGAGGGAGGGAGGGAGGAAGGATGGAAGGATTTATTAAGTGTCTATTATGTTCCTGGCACTGTGTTAAGCACTTTACAACTATTATACTCTTTGATTCTCACAATAACCCTAGGAGGTGGGTGTCATTATTAGCCCCATTGCACAGTTGAGGAAACTGGGGCAGAGTTAAGTGCTTGCCCAGGGTCACACAGCTAGTGTCATAGGTTACATTTGAACTCCAGGTTTCCTAACTCCAGGTTCAGCTCTCTATTATCTACTATATCTTAACTAGCTCTCATGACAAAATGACTTCTCTCTTGATTGAGTTGGTACAACTTTGTACCATGAACCAATGGGTACTCTTCTGGGTAGAACACAAATGTAGTCTGTGGTGTTCTAGAGACAATGAAAATAGTTTGAATTGGAGGGGGGAGGATAATAGCTCAGCTACTTCCTGGCCCTAGAAATTATGGTTAAATAAATGCTTTCAAATGGAGGCCTGAGGAACCGACCCAGGGTTCTGGTTAGCCCAAAATAGATTTAGAAACCATAGAAAGATACACTAACTTAATGCTGGAAAGTCTTCAGTTCATGGTAGAAAAAAGGGGGGGGCAGTGGGTGCTACAGTCAAAATAAATTTAGATAGATCCTTAAAATTTAGAACACATACTTCAAAGCCAGTAAGGCCTTTAGAACACAGGATGTCAGAGCTGGGTGGTTCTTCAGGGATCATTAGCACATAATCCTACCATACCCCTAACCCTAACACACCTCCATTTTATAGATGGGAGAATCAAGGCCCAGAGAAGGAAAGATGCTTTCAAGGTCACCTGGAGAGTCAGTGACAAAGCTAGGAAAAAAAAAATCCAGCTCTCCTGGCCTCTTTTTCCTATTCTAGGTCCAGGGAGGTTACCAATAACTGAGACTAGTTTATTCCTTAGGTTTTTACTGATCCCTATTAAGACCCCTACAATCATATATATTTTAATGAGATGAGCATAAGGAAAGGAAGTGATCAAAAACTTATAGTAATACATATAACCTATACATAGATTCAGAGTCCCAGTCTTAGCTCTTCAATTTCTTATTTGTGCAACCTTGGAAAGTAATAATAATATATTGCAGTCTACATATACAATAATTTCATGTGTTTGACTTTCACAACAGCCTCAAAGATTGGAAATTGTTATTCCATTTATAGATGAAACTAGGACTTCAGAGGGGCTAGGGACCTTCCTTGTCAGAAAGCTAATGTTTCAGAGGAAATATTCAAGTCCAGATCTTTCAAACTTCAAATCTAGCATTTTATACACTATGTCATACTTCTTCATGCAGTCTTTACAAGCTAGGATCTGTTTCTTCTTCCACAAAATAAGGGGATTGGACTAGATAATAAAGTCTCTTCAAGCTCTAAATTGCATGATTTATGGGGGTAGCTGACTTTATGTCCTCATGATCCTTGACTTTAGTTAACACTAATTCACTTAGATACTAATGACTCCTTGTCTTTCTGGGCAATTCCTTTCTTGGATTTCCCAGTCTCTCCTGTAAGCTTTATAATAGGCAATGCCAGAGTTGGAGAGAAGAAATGGGTATCATTATCCCTTTCATAAATGAGGAAATTGAACTCAGAAAAAGCAGGGCAGGGAGAGAGACTTGCCTAAGATCAGGAGCAGACCTGAGATTAGAATCTAGGTGTCCCTAACTCTCAACCTGGACTTTCATAAGATAAGCCCTGAAGCCTGAAGAGTTCTGGCAGGAGGGAGAACCCCCCTGGCTGCTCACCAATGGTACCTCACAGAAAATGTGGCCCTGGAGGCTTCTCTCTGGGTCTTGCTCAGTGGATAGGGGAGAAGAGGTGAAGATCTGATTTACGGGTGGGGGCCCACACCCCTTCTTCTTGCCTCACAAAATTAGTGATAAAGCCCCACCTACCCCCAGGCATTCAAGAAGACACTAGGGCCCAGGGAGGGGTTATGTGCTAATAGATATGTCATGGGACCCATTGTGCAGGTCATTCTGAGGGAGCAGGGTTGGGGACCAGGTTTATCTTCAAAAACAGGGGGGAGAGCTGGGCAGGAGAGGAAAGAGATGGGAAAAATATCTCTGTACTTTGACTTCTCTGCACACTTAGATTCTCATGGATAATCAGTTGGCCCATGTGGTCTGAGTGTGTATATTATTTGTACCTATGAGCAGGTAAGGAGGGCAGAGATTGTTATTCACTTTTGTGTCTCTCCTCCTTCAGTACCTCCCATAGGGCTCTGCAAGGAGGAGAAAAGTTTGTTACATGCTTGTAGTTGGAGGAAAGAAAATCAAAAAGAGATGAAGTTTGAGGAGGGAGATAGGGAGAATAGGCAAGAGAGAAGGAAGAGGGTAGAAGGAGGGAGAAAAGAGGACATTAAAGAAAAAGAAGGAATGAAGGGAAGGGAAAAAAGGATAAGAGAGGAGAAAAGGGGAAGGGCCAGGAGCAGAAAGAAAGAAGTCCTTGAGATAGGGAGGAGAAGATAATGTCACATCAGGTGAGAGTGGGCTCCAGTCTCTAAGAGTCAGACTTGAGGCTGTGGGAAAACTGGCTGGTCCTGTGTGCCTGCCTTTTTGCAATCTTCTTGGCTGAGTGACAGCTACGGTTAGTCATCATGGAATCTGGGGCAGCCTGTCAGGGCTTCCCTTGGCCAGGACATTAGGCCTGATCTGGGGCTGTAGGAGACTAGAAACTGGAATAGAAGAGGAGAAGGGGAAAACACAGGCTCTGGTCTTTCTGTGTAAGAGCTCCCGGCTTGCTTGTTCCCTTGGCCCAGAGGTGACCCTGGGCCCCCAAAGGCAGACCCAATGAGCAGGGGGGCAGCTCCGAAGGAGGAATTGGGCAGAGGGGAAAGGTCTTGATGAAGCAGCACTAAACTACACCTGGAAAGATCAGGGGAGGCAGGGAAGGCTTAGGAGTGTTTTGCCCCATTGTGGACAAAAACACGGGAGGAGAAACAACAGAATAGAAAGAAATCCTTCTCACTAGGCCTACTCAGAGAACAAGGGAAGGGAAGTCCTTTCCTTCTTCCCTGTTTACTTCATAGAGCCCATGCAGTATCTGAACTGTGATCTTCACCTTCTGGACACAACAAATTGAGATGCTGAAAATAGCAGCAGAAAGACACTGGCAAAGATATTCAAAGGTTCTGTCCCGCCAGTTTTAAAAACAGGCAAGATAGTCCAACCGAACCACATGCTAAGAGATGAAATTAGGCAAAATGGGGGGTATTCAAAGGGTCCTTGAGACAATCTCGGGCCATGTCCAGAGAAGCCCAGATTACACATTTCCTATAGTTTGAAGTTTGCTATCCCAGGAAAGTTGGCAGGGGTGCAAAAACAATTCTTTTTTTCATAGCACTCATTCTAAAAACTGAACATTTCTCTACATTCTGACAAGGCATAAGCAATGTCCTTTCACTTGCTTCCCCACTGCCATACATACCATCAAGTTTCAAATATCTCGTGAAATCCCAAATGTACAGATGAAAATCATAATATTCTCAAAATATAAAATGTTATGGATTTATAGAACAAGCAATTGACAAAATTTACCAAATACGCTTACTTAATTTTAACCTTACAGTACTTCTTTTCAACCTTCAAGACAAAGAAAGGACTAGCTTCCTGCTCAAGCAGAAAACCTGGTCCACACTAAGCTTTTTAAGCCAGAGAGCTCTCCCACAGGGATATGGGAACTGGGGTTAACTGGGTATTGCCCCTTTCTCAAATGAGAAAACTCCTGAGTGGAAATTCTTCCAATAATTCTCTCACAGTGCATTAAGGTCACAATTGGTGTCTGCCAAAATAGGGCAAAATTGTTCAAAGGTTCCTCTAGCATATTTGATCCCCACAGAAGCCCAAGCAATTTCCTCTGAGGAGTCTCAAATCTCACTTGGTTGATGGTCTAGGCTAAAAGCATTCTTAGATACTGTAGATTGTCTCTGTATCCTAGGGATCTCCACATCTGAGGCACTAAACAAGAAAAGTGTTACATCCATCAAGTTGGCCAATATGAACACCCATCAGATTGGCAAATATTAAAAAAAAAAAAAAAAAAAAAAAAAAAAAAAAGGAAAGTGATAAATGTTGGAGAGGATGTGGGGAAATTGGGACATTAATACACTGCCACTGGAGGAGGTGTGAAATGATCCAATTATTCTGGAGAGCAATTTGGAACTGTGCCCAAAGGGCAACCAAACTGTGCATACCCTTTGATCTAGCAATAGCACTAGTAGGTCTGTATCCAAAAGAGATCATAAAAAAGGAAAAGAATCTAGATGTACAAAAATATTAATGGCTGCCCTTTTCATGATGGCAAAATATTGGATATCAGAAGGATGCCCATCAATTGGGGAAATGGCCCAATAGGCTATGGTATATGAATGTGATGGAATACTATTATTCTATAAGAAATGACGAACAGATTTCAGAAAAATCTGGAAAAACTTATATGATTCCATGCAAAATGAAATGAGCTGAACCAGGAAAACATTGTATACAGTCTCAGCAACATTGTGTGATAATCAATAACAATCAACTCTTCACTTCACAGAAACACAATGATCCAAGACAAGTACAAAGAACTCATGAAGGAAAGTAGTCTATGTAACAGATAAAGAACTGATGTACTCTGAATACAGATTGAAGTATATTTTTTCACTTACCTTATTCTTTTTCATGTTTTTTTCCTTTTAATTTGTTTCCTCTTTCACAACTCTGATCAATATGGAAATATGTTTTAAATGATAGCACATGTATAAACTATCAAACTGCCCTCCATCTTTGAAAGAGGGAAGGAGAGAAAGGGAGAGAGAAAAATTCGGAACTCAAAATTTTATAAAAATAAATGCTAAAAATTTTCTAGACATGTAACTGGGGGGAAAATACTGTTAAAAAAAAAAAGTGTTGTCTATGGCCTTATTTTTCTCTTCAACACTACTAACTCAAACCATAGTAGTCTGAGGGTATCAAAACAGATTAAAAAAAAAAAAGCTTTAAGGGAGCCATCATCAAGAAAGAGGGAGTGGAAGAGTTTTCCAAACCATGAGCACACCCTATTTGGGGTTGTTGAAGAGGGGCAGGCAGAGAGCAATTGGACTTATTCAGAAGCAGCATCAATAAATATTAACAATTTTTTTTAAATGAAAAAGTTCAAATCAAGGTCAACAAAAGCAAGATTAACAGAGCAATTCATTCTGATAAAGATTGCAGTGAACTGATTATTTAATATGGTATTCACAAACAAGGTCAACTTTGGACTAGCATTGTTGAATTCTGGTAAGAACACAGGCTGCCATGATCAGTCATCATTACCATCAGTCAGTGTATTGCTTTGTCCCAGATGAATTTTATTGCTTTTTGTTGCACTTTAATGTAGCATATAAACTGAAATGTGTAAGCTAAAAAAAAATCTCTTTGCAGAAATTGAAAGTACCATAATATTGGTTTGTTTCCCAAAGTCATTAATTTTTAGTAAGGGCAATATAATAAACTGGTTTCTCTCCAAAATGATGATTTCTTCAATGTTCAATTAATTTGAAAATGGTTATAGATAATCTTTTAGAATTCTCACTTACTAATCTAAATCTGTCTACTATGTGCCAGGCACCGTGCTAAGTACTGGAGATACAACAAAAGGCAAAAGGCAATCCATGTTCTTGAGGAACTTACAATATAATGAAGGAAGACAACACATAAAAAAGAAGCTGAGTCAGGGCATAAATAAGTCCTAAGTGGGTAGGAAATGATGAGATGGCTGCCAGATCCTGACATGAGGAACAATGAGGGGTTAAAGATGATAGTAAACTGTAAATTTGGGTGGCCAGAAAGATTGAGGTGCCCTCAAAAGAAATGTCACTTCAAAGAGTGAAAAAGACAATGAGTTTTATTTGGGGCATTTTGAGTTTGAGATGTCCATGGGATAACCAGTTAAAAATCTCTTAATAGGCATTTGGTGAAGTAAGATAAAGCTCAGGAGATGGAAGAAGGTTACATATGGAGATTTGAGAGTCATCTGCATAGATTTAAACCCGTGGGAGCTAAGGAAGTCACCAAGAGAGAGTTTAGAAAGACAGGAAGAAAGAAGGCCTACAATATTTTAACATAATTAACATGAAGTGGATATCCTGCCATCTAGGGGAGGGGTGGGGAGTTGGGGGAAAAATTTGTAACGGAAAGCTATGTAAGGGTTATTGTTGAAGAATTACCCACACATATGTTATGCAAATAAAATAAAAATTAAAAAAAAAAAAAAAGAAAGAAGGCCTAGACCAGAGCTTTGAGATATATCTATCACTAGGGGCAGAAATATGGCAGATGACCCAGCAAAGGAGACTGAAGAGTGAGTGGTCAGACTAGAAGAACCAAGAGAAAATATCACAGAACTCCGGAGAAGAAAAAGACTAACCAGGAGCAAAGAAACAGCGCCAGGTGACCAAGAGATGCAGAAGGATAAGGATGGAGAAGGGGCCATCAGATCTGTCAATTAAAACACTATGTAAATTCAGGGAGAACAGTTTCAGCTGAAGAATGAGATTCCAAAGGGAAAAAGAGTAAGACAAGTGGAGGAAATGAGAGCAGACAACTTTTTCTAGAAGTTTGTGAAAGGGAAGATGGAGATAGGATAATAAATAGCCTATAGCTACATAAATCTAAATGTAAAGTAATAAGGAAGTTAAGGAGACAAATAGAAATTGAGAAAAGTTAGATATGATAGAGCTCTAGAGAAAACCGAATGGAAAGAAGCATACCTTTTTATGTGCTGTACATGACATCTTCACAAAAACTGACCAGGTATTAGGGCATAAAAACCTCACCCAAAAATGCAGAAAATCAGAAATTTTAAATGCTGCCTTCCCAGACCATAGTCCAATTATATTCAATAAATGGTAATGGGGGCAGCTAGGTGGCAAAGTGGATAGAGCACCAGCCCTGAAGTCAGGAGGACCTGACTTTAAATATGGCCTCAGACACTTAACATTCCCTAGCTGTGTGACCCTGGGCAAGTCACTTAACCTCAATTGCTTCAGCAAAAAGCAAAAAAAAAAAAAAAAAAAAAATGGTCATGGAAACTTAGTTTAAAAATTATTTAGAAACTAAATATAAAATCCTAAAAAATGAATGGGTCAAAGAACAAATCAAAGAAATAATAAATTTCATTAAAGAGAATTACAACAATGAGACAACAAAATAGAGAAAGAGCACATCAATGAATTGGGCATGCAACTCAACAAACTAGAAAAAGAATAGATTAAACACTAAATTAGAAATCCTGAAAATCAGAGATTAATAAAATTGAAAGTAAGAAAGAAAAAAAAAAAAAGCAAAACCATTAGGGATAGCTAGGTGGCACAGTGGATAGAGCACCAGCCCTCAAGTCAGGAGGACCTGAGTTCAAATGTGATCTCAGACACTTAATACTTTATCCTGGGCAAGTCACTTAACCCCAATTGCCTCAGCAAAAAATAAATAAATAAAATTTAAACTAATAAAATAGGTAAACCATTGGCTAATTTGAATTTTTTAAAAAGGAAGGCAGAAGCTATGCTCAAAAAGTTATCAAACTGTACATACCCTTTGACCCAGCAGCATTTCTATTGGGCTTATATCCCAAAGAAATCATAAAGGAAGGAAAAGGCCCCACATGTGCAAGAATGTTTGTGGCAGCCCTTTTTGTAGTGGCTAGAAACTGGAAATTGAATAGATGCCCTTCAATTGGAGAATGGCTGAATAAATTATGGTATATGAATGTTATGGAATATTATTGTTCTGTAAGAAATGACCAGCAAGACGATTTCAGAGAGGCCTGGAGAGACTTACATGAACTGATGCTGAGTGAAATGAGCAGAACCAGGAGATCATTATACACGGCAACAACAGTACTATATGACGATCAATTCTGATGGACATGGCTCTCTTCAACAATGAAATGTTTCAAACCACCTCCAATTGTTCACTGAAGAAAGCCATATACACCCAGAGAGAGGGATGTGAAATGTGGACCACAACATAACATTCTCATACTCCTTGATTGATGTTTGCTTACATTGTGTTTCCTTTATCTGATATATCGTTTGTGTAGATAAGATTTTTCTTGCACAACAATGATAAGTTTGGAAATATGTATACATATATTCGATTTGCCAATATTTTAACATAATTAACATGTAGTGGATATCCTGCCATCTAGGGGAGGGGTGGGGAGTTGGGGGGAAAAATTTGTAACGGAAAGCTATGTAAGGGTTATTGTTGAAGAATTACCCACACATATGTTATGCAAATAAAATAAAATAAAATAAAAAAAAGGAAGGCAGAAAATCAAATTACCAATATCAAAAATGAATAGAATAAATATGCCACCAATGAAGTCACAAAATTAAAGCAATTATTAAAAGATATTTTTCCCAATAATATGTCAATGAATATTACAATCTAAATGAAATGGATGAGTATAAAAATATAAGGTGCCAAGATTAAGAGAAGAATAAATAGAATAACCCCCTTCTTAGAAAAAGAAATTAAATAAGCTATCAATGAGCTCCTTAAGAAAAAAATCCCCAGGACCAAATGGATTCCCAAGTGAATTTTATTATACCTTCTGAAAACATAAGCAAAGGAGAATTCCTACCAAATTTCTTTTCATAAACATGATGCTTATACCTAAACCAGGGAGTGCAAAAAGAGAGAAGCAAAACCATAGACCAATTTCCCAATGAACATTGATGCAAAAATTTTAAATAAAACACTAGCAATGAGATTACAATATATTACAAAGATCATATGTTACAACTGGGTAGGATTTCTATCAGGAATGCAGGATAGGTTCAATATTAGGAAAACTAGCTGCATAACTGACCACATTGAAAACAAATAACAATTATATGTTTATCTCAATAGACAGAAAAAAAGCTTTTGACAAAAATGTAACACATTAAAAAAAAAACAACTAGAAAGCATAAGAATAAAGTTTTCCTTAAAAATAATAAGTGCTATCTATGTAAAAATCACCTGTAACCATTATCTGTAATGGAGATAAGGTAAGAGTCTTCCCAAGAAGATCAGGATTGAAGCAAGGATGCCCACTATCTCCATTATTATTCTTTTTTTTTCCCACTATTATTCAATAGTACACTAAAATACTAGCTATAGCAACAAGAGAAGAAAAAGAAACTGAAGGAATTAGAATAGACAATAAGGAAGCAAAACTATCACTTTTTTGCAGATAATATGATGGTATACTTAGAACACTCTAGAGTCAACTAAAAAATTAGTTGAAACAACAACTTTAGAAAAGTTTCAGGATATAAAATAAAGCTATGCAAATCATTAGCATTTCTATATAACACCAACAAAGTCCAAAAGGAAGAGACAGAAAGAGAAATATCACAACACAAAGTATTTTGGAGTCCTACCTACCAAGATAAAACTAGGAACTATGTGAACCCAATTACAAAGTACTTTTCTCAGACAAATAAAGACAGATCTAAACAAATAAAAATCAATTGGCCCATGAGCAGGCTGAATCAATATAATACAAATGATAATTCTACCTAAATTCATTTACTTTTTCAGTGCCCAAATACCAAAAACTATTTTGTAGAGCTAGAAAAAAAAGTTAAAATTCATTTGGAAGAACAAAAAGAATATCAAAGGAATCATTAAAAAATGTAAAAGAAAGTGGTCTAGCAGTACCAGATCTCAAACTGTATTACAAAGTGGCAATCATTAAAATAACCTGATACTATCTAAAACATAGAGTAGTAGAAATATAGAATAGTAGAATAGATTACCTACACAAGACACAGTATTAAAAGACTATAGTCATTCAGTGTTAGATTAAAATAAAAATCCAAGGTCTGGGGGCAAGAATTCAGTATTTGACAAAAACTTCTGGGAAAACTGGAAAACAGCTTGGTAGAAACTTGGTATAGATTAATATCTCACACCCATATACCAAGGTCAAAATGGATACATAATTTAGACAAAAAAGGTGATACCATAAGCAAATTAGAAGAGCATGGAAAAGTTTATCTGGCAGAGTTATGGATAAGGGAAAAATTTATGACCAAACAAAAGATAGAGAATATGAAGTAAAATAAATAATTTTTATTAATTTAAATCACATTTATGAACAAACCAATATAGTCAAGATTAGAAGGAAAGCAGAAAAGTGGGGAGAAAATTTTAGAGAAAGTTTCTCTGATGAAGGCCTCATTTCTCAAACATATATAATTATAAAAACATAATCAAATATAGAGAAAACTGAATCAAATTTATAAGATTGTGAATTATTGCTCAAGTGATAAATGATCAAAAGATCTAAGCAGGCAGTTTTCAGATGAAGAAATCAAAACTATCAATAGTCATATTAAAAAGGCTCCAAATCACTAATGGTTTAGAAAAATACAAGTAAAAACAACTCTGAGTTGTACCTCACACCTGTTAGATTGGCTAACACAACAGAAAAGAAAAATGACAAATGTTGGAAGGGATATGGAAAAATTGGGACACTAATGCACAATTGGTGAAGTTGTGAACTGATTTAATCATTATGGAGAGCAATTTGGAACTATGCCCAAAGGGCTCTAAATTCTGTATACTTTAGCTTGGCAATACCACTACTAGGTCTGTTTTCCAAAGAGAAAGAAAAAGAAAAAGGACTTTTATGTACAAATATATTAAAAGTAGCTTTTTGTGGTGGCAAAAAAATTGGAAATTGAGGGAAAGTTCATCAATTAGGGAATGGCTCAACAAGTTGTGTTATATGATTGGAATGAAATATTATTGTGATTTAGAAATGACAAGAAAAACCTGGGAAGACTCATGAATTGAAAGGATTTGTGATGAAAAATTATATCCATCTCCACAGAAAGAACTGATGAAGTCTGTATGCAGATTGAAGCTTTTTTTTTTTTTACCTTCTTTCTCTCTCTTTCTCCTTTTTTTTCCTTTGGTAAATTATTATTATTTTAAATTTATTTCTATTTAAATTTATTATATTATTATATATTAATTAATCATGGTTAATATGAAAATGTTTTACATTATTTCACATGTATAAGTGATAATCACATTTCTTGCCTTTTTAATGGGTGGAGGAAGACTGGGAGGGAGAGAATTTGGAACCCCTGATTTTTTTTTTAAATAAATATTTTAAAAAATATTTCTTAAAAAAATAAAGGGAAGACCTGAATATATTTGTAAGGAAAAACCGGAAGAGATTAAAAAGTAGAGGGACAGGGAAGAATGATTGTGGGAATAATTTCTTGTAAAGAGACTAGAAAGAACGGGATCATGAGTACAAATAGTGAAGTTGATCTTTGTGAGGTTAAAGCCCATTTCTTTATCAAAGATTGGCATAAAACAGGAGAGAGTAGGAATGATGCCAAAAGGGTTTGACTTACAGAAAAGTAGGAATGAGTGGTTTTTAGCTGAGAGAGTGGAAAAAGTGGGTAATGGTTTGGGAGGCTTGAGAAGGAAAGGACTGAAATAGCCTTTGTGATATATCTTGTGATAGAGAATCAATTAGGAAAGTAGTAAAAGGATTGCGTTGCTACACTAATGGTGCAGTTTATATTAGAAAGCGCAAATTTTAATTTAGCAGTCAGTATGGTTGAGAAATTTCTTCTTTGAGTGATTTAATTAACTTAAATATATTTAATATCAATCAATAAAGAATTGCTTAGTCCCTACAAAAAAGAAACAAAAGGCAGACTCTGCCCTCCAGAGCTTACAATCAAATGGGGTAGAAAATATATACAGAACAAACAATATAAAAGATGAACAAGAAATAACAGAAAGAAACACTAAAATTAAGAGGAGTTAGGAGAGGCTTCTTGTGATTGAAGGGATTTAATTTGGATTTAAAAGAAATCAGAGAAATCAGTGGGCAGAGTTAAGGAAAACTGCCAGAGAAAATGCCTGGAGTTGAGATGCTTTAGCAGCCCATGAGTAGATGTGAGGAAGGTAGATGATAATCAATAAAACAAGGGAATAAGGCAACTTTAAAGGGATCGCATTAACTAATTAGTCAAGATTGAGAATGAGAAAAGTTACCTGAGAGCAAAGGTGAAGGCTTGGACTGAGGGGGTGGAGGGAGTAGAGCTCTACTGGAGCTAAAGAATAGGTTTCGGAGGTGTGAAACTTCAGAAGATGCAATAAGGAAAGGTCATGATCAGATAAGAATTTCAGAATTCTTGAACTTTGAAGATGAAGCATTTGTGGGAGATAAAGGGTGTGGCTAAGTCTATGTTTAGTCCAGACTAATTAGAGAAGTAGGTTATAGGAACTGAACTGTTTGAAGCCCTAAGGAGATAGGGGTATGACAAGAAGCATCAACAGTTAGGTGGAAGAAATGAAATAAAAGAAAGCAAAGACCCAGCTTCTTAATCGTTTGGCCATTCCATCAAAGCAATTCCCCTTTAGATTGTTGTTGTGGAGCCATTCCATCATGTCTGACTCTTCATGACCTTATAGCCATGGGCCCCTCTGTCCTCTGCTATCACTCTGTTGTCATTGCTTCCATGACACTATCTATCCATCTCATCCTCTGCCATCTCCTTCTTTTGCTCTCAATCTTTCCCAGCATCAGGAGCTTTTCCAATGAATCCTGTATTCTTATTGTGTATCAAAGTATTTAAGCTTCAGCTTCAGTATTTGATCTTCCAGTGGATAGTCTGAATTAATTTTAAATATTGCCTGATTTGATCTCCTTGCTGTTCAAGAGACTCTCAAAAATCTTTCTCCAGCACCATAATTGAAAAACACTGATTCTGCACTACTCAGCTTTACTGATAGTCCAACTCTCACAGCCATTCACTGCTACTGGAAAAACTAGAGCCCTACATGTTTAACAAGGTGATATCTCCAATTTTTAGTATGCTGTCCAACTTTGCCAAGACTTTGCTTCCAAGGAGCATCTTTTTTTTTTTTCTTAGTATTTTTTTTTCTTTATTAAAGCTTTTTATTTACAAAACATATGTATGGGTAATTCTTCAACATTGACCCTTACAGAGGGGCAGCTAGGTGGCGCAGTGGATAGAGCACCAGCCTTGAAATCAGGAAGACCTGAGTTCAAATTTGGCCTCAGACACTTAACACATTCTAGCTGTGTGACCGTGGGCAAGTCACTTAACTCCAATTGCCTCAGCAAAAAACAAACAAAAAAAAAAAACCCAAAAAACAAACAAACAAAAAAATTGATCCTTACAAAGCTTTCTGTTACAATTTTTTCCCCCTAGTCCCCTCTCTCCCCTAGATGTCAGGAAGTCCACTACATGTTAATTATGTTAAAATACTTGGCAAATTGAATATATGTATACATATTTCCACACATCTTGTTGTGCAAGAAAAATCGTATCTACAAGAAAAAAAAATCTGAGAAAGGAAACACAATGTAAGCAAACATCAATAGCATGAAAATGTTATGTTGTGGTCCACATTTCATATCTCTCTCTCTGAGTGCATATGACTTTCTTCACTAAACAACTGGAATTGGTTTGAAACATTTCATTGTAGAAGAGAGCCATGTCCATCAGAATTGATCTTCGTATAGTATTGTTGTTGCCATGTATAATGATCTCCTGGTTCTGCTCATTTCACTCAGCATCAGTTCATGCAAGTCTCTCCAGGCCTCTCCTGCTGGTCATTTCTTTTTTCTTTTTCTTTTTTTTTTTTGCTTTTTTTTTTTTGCTGAGGCAATTGGGGTTAAGTGACTTGCCCAGGGTCACACAGCTAGGAAGTGTCTGAGACCAGATTTGAACTCAGGTCCTCCTGACTTCAGGGCTGGTGCTCTAACCACTGCGCCACCTAGCTGCCCCTGGTCATTTCTTAAAGAACAATAATATTCTATAACATTCATATACCATACTTTTATTCAGCCATTCTCCAACTGATGCGCATCCATTCAGTTTCCAGTTTCTAGACACTACAAAAAGGGCTGCCACAAACATTCTTGCACATGTGGATCCCTTTCCTTCCTTTAAGACCTTTTTGGGATATAAGCCCAGTAGAAACACTGCTGGGTCAAAGAGTATGCACAGTTTGATAAGTTTTTGAGCATAGTTCCAAATAGTTCTCCAGAATGATTGGATCCGTTCACAGTTCCACCAACAATGTATCAGTGTTACATTTTTCCCACATCCCCTCCAACACTTGTCATTGTCTTTTCCTGTCATCTTAGCCAATCTGACAGGTGTGTAGTGGTACCTCAGAGTTGTCTTAATTTGCATTTCTCTGATCAATAGTGATTTGGAGCACCTTTTCATATGACTAGAAATGGTTTTAATTTTATCATCTGAAAATTGTCTGTTCATATCCTTTGACCATTTATTAATTGAAGAATGGCTTGAATTCTTATAAATATGAGTCAATTCTCTATATCTTTTAGAAATGAGGCCTTTATCAGAACCATTAAATGTAAAGATGATTTCTCAATTTGATGCTTCCCTCCTAATCTTGTCTACATTAGTTTTGTTTGTACAAAAACTTTTTAACTTAATATAGTCATAATTATCTATCTGGTGTTCAATTAAGAGTTCCAGTTCTTCTTTGGACATAAATTTATTCCATCTCCAAGGAGCATTTTTTGATTTCATGTGTGCCATTGCCATCAGAAGTGATCTTTGAATCCAAGAATATAATATCTGACACTGCTTCCATTTCTTCTCCCTCTCTTTGCCAGGAAGCATTGCCACAATTTTAGTTTTGTTTTTATTTTTTATGTTAAACTTTAATAACTTTTATATTTTTCTCTTTCCCCTTTATCAAGAAACTGCCAAATTCTTCACTTCCTGCCATCAGAGTAGTATTGTCTGCATGTCTGAAATTGTTGATATTTCTCCCAGCTACCTTAATTCTGGCTTTTCATTTGCCCAGCCTGTCATTACACATGATGTACTATGCACACAAGTTAAATAAATAAGGTGACAATGTGCAGTCTTGTCATACTCCTTTCCCAATCTTAATCTGATCAATTGTTCCATGTTTGGTTTTATTACTACCTGGATCACATACAGGTTCCTCAAGGAAACAAGTAAATGATGTCATTATTTCCATCTTTCTGAGGACTTTCATGTATTTTGCTGTGGTCCACACAGACAAAAGTTTTAGTGTAGTCAATGAAACAGGAATACATGTTTTTCTGGGAATCTTTTGCTTTCTTCACAATCCAGCAAATGTTGGCATTTTGGACTATAGTTCCTCTGCCTTTTCAAAATACATCTTGCTCTTTTGGTAATTCTTAGTTCACATATTGCTGAAGCCTAGCTTGTAGAATCTTGAGTATAATCTTTTTGGCATGTAAAATAAGCATGATTATTTTGAAATTCAAACATTCCTTGGTATTGTCCTTCTTTAAGAATGGGATGTAAACTTTTCCAATCCAGTGGCCATGGTTGGGTTTTCCAAAATTGCCTAGCAAATTGAGTGCAGCACCTTAACTGCATCATCTTTTAGGATTTTAAATAGCTCAGCCAGAATTCTATCACCTCCACTAGCTTCCTAAGGCCCACTTGATTTCATTTTCCAGGATATCTTATCCTAAATCAATAACCACACCATAGAGGTTATCAGTGATGTTAAGATCTTTTTTGTATAATTTTCCTACATATTCTTGCCACCTGTTAATCTCTTCTACTTCTGTTAAATCCCTACCATTTTTGGCTTTTATAATGCTCATTATTGCATGAAACATTTCCTTGATATTGCTAATTTTCTTGAAGAGATTATTAGTGTCTTTCCTATTTTATTGTTTTCTTATATTTCTTTGCAATTCTCATTTTAAAAAATCTTATTTATTCTTGTATTCTGTATTTAGTTGGGTGTACCTTTCTCTTTCTCCTTTTTCTCACTTTCTTTCCTCAACTATTTGTAAAGTTTCACCAGACAGTTATTTTACTTTCTTGCTCTTTTTTTTTTGAATGTTTTTTGTTTCTTTCTCTTGTACAATATCCTAAAGCTCTGTCCATGGTTTTTCAAGCACTTTATCTACTAGATCTAATCTCTTAAACATCACTTCTATTTCATGTTTATAAAGGATGTTCTTTAGGTCATACCTATAGTATCTGATGGTTTCCCCTACAGTCTTCAATTTAAATCTAAATTTTGCAAAAAGAAGCTCATGATCTAAGCCACAGTCAGCTCCAGCTCTCATTTCAACTGACTGTAAAGAACTTAACCACCTTTGGCTGCAGAATATGAACAGAGCAACTTTGGCCTCTTAGGCATCAGTGGTTGAAGCACAAGACTTATATTACTGTGATGCTGAATGGTTTGTCTTGGATTTGAACAGATATGCTTCTGTCATTTTTGAGATTATAACCTAGTCTTGCTTTTTTCATGCTTTTATTGACTATGAAGACTATTCTGTTTCGTTTTTTTGTTTTTGTTTTCTTTCTTTTTTTGCCGTTTATTTTTAAATTTATTTTAAACAAATACAAAACAGGAGGGGAAAGAGAGAACATTTCCACATACACAGCAGAACATGAAAAGATTCAACATAAAATAATATATTTTCATTCCAAACAGTTTACTTTTTAAGAAATCCTAGGTAAAAAATAATACACATTGTTTTCAAAACTACCCAGTTTTTCTGTACTTCCATTTAGATTTTCTTTTGTTCCCTGCGGTGCACTTTTTATTTTATTTTTTTCTTCCTCCATCCTGATGCACAGGAGAAGGCTATAACTAAATTTGAATATAAATACATAGACATACATATCTATAAGCCATACACACACATAAGACTACACTATGCATTTTCTGCTTATCAATTCTTCCTCTGGAGATGGAGAGCTTCTCTTTTCATAGGTTCAAGTTTTTCCATGTTTTTCTAAATCAACCAACTCATCATTTCTTATATCAATATTCCATAACAATTATTTGCTACAGCTTGTTTAGCCATTTCCCAATTGGAGGGCATCTATCATTTTAGCCAATCTGATAGATCTAAGATGATATCTTGAAATTGTTTTAATTTATGTTTCTTTAAGATTGATTTAGAAAATTTTTTTCTAAATTTTTTTCCAAATCACTATTAATCAGAGAAATGCAAATTAAGACAACTCTGAAGTACCACTACACACCTGTCAGATTGGCTAAAATGACAGGAAAAGATAACGATGAATGCTGGAGGGAATGTGTGAAAGCTGAGACACTAATACATTGTTAGTGGAACTGTGAATGGATCCAATCATTCTGGAGAGCAATTTGGAGCTATGCTCAAAAAGTTATCAAACTGTGCATACTCTTTGACCCAGCAGTGTTTCTATTGGGTCTATATCCCAAAGAGATCTTAGAGGAGGGAAAGGGACCCACATGTGCAAGAATGTTTGTGGCAGCCCTTTTTGTAGTGGCTAGAAACTGGAAACTGAATGGATGCCCATCAATTGGAGAGTGGCTGAATAAATTATGGAGAGTGGCTGAATAAATTATGGTATATGAATATTAAGGAATATTATTGTTCTGTAAGAAACGACCAGCAGGACGACTTCAGAGAGGCCTGGAGAGACTTGCATGAACTGATGCTGAGTGAAACGAGCAGAACCAGGAGATCATTATATACAGTAACAACAATACATTATATACAGCAACAACAACATTACATGATGATCAATTCTAATGGACATGGCTCTCTGCAACAAAGAATTGTCTCAAACCAGTTCCAATTGTTCAGTGAAGAAAACCATATACACCCAGAGAGAGGGATATTAAATATGGACCACAACATAACATTTTCATGCTCTCTATTGATGTTTGCTTGCATTGTGTTTCCTTTCTCTGATTTTCTTTTTTTTCTTGTAGATAGGATTTTTCTTGAACAACTAGTCAAGTATTTCAACATTATTAACATGCAGTAGACTTCCTGCCATCTAGGGGAGGGGAGGGGACTAGGGGTAAAATTTGTAATGGAAAGCTTTGTAAAGATCAATGCTGGGGAACTACCCATACATATGTTATACAAATAAAAAGCTTTAATAAAAAATTTTTTTTAATTAAAAAAATTTTTTTTCATATGATTCTAAATAGATTTTATTTTTTTCACCCAAAACTGCTTATTAATATCCCTTGACCATTTATCAATTGGGGTATGACTTCTTTTCTTATAAATTTGACAAAAGTTTTTTTTTTAATATATTTGAGAAATGAGACCTTTATCTGAGAAATTGTCTATGAAAGTTTTTTTTTTCCCACCCAATTTTCTGCTTTCCTTCTAATCTTGGACACATTGGTTTTATTTATACAATAACTTTTTAATGTAATCAAAATTATTTATTTTATATCTCAACAATGCTTTATCTCTTCTTTCTTCATATATTATTCTCCTATCCATGAGTCTAATACGTAATATGTTCCAAATTCTTCTAATTTTCTTGTGTTAATTCTTTTTAGATCTAGGTCATGTATCCATTTTGACCTTATCTTGGTATATGGTTTAATATATTGGTCTGTGATTTAGCAGCTTCTACATTAAAGGACTGGAAGACATAGAATATGATATTCTGAAGAGAATGAATCTGGGATTAAACCAAGAACCACCAATTTGCAAAAGTGAGTATAATCCTTCAGGGGAAAAGGTGGCTATTCAATAAAGTAGAGGATTTTCAAACATTTGTGATGAAAAAACCAGAGATGAATAGAAAATTTAATTTTCAAATATAGGACTCAAGAGAAGCATAAGGAAGTAATCAGGAAAGGGAAAATGTAAGGGACTTAAGATCTATTTGTTTACATTCCTACATGGGAAGATGATACTTGTAACTCATAAGAATTTCCTCATTATTATGGCAATTAGCAGAGTATGTATATATATATATGCATATATATATAGAGAGAGAGAGAGACAGAGACAGAGACAGAGACAAGAGAGACAGAGGGCTCAGTTGAAGATGGAGTTGAATATGAAAGAATATCTAAAAAAATAAAATAAAGGGGTGAGAGAGGAATGCACTGGGAGAAAAGAAAAGGGAGAGATGGAATGATGTAAATTATCTGCCATAAAAGAGGCAAGAAAAAGCTTTTACAATGGAGGGGAAGAGGGAGAGTGAGTGGGCCTTATTCTCAAAAGATTTAGCTCAAAGAGGAAATAATATACACACTCAGTATGGGTACAGAAATCTACCTTACCCTGCAGGAAAGTAGGAGCAGAAGAAGAGAGGGCACATCAGGGAATAAGTAGATTAATTTAGGCAGAATTGTCATTTTTATTATATTAGCTTGGCCTATGCATGAGCACTTGATAATTCAGTTATTTCAACTTAACTTTATTTGTGTGAAAAGTGTTTTGTAATTGTATCCATATAGTTTCTGGGTTTGTTCTTGGCAGGCAGACTCCAAAATATTTCACATAATCTACAGTTATTTTAAATGAAATTTTTGGGCTTTGTTGGTAATATATAGAAATGATAATTATTTATGTGGATTCATTTTATATTCTGCAACTTTGCTAAAATTGTTAATTATTTCAAGTAGCTTTTTAGTTAATTCTCTAGGATTCTCTATGTAAAGCATCTTATCATCCACAGAGTGAAAGTTTTGTTTTTTCACTGCCTAGTTTAATTCCTTTAATTTCTTTTTTCTTCTGTGTTACTAAAGCTAACATTTCTAGTACAATGCTAAATAACAGTAGTGAGAACAGGCATCCTTGTTTCACCCTTGATCTTACTGGAAATGGTTCTAGCTTGGAATAACACATATAATGCTTGCTTATGTTTTTAGATATATGCAGCTTACCATTTTAAAGAAAACTCCATTCATTCCTATGCTTTCTAGGGGTTTTTTTTGGGGGGGGTGGAGAGAGTGTACAAGAAATGTTGGCTTTGGCAATAAGCATAGAAAAAAGAATGAAAGGAATTAGAATAGGCAATGAGGAAATAAAACTATCACTCTTTGCAGATGACATGATGATATACCTAAAGAATTCTAGATGATCATCCAAAAACCTAATGGAAACAATTCACAGTTTTAGCAAAGTTGCAGGATATAAAATAAAGCCATACAAATCATCAGCATTTTTATATACTACTGACAAAGCCCATCTGGAAAAGATAGAAAGAAAAGTTCCATTTAAAATTATGGTAGACAAAATAAAATACTTCTACCTACCAAGAACTATATGAACACAATGACAAAGCATTTCTCTTCCAAATAAAGTCAGATCTAACCAACTGTAAAAATATCAATTGTTCATGGCAGGGCTGAGCTAATTTAATAAAAATGACAATTATGCCAGAATTGGTCTACTTATTCAATACCATACAAATCAAACTGTTATTGAACTAGAAAAAATAATCTCAAAATTCAACTGGAAGAATGATCAAGAATATCAAGGGAATTAATGAAAAAAAAATACAAAGTACCATGTGGTTCTAGCTAAGAAATAGAGTAGTAGATCAGTGGAATAGCTTAGATACATACAACACAATAATCAAGGCCTATAGCAATCTAGCATTTTATAAATCCCCAAATTCCAGCTTCTTGAATAAGAACTCACTATCTGACAAAAATTGCTGGGAAAACTGGAATATCAGAAATTTGTCATAGACCTACCTCTCACACTCCTTACCAAAATAAGGTTAAAATGGTTACATGATTTGGGCATAAAGGGTGATACCATAAACAAAATAGGGAGAACAAGGGATAATTTATCTCACAGATCTTTGGAGAAGAGATGGATTTATGACGAGAGAAGAATTAAAAAACATTATGAAAGGTAAAATGGATAACTGACTAAATTAAAAAGTTTTGCACAAACAAAACCAACAGAAATAAGATTAAAAGATGTATAAAGCTGGGGGGAAAAATTTTTTTTTTTTGCTTTTTGCTGAGGAAATTGGAGTTAAATGACTTGCCCAGGGTCACACAGCTAGGGAATGTTGTGTCTGAGACCAAATTTGAACTCAGGTCCTCCTGACTTCAGGGCTGGTGCTCTATCCACTGCGCCACCTAGCTGCCCCTACAGGCAACATTTCTTTCTTTTTTTTAATTTTTATTAAAAGCTTTTTATTTACAAAACATATGAGTGATTTTTCTACATTGACCTTTGCAAAAACTTTTTTTTCCCCAAGCTTTTCCCCTCCTTCCCCCCACTCCCCCACCCCTAGATGACAGGTAATCTAATACATGCTAAATATGATAAATTATATGACAAATCCAATACATGTATACATATCTATACAGTTATCTTACTGCACAAGAAATATCAGATCTAGAAAGAGAAGGAGAAAAAAAACAACCTAAGAAGGAAAACAAAATGCATGGAAATATTCACAGAAAGCATTAAAATGCTGTGTTGTGGTCCGTACTCAGTTCCCACAGGACAGGCAACATTTCTGATAAAGGTCTAATTTCTAAAATATATAAAGAACTGTGTCAAATTTATAATACAAGTCATTCCCCAACTGATAAATGGTCAAAGGATATAAACAGACAATTTTCAGATAATAAAATTAAAGCCATCTAAAGTTATAAGAAAAAAATGCTCTAAATCACTATTGTTTAGAGAAATGCAAATTAAAATAACTCTGAGATACCACCTTCTGCTTCTCAAATTGGTCAAGATGACAGGAAAAGATAAAGATAAATGATGGAGGGGATGTGGAAAACTGGGGCACTAATGCATTGTTGGTGGAGTTGTGAATTGATCCAACCATTCTGGAGAGCAATCTGGAACTATGCCCAAAGGGTTATAAAACTGTACATACCCTTTGACCCAGCAGTACCAGCACTGGGTCTGTATCGCAAGAAAATTATAAAAGAGGGGAAAGGACCCACATGTGTAAAAAATGTTTGTAGCTGCTCTTTTTGTGGTAGCAAAAAAATTGGAAAAGGAGTGGATGCCCATCAGTTGGGGAATGGCTAAACAAGTTGTGGTATATGAAAGTAATGGATTACTATTGTTCTATAAAAAATGATGAACAAGCTGATTTTAGAAAGGCTTGGAAAGATTTACATGAAGTGATGTTGAGTGAAACAAGCAGAACTAGGAACACATCGTACACAATTATAGCAAGAATGGGCAATGATCAACTATGAAAGACTTGATTCTTCTCAGTGGTTCAGTGACTCAAAGCAATCCCAATAGCCTTTGGACAGAAAATGCCATCTGCATTCAGAAAAAGAAGTAAGGAGGCTAAATGTAAATTAACACATGCTGTGTTCACTTCTTTTTTTTTTTTGTTTTTTTCTCTCTCTCATGGTTTTCCCCTTTTGCTCTGATTTATCTCTCCCAACATGATTGATAAAGCAATATGTGTTAAAAATAAAGTCAAATAAAATAAAATTTTCCCCAAGAACTACTTTGGCTGCATCCTATAAGTTTTAGTATGCTATCTTATTATCATTCTCTTGGGTAAAAGTATTATTTCTATAATTTGATGTTTGACTCACTCATTCTTTAGGATTATTTAATTTACAATTAATTTTCAATCTAATTTTCCATGGCTATATATTACATGTAATTTTTATTATATTATGATCTGGGAAAGAGTGTGTTTAATATTTCTGCATTTCTACATTTGATTATAAGGTTTTTATGCCATAATACATGATTAGTCCAAAGCTCTATCATATCTAACTTTTCCAAAATTCTATTCACTTCTTTAACTTCTTTCTTGTTTATCTTGTAGCTAGATTTATCTAATTCTGAGAGAGCCAGTTTGAAATCTCCCATTAGTATAATTTTGCTGTCAATTTCTTTCTTGGAGGTTTCATTTTGGGATCTCTTTCAGAAGACCCCCAGGAAGATTTTGCTCTCTGGTTCTAGGATATCAGGGCAGTTTTCCTTGATTTCTTGAAGGATGTTGTCCAGTTTCTTTTTTTGGTCATGGCTTTCAGGTAGTTCAATAATTCTTAAATTCTCTCCCTGAATCTATTTTCCAAATTAATTGTCTTTCCAATTACATATTTTAGATTTTCTTTTTTTTTCATATTTTTAGTTTTGTTTGATTCATGATATCTCATAGAGTCATTAGCTTCCACTTGCCCAATTATAATTTTTAATTAGCTTTTGTTCTTCCTTTTCCATTTGACCAATTCTACTTTTAAGTTGTTTGATTTCTCAGGCCAGTTTCCCTATATAATAACCTCTGGAGTATGGCTATGGATCCTATTACTGCTGACAGATTAAGATCCTTTGGCTTTAGATTCTGATTACTAGAACTGATACTAGCTTGTGAACCAACCCCTTCCCCCAGAACATCCTCACTGTGCCTACAGATTTCTATTTACTCTATCCTGATCCTTTTACCATCCTTTTGCCAGTGTCTTTAGGTATCTGTCAAATTTCTTGTGCAGTCCTAGACTGGATAGAGTACTCTACTGCCATCTCTCTTTAATAATGATAATGATTACTTGTCAAGTATTTCAACATTATTAACATGTAGTGGACTTCCTGCCATCTAAGGGAGGGGAGGGGACTAGGGGTAAAATTTGTAATGGAAAGCTTTGTAAAAATCAATGCTGGGGAACTACCCATACATATGTTATACAAATAAAAAGCTTTAATAAAAAGTAATAATAATGATAATGATTATGTTGATGATAATGATGATAACTAGCATTTATACAGAATTTTAAGGTTTGCAAAGTACCTTACAAATAGTACCTCACTTTTTATTCACAGCAACCCTCAGAGGTAGATATTACTCTTATAGCTGAGAACACCTCAGACCCCACATGTGTTAGTGCTCTGAGCCTTCCATCCCTTGCTGAGTGTAGTATGTTACCTGAGGAAAAGTTGCTAAGGATTTAGCCAGGCATCTTGCATTAGCCCCAAAGCAACCCCTTCTATGTGTGCCAGAACAAGACAATTTCCATGTTTTGCTTCTAGCCTTCTCAACAGAAATGTGGAAGAACCTCTGGAACAAAGAAAAACAACAAGAAATTCACTATCCCTCTCTCCAGTGACTCTTCCAAACCTTTTCACTCCTCTTACAATCTGGCTTCTGTTTTTATTCTAAGTTACTAATGATCTCATAGCTGCTAAACCCAGTGCCCTTTTCTCTATCCTCATTTTTCTTGGCCTCTCTGCAGTCTCTGACATTGCTGACCACTCTCTCCTCCTCGATACTTTCTTCTCTCGGGCTTTTGGATGTCTCTCTCTCCTGGCTCTCTTTTTACCTAACTAACCACTCTTCTCTCTTTGCCAATTCTTCAGATTAGACCTTCTACCCATATATGTCCCTCATATGAGTCCTTTTCTCTTCTCCCTCTATAGAACCTCACCTGGTGATCTTATCAATTTCCACAGATTTAACTACCAGCTTTATAATGATGAATCTCAAATCTATCTAACCTGACCCTATCTCTCTGCTGAGCCTCCAATCTCACTTCTCCAAATGCCTTTTAGACATCTCAAAATGGATATCCAGCAAACATCTTGTAAAGAGATTTATGATTTTCACATTAGTTGATAAATATGTAATGAATATACTATTTATATTTTTTCAGAACTGCCATTTCCCCAGCAGATTCTGTCCTGGGAATCAGAGGGTATCCATCAACTGTGATGTTTCCTACATTTCTATGCTTCTGTATCTTAAGTGAAGTAAAGACTGTAAAATCTATTCCCATCACAGAACGCTGGTTCTGTACCCCACTGAGCAATCATGACTCCCAAGATTTGAGACAATCAACTTAAAAACTATTCTCACAGGACTCAACACCTGTATTGTCCTGCACTCATGGTTTTATCATGAGAAACTGCTCAAGACCTAGAAATGATTGTCTTGTAATCTACCTTCTCCTAGTGCCTTTCCCTGCTCCGCCCCCTCCAACTTCCCACTTGTCGTTTATATGAACTCTGCCTTTGTTTCAGCATGGTAATCTCTCCTCAGGAGAACATCAGGTTTGTAAACTGCATTGCTCACTCTGAAATTAATTAAAAGATTATTTGATTGCTGGCACACCTGTCTGACCTTTGTTTTACCTCCAATTATTCCCAGATTAGAGCCTAGAACAGTAAAATTTTATGAATAACCTTAAACATGTACAAAACAAAGCTCATAATCTTTCCCGACACCATCCCTCACTCCTACCCTCCCTGTTACTACAGAGGTCAATGCCATCAGATTCACAATAATCTGAGTCACCCTGGATTCCTCACAGTCTCATTGCCCCCATCCAGACTTTTGCTGACTTCCCCATTGCATCATCTTTTGAATGAGCTCCCTT
This sequence comes from Myrmecobius fasciatus, assembly GCA_023553655.1. Taxonomy (NCBI): domain Eukaryota; kingdom Metazoa; phylum Chordata; class Mammalia; order Dasyuromorphia; family Myrmecobiidae; genus Myrmecobius; species Myrmecobius fasciatus. The sequence continues at coordinate 229,661 of JAJPUD010003724.1, forward strand.
CTCTCCTCTGACACTTCCATCACTCCAGTGCAGGACCACATCAACTCATACCTGGACTGTTGGTGCTGGTGAGTCTGCCCGCCTCAAGTTTCTCCTTACTTTAATACATTCCCCATTCAGCCACCAAAGTGATTTTCTAAAACACAGGTCCAACTGTTGGGGTTGGGAAGGGAACCCCAAAAGTTGGGATCAGACTGGTGTCGCAAGGTGTCTCAAAAAAAATGTGCAGGCTTGATCCCATTCCAAGTCAAAGGGAAAAGTTTATTGTAATGCCATTCCAAAGCAGACTGAATTTCCAAAACAAAGTAGCAGCAAGGAGACACATTTATCCATCTTTCTATCATTGATATACTAATTCTGTGGCTTATAGGTAGGATGGAGGAGTGGTCTCCAGAATCAGGCAGATTCCTAGGCTGGGTATATGTGTGTAGGAAAAGCCAGAGGACGTTGGAATCAGATAGGTTGCCAAAACAGAAGTCCCCCCAAGGTCAGGCAGGGTACCCCAAGACCACTGTTATATTTCCCTAGAAGCTATATCATATCACAACCATGTCATTTCTGTACTCAAGAAATTCCAGTGACTATTGCTTCCAGGAACAAATACAAAATATTTGGCATTCAAAGTCCCTTGCTACCTACAATTTACTCCTTGATGCATCTACTCTGACACTGGCCTCCTGGATGTTCTAAGAACAAGATTCACCATCTTTCTGGTTGAGGCATTCTCTCTGGCTTTCCTTCAAGCCTGGAATGCTTCTCCTCCATTCCAACTACTGACCTAAGTACCAAATAAAATCTCAACTACTACAGGAAGCCAGCCCCAACATCTCTTAATTTCAGTGCAGTCCCACTGTTAATTATTTCCTAGTTTAGTTTCTGGGTAATTAATAATAAGCATATTAATTAGGTTAGCCTGTAATCAATGAATTGGTCACTGGTTTCTTGAAGTAATCAAAACCGCAAAGGGAGGGTCTGAGTTATCTTAAACTGGATGGCTTCTGATAGCAGTGTTTCTACTGGGCCTAAATCCCAAAGAGATCTTAAAGGAGGGAAAGGAAGCCACATGTGCAAAAATGTTTGTGGCAGCCCTTTTTGTAGTGGCTAGAAACTGGAAACTGAATGGATGCCCGTCAGTTGGAGAATGGCTGAATAAATTATGGTATATGAATATTATGGAATATTATTGTTCTGTAAGCAATGACCAGCAGGATGATTTCAGAAAGACCTAGAAAGACTTATATGAACTGATGCTAAGTGAAATGAGCAGAACCAGAAGATCAATATACACGGCAACAACAAGACTATATGATAATCAATTCTGATGGACATGGTTCTCTTCAGCAACGAAATGTTTCAAACCAGTTCCTATTATTCAGTGATGAAGAAAACCATATATATGCAGAGAGAGGCCTGTGGGAACTGAGTGTGGACCACAACATAGGATTTTCACGCTTTCTGTTGATGTTTACTTGCATTTTTTTTTTCTTCTTAGGTTTTTTTTCTTTCTTTTTCTAGATCCGATTTTTCTTATGCTGCAAAATAACTGTATAGATATATATATACATACATATATTGGATTTATCATATATTTTAACATATTTAACATGTATTAGACTACCTGACATCTAGGGGAGGAGATAGGGGGAAGGAGGGAAAAATTTGGAAAAGTTTTGCAAAGGTCAATGTAGAAAAATCACTCATATGTTCTGTAAATAAAAAGCTTTAATTTAAAAAAATAGAATATTTCTACAAACATTACTGTCATTGGTCAGTGATAACCAAATTCTTGAGACCACTCCTTGGTTCTACCTCTAGGCCATAAAATTAGCATATCAATGACATGAACTGGATAAATTTGTCTCTGCTCCTGGTTCTTTGCTAAACTCCTGGACTTTAGCCCACTTCAAATGGCATTACAATTACAAAAAACTTTGCCTCTAGACTTGGACATGGATTCAAACCTGCAAATTCTTCTGAGACATCTCCTGACATCAGTCTGTAACCCCAACTTTCTGAGGTCCCTTCCCAACCTCAACATTAGTGGTTAAAAAACTGGTTCCAAGTAAAAA
>JAJPUD010003725.1:0-107169 GCA_023553655.1 Myrmecobius fasciatus
TCTTACAGAACAATAATATTCCATAACATTCATATACCATAATTTCTTCAGCCATTCTCCAATTGATGGGCATCCATTCAGTTTCCAGTTTCTAGCCACTACAAAAAGGGCTGCCACAAACATTTTTGCACATGCACATTTTGCATTTTTTTCCTTTCCCTCCTTAAGATAAGAGAGGCAATATTTAGCTTTATTGGGTTGCGAGGTATACATATGAGTAGGCATCTTTTTAATAACGAAAACTATAGCTTATGCCATAATATAGGAGGAAGGAAATGTTTCCAGTGAACTGGGCTTTGTTTCCCTGGCCCATGGAAAAAATACTGTAGTGTAGAATTAATCACTTAGCTTCTGAAAACCTCTGTATCTTTAATGTAAAATGAAAATAAATATATTTCCATAAAGTTGCTATAAGGAAAATTCTAGAAGTACAATAAGAGTATGTTGTTATACTTATTGTCCTTATTGTTCTCCGGAAGCCTAAATTGTTTGTAAATTAAGGACTTTCAGAAAGTTATGTGATACATTTAAATATATTATAATATTTAATGCATATGACTCAGACAATTTAGAACTAATAACTGATGATGGATGGAAGGAGTTAAATAGATTTCCAAATACTGAGAAATGAAAAATTTGGCCACTAAGCTGCCCATTTTAACCAATCACGAGTTTCAGGTTCTCTTTTCTCTAAAGTAAATGTAACAGCATTTAGGAAAAGATCTGTAAAATAATTTAAGATATTTGAGGAAAGCATATAAGACAATATGCAATATATATACAAATATATGTATATGTTTAGTAAATTACTTATAATGTTGAGTCTAACCCCCAAGGGCAATTTTAGGCTGTATTAGGAGATGCATCATATCCAGCACTAGAGAGATGATACTTCCCTGCTTACACTGCTCCAATCAGTCTATTTTTTTTTTTTTTTTTTTTTTTTTGCTGAGGCAGTTGGGGTTAAGTGACTTGCCTAAGGTCACACAGCTAGGATGCGTTAAATGTCTGAGATCACACTTGAACTCAGGTCCTCCTGACTTCAGGGCTGGTGCTCTCTCCACTGCACCACCTAGCTGCCCCTCCAATCAGTCTATTAAAATGTTATATTCAATTCTGAATACCACATTTTAGAAAGTAAGATGATAAACTATTCAGTCTCCAGACGTAAGTTAACAGAATAATGTAAGGCCTTTAAATCATGCTTTATGATGCTTATTTAGAAAAACAGATTTAAGGATCTATGATTTTTTAGTAGAGCAAATTGTCTGGTAAGCAGAACTCCCTCTACCAAAACAGGATGATGCTTTATCTTTTCTTAGAAAGTTATCTAGAGCAAGGCTTCTTAAACTTTTTCTATTTGTGATCCCTTTTTACTCAAGAATATACAAATCAAACACTGAAAATACATCATAATTTTGTGACCCCCACATTCACATATGGGGTCACAAATCACAGTACCCATAGGATAAGAGACTTATCCAGGATCTCATAATCAGAGTGTGTATGAGAACTAAGCCCCAGGTCTTCCTAGCCTGAGGTCAACTTGGTTGGTTGGTTTGTTCACTGATTTGAGTCGATTGTTGTGGTCCTCCGAACTTGAAGAGGACCAAAATGGAATCATTGTACAGTGTGTTCCACTGTGGCTGATTAGACCAATATGAGCTCGGAATGCTCTGCCACATGCCTGATACAAATAGTACCTTTGAATATTTGAGATTCCTTCTCTAATTTTGTGCATGCCTTATTTCTTTTGGGCTAATTCAATTCTGCTTTGCTCATAGAGCACATCACCTTCTCTAATGAAGGCACACCATCCTGGGTGTAGGGTGTGTTCAGAGAAGACTAGTACCTCTGGTGTGAAGGCTGCTGGACCACCTTTGTATCCCCTATACCACATTGTTTTTGGAAGTAAGTCCTGATTAATTTAGATTGAATATAAATGTAGCCATTTATATTCTATTTTGGCAAGAAACCCTGAGTGTCTTCCTCTCCCAAAATTTAGATTTTTTTTAACTAGGTGAAAGAGGAGATTCGTTGCCTCAATTGCTGCCTAGTCTTAATCACTGATTGGCCATTGCCTCAGTCAAACTGAGACCTGTTGAAGACCTTAGCTTAAAAAAGCCAAGTCTCTCATTTTATCTAGGGCCTTCTCCACTGGTGCTGATCTGTATCTTATTCTACACCCAGATGGCTCTGGAGGGGAAAGTAAAGCAGGTAACCTTGCACAGCCTCCTTCAGTCAAACCCAATTCATTTGAATGTCATGACATCACTTTCCTGAGGTCATGGTCCTCTTCTAAAATGAGGACAAACAACAATAGCTTTGGGCAACACCCACAGTAAACTGGCCAGCATATCTACTCATACAGTAAAGGAGACTGAGAAGGAATAGTCTAATAGATAGAAAAGGAGACAGCAGTATTGTGAAAGCCTAGGAAAAAAATGATCAGTGTACCTAAGAGCCCAGCCCTCTGAGTGACAAAATGTTGGTACAAGCCACCCTCATTGTCCTGTTCAATAAGATCTATAACTGGGTGGTACCACACTCACATTGGTGGTTTTGTTCTATCCATTTCCTCTAAGAAGTACCTAGCCATCCATGATTCTCAGAGAGTGAATAACCTTATATCCCTCAGTTCCTCTTCTTTCTGAAGGAGCAGAAAGGATATTAATTACTATGGATTTATTTATTTATGTCAAAGAGAAGAGGGTGATAGCATCAAAGACTGCAGAGGGCAAGAAAGATGAGGTCCAAGAAAAGGCCATTAGATTTGACAATTAAGATATCATTGGAGGGGCAGCTAGATGGTGCAGTGGATAGAGCACCACCCCTGAAGTCAGGAGGACCTGAGTCCAAATCTGATCTCAGACACTTAACATTCCCTAGCTGTGTGACCCTGGGCAAGTCACTTAACCCCAATTGCCTCAGGAAAAAAAAGATATCATTGGTAATTTGGGAGAGAACAATTTTAGTTGAATGAAGTTGAAAGCCAGATTGCAGAGACTTAAAAATAATTGGAGATACCAATCGGAAGTGGCTTTCTCAGAGTGTTTAGTTATAACAGTCAGGGATTTACTTTGCTCTCAAGAAGTAGTTTGGCTTGGGAATCATGTGGCAGGTTGACTTAAAAGAAAATTACTCTTTAAGCAAGTTTCTCACCCAACCATCAACCCCCTTAGATAAAAACATCTGTGCTGCCTGCAGGCATGAGTGATGTTGTGAAAGAAGAAACCAGGCCAGGGTGGGTAGCACATGCAGAATTCCGTTTATTAGTTACATGACCAAAACTTATATACTGTTTTAGAGCAAAGAAAGTAATTATAGAACAATCTTGTTTCTAGAAGTTATTTTTCATAAGACTTTTTTCTTATCTCTTCTTTAATAGCATAGTTCATATTTAATGTCAAAGCCATTCTTCAGGTGTCTAGTATACCCAAGAATAAGATTAAGATCATGTTCCTAGTTCCTGGCACAGGGCAGCATAACCATAGACCCTGAACCAAGTTATGACTCCATCACATCTGAAGCTGGAGCAGTCTTCTTTTACTCAGATCAACATGATGTTAACCCTAAAGAGTCCCAACATATCTGTCTCAGCAACAAAAGGGACTGAAGCATCCTAGGTACTGCTTGTCTCTAACAAGAAATATGAAGCAAAGAAATAGAAAACCATATAACATCAGTGGTTCTGATGATAGTACTCCATTATGCTAATCTCATTCTGTGGAAATACAGCAAGCCCAAGGAAGAAATGGAGGTTTAAGAGCTGATTCTGACTGGATAAATCCAGAGTAATTAATACCCATTAGGGAGAATTGAGGTTATGCTATTCACCTTTTGAGAATTAAAGATAGCTAGGTACTTCCCAGAGGAATTGAATAGAACAAAGCCATCAAGGTGAGTGTGGCACTTTGCAATTGTAAAAACTTGTTGTTGAATAGGCTCATTAGGGTGACTAATATTAACATTTTATGGTTAAATGATTAAATGCTAGTGACTCAGAGGGTTGGCATTTAGGTAAACATCATTTTCCTCTGAAGTCCCAAAATTGTTTGCATAACTATAACATTATAGATTTGCTTTTTTCTAGACCTGGAAAAGAAAGTAAATCATCTAGTTTAATCCTTTTGTTGTCAAGATGAGGAAACCAATGAAAACTAAATTAATCTTAGCTCATTTAAAGAAGTTAGAGTCCCCAAATTCTGTACCTCTTATCCTTTCCTCTACAATTTATCTCCCCTTTTATATGTGATCATTCTTTGATCTCTATAATATACTAAAGGCTAAATTATTGTATGTTTCTGGCTCTCTCATGCTTTGGAATTAGCATCAGATATAGACTATATTTGTTCAATGTCCTTGCATCTAAGCTAATGCACACTCCATGATTCTGTCTGCTTGCAACTTCTGAATAAGTCATGACTTCAAATTTCATAGCATTCACTACAGAAGGTTATTTTCTTCCTAGACATGCTCAAACAAGATGAATCTGCCTTACCACTGAAATCAACAGGCACATGATCCAAAATATATAGTCATGGGAGATTGGCAGCACCATACTTCAGAGATAGGCAATTTTTAGTTGTTCACTTAGGGGCATCCTAGCCAGCAGTAAATATTGGGAAGTGGATCCATTATCTCCCATTTTCTGGATTAGCATTGCTTGACCAGCTCTTCAACTTCCCTTAAAGCATATTAAAGCACTGGCTTCTCAGAATGTCCATAAGTTGGTCCTCCCTGAATGCACAGTCTCCTCATCTAATATTCAAGAGAAAAAAGATCAGTTAGACTTCAGTTAGGATAAAACCTATCCAAAGGATGTTGAAACACTGGTAGTAGAAATTAGTAGCTTCCCTAATTTATAGATGGGGTTGTCAAAGTCTGATATATAAAACTCAATCAGAAAATTTTTCATTCTGAATTCAGTTCTTGTACTTGCTGGGCATTGGCATTGACATGATCCTTGGCAAATCATTTAACCTCTCATTGCCTCAATACACCATAACTATATGATGTGCAGATTTCCATAGTAGAGGGAGTTTCCACTTTAAGAGTTCCCCATTCTAGTGTACTTACTGATTTAATAACCATTAATCTGATATAGAATTAGATGATCTGAGTCAGCCTGAAAATAAACAGGCATCTAATTCCTTAAATTAGCCAAGATCAAGAGAAAGCAGGTTTTTTCTGAGGGGCAAGGTTGAAGTACCTGCCACAGAACACAATTAGTTCAAAGCAAAGGCATTTAATGAAATACTACAATAAATTAAAGTTGTAATGCTCTGGGAGAAACTTAGGCAGTATCACACATTGGAGATTAGTTAATATTTTATTGATATTAATTGGAGAGTTTAGAATCCATAGCTATGGATCAGGACTGCTGGGACTCTTGTCTCAAAGCACACAGTCCCAGAGAGATAGACTGACTGCCATTAGCCAGCTGTCTGGATCTCAAAGTAGATCTAAACAATGGAGAGGTTAGACAGGCTGCCATCAGCCAGCCATGTGGATCTCACTGTATCCAGCAGTTAGCAGTTTGCTCTCGCCTGCTCAGGGAAACAAAGAGGAACAGGCAAAGGGAGGGTTAGGGTACTGGGGGGAATTGGAGTTCCAGGAAAGGACTATTAATTCAGTTCTGACAGGTTGGGTGTATGGAGGAAAGGTCATAAATTGTGATAAATATGGGAAGAAGGTAGGAGACACTGAGTCTGAAGCCAAAAGATAAGGAGTATGTCTAAGTATTTGAGATGGACTATCTATCTGGAGGTTTTATGACTCTTTGGAATGCTAGCCCAATTATTTCTGATGATCAAAAGAGGGGTTTGCTATTGAGGCAGAACAATTAAGGGAAACTGAGACAGAGCAATTGAGGGAAACTAAGGCATGGAACTGGCACAACAAAGTAAATTGCCCATGGTCACTCAGCTAGTAAATGTCCAAGGTGGAATTTGAACTATGACCTTTCTGATTTTAAATGTAGCCTGTCAGCTCCCTCTCTGATATTCATCTCCCACCATATAAATTTGCTTATTGCTTAAACAGAAGATTAAATCTCCACTATCACCAAAGGAACAAAGATATCTTCCCCAAGAACAGGAATTTCTAACCTGGAGTCCACTGATAGATTTTCAGGAGTCTATGAAATTGCCTTGGGGGAAATTACATGTTTATTTTTATTATCCTTCAACTAAAATTTGGTATTTTCTCCAATTATGAATTTTTTAAAAAAATTCCAAGAAGGGATTCATAAGTTTTACCAGACTGCCAAAGGGATCCATGATAAAAATCTTTAAGAATTTTTTCCCAAGTGGAATTTTCTCACACAACCCCATATGCTTTTTTAGTCAATCAAACAAGTAATTATTAAGTCCTGTGCCAGACACTGTGGTAGCATCAGGTTTACAAAGAAAGGTGAAGAGAAGGTCTGTAATGCTCATGAAGAAACTGAGGCAGTATCACACAGTGGAAATTAGGTAATGCTTTATTGATGTTAATTGAGAGTTCAGAATCCATAGTTATGGATCAGGACTGCTGGGACTCATGTCTCAAAGCATGAAGTCAAGGCCAGAGACTGACAAAACATACAGTCATGTCAGCCAACTGAATACAAAGTACTCAGCAGCCCCATCAAGGGACTTCAAACATTATATAGGTTCTATAGCTCAGGAGACAAAGAACTCATGGGAACAGCTGAGCACATCTGGTGTCCAAGGAAACCATAAATTCAGTTTTGGCAGGTAAGGAGTAGGATGCCAGAACTGGAAGAAGACAGAAAGTCTGGGTCATATAGATAAGGGGGATGTCGAGGCTGGCCACCTTCATAAGTCCTTTGGAATGTGAGTCCAATTATTTCTGAAAGTCAGGAAGTGGGGATTGCTATTCTGGGACAGAGCAATTAAGGGAAGTTTGAAGATTGGAACTGTAGCTCGGACATGGGAACAGAGCAATTGAGGGAAACTGAGACTGCAGCACAACAGGTGCTGCCCTCAAGAAGCCTGTATTCCAAGGGTATGAGAGAGATATGAAAAGAATTTTGCATATAAAATTTATTCAGGATAAATAAGAGGCAAACTCAGAGAGAAGGGACTTTCTTTGTTCCTCACAAACTAAAAATGAGCATCTTTAGCCCCAGATAAATTTTTTTTTCATATATTTTTAAAGAAATCTCTCTTGAGAGTATAATTTTGCTGTCTTTTATACAGAGGAAACATCATTTGAAACAAAAAAAATAGGGCAAGGAATAAATTATGCATATATTTGATTTACTTTAGTGGGAGACATTTCATTTGCTTTTCTGAGCTATAGCAGCAAACATTCCTGAAAGTGATTGATCAGTGTGGGCAGCTTTCCAATACTGAGAAACAATGGCGACTCAGACCTTGCCTCAGTCTCGTTTCCTTCCACTCTAATAGTTTTCATATAATAGAGGAATGAAATGCTTTTTTCCAAATGAATAGAATGACTTTCATTAGCTGCCACCAGAGGTTTAAAATCTTTTTTTTTTTTTTAATGTCATGGATTGTTCTGGCAGTCTGGCAAAACCTATGGATTCCTTCTTAGAAGAATTTTCTTAAATGAATAAAATAAAAATACATAGGGTTCCCCCAAAAAAACCAATTATACTGAAATTTTTTTTAAATTTTTTAACTAATTCATGGAACTCTTTTTAAGAATCTCTGCACTAGGCTCCTGAATATTCTATTCTATAGTTCTAAATCACTAGAATTATTTATATATGAAGCAAACTGATGAAGATCAGAACAGATAACTTAAGAAGAATATGGAATACAATAAATGGACTCTTAAGTAGAGGTTGAAGCATGCTCATCAGCAAAGTGCATGAGTTTTTTTTGGCTGCTCTGAGACTTTGTTGTAGTTATTTATTCCCTAGTTCTTGAATGTGCTCTATGTGTGGTAACTGAATAATCAAATTCTATAGTGATGTGAAACTTTAATAAAAGACCATTGGCTCTCTTCTCATCCTATTAGGCAAGACCCCATTTAAGTCTTTCAAATCAGGAATTTTTTTTTTTTTTTTTTTTTTTTGTTAAAGAAGCTCCCACAAAGCTGGGACATTAATATATTGTTGGTGGAACTGTGAACGGATCCAACCATTCTGGAGAGCAATTTGGAACGATGTCCAAAAAGTTATCAAACTGTGCATACCCTTTGACCCAGCAGCATTCCTATTGGGCTTATATCCCAAAGAAATCATAAAGGAAGGAAAGGGCCCCACATGTGCAAGAATGTTTGTGGCAGCCCTTTTTGTAGTGGCTAGAAACTGGAAACTGAATAGATGCCCTTCAATTGGAGAATGGCTGAACAAATTATGGTATATGAATGTCATGGAATGTTATTGTTCTGTGAGAAATGACCAGCAGGATGATTTCAGAGAGGCCTGGAGAGACTTGCATGAACTGATGCTGAGTGAAACGAGCAGAACCAGGAGATCATTATACACAGCAACAATAATATTATATGATGATCAATTCTGATGGACATGGCTCTCTTCAACAATGAAATGTCTCAAACCAGTTCTAATTGTCCAGTGATGAAAAAAGCCATATATACCCAGAGAGAGGGATGTGAAATATGGACCACAACGTAACATTTTCATGCTCTCTATTGATGTTTGCTTGCATTGGGTTTCCTTTCTCAGATATTTTTTGTTCATGTAGATACAATTGTTCTTGCACAGCAAGATAAGTATGGAAATAAGTATGCATATATTTGACTTGTCAAGTATTTTAATATAATTAACATGTAGTGGATATCCTGCCATCTAGGGGAAGGGTGGGGACTAGGTGGGAAAATTTGTAGCAGAAAGCTTTGTAAGGATCAACGTTGAAGAAATACCCATACATATGTTATGCAAATAAAAAGCTTTAATAAATAAATAAATACACTTTAAACAAAAAAAAAGAAGAAGCTCCCACAATCTCCCTTGTTAGTTCATTTCATTGTTTCAGTAGCTTTCAGTGTCAAATCATCCTTGCTTTCAAAATTCTGTAATCATGCTATAAATTATACACATGCCATCTCATTCTGTCTTTATTAGAAATGGACAACTGACCACTGTACTTGCATAAAGCCTTCACATCCTTCAAGAATGGGAAAGTGCCCTTGGTCTTTTCCCTTTAGGAAAAATAATCCCAGCGTTTTTCTGAAATAGCCAGAAGAGAAAATACAGGACAACCAAAAATAATTTGGATTTTGAAAGCATTTATTAGCCGGCCAGCTAATGACCTCCCTAGACAGGCTAGTAGAGAGATCAGCCCCAAACCATGGTAGAAGCACACTTTTTAAGCACATTTGCTACTCCCTTGGTTACATTTGATGTTAAACATTGACATCTCACTTACAATGGGGAGATTACAGGATAATGGGAACACAATGGAAAACCTCTACATGCATTGACCATTGTCCTGACTTAGATAAGCAAACATTTTTCAGATACTCAAAGGACTCCTGACCCACAAAAGGTTTTTGGAGAGATTCCAAGGCCCTATGACCCAAATGTGGGGCCCAGTCTTCTGTCCATTTCATTCTTTTAGATTTTATTTAAAATTCCTTTTTTCCAAGGCTTAAGCTATATTTGTGACTCACCTCTTAACTCAGCATTTTGACCACATCTATTTTAAAATGTGGAGTCCAAATATGGCCTCAGGCCAATAGAAAGAGTCAGACCAGGATTATCATTTTTTAAGGAATTCCCATCCATAGTTTATTCCTCTACCTTCCTTTCATTCTCTTTATTTCATAAATTCCCAAATGTTTCAGCATTTTTTTAAAATACCAAGCCATTATGCGCACTGTTTTTACTTCCATGAAATCCTTAGCCTTAAAGATGAGATTTATAAAACTTCACATTCTCTCTACAAGATGACCAAAGAGTCACAATCTATTGGCAAAGCTCTGATATCAACCAGGAGAGATTCTCTAATACCTGTTCAGGTATTTTTAAGAACAAAACCCAGAATTAACTTCAGGAAGAAACACTAGAGAGCAGGGCTAGATTTCCTTCTGGTGGCAGAATACAGTTTTAAATCCATGAAGGGCACAATGCAAACATCTAAAACCAAACATACTATATAATAGTATCTCATTCACTAACTGCTTGATGTGGACTTAGCAAATTTTGCTATTTATAGATATAAACTTCTTTGCCAAGCATTATCTCATTTGGCAAAACCAGAGCTGAGTGAGGTAGGCCATGCCACTGTTATAGATGAGAAAGCTGAAGTTAAATTACTTTAGCTTCTAAGTGGTAGATGTTCTATCCCCAGCCCATATTTTCTGATACCCAAGTCCTTTATTCTGCATACTACCCCTTGTATCTTAGATTTTTTTAAATATTCCATAATTCCTAGCATACATGGGTCAATATAGAAGATATCCAATTAATATTTGTTCATTAAGTGATTAAAAAAAGTTTAGTAGTTATACAGCATAACTAGATGTTTTGCAAATTTCATTACCAATCTCATTTACAAATCAATCATTCAAAGCCATTAGCCTCTTTGTCTGAAAGAATTACTTTTAATTGACCTGCTTCAGAACAACATTGGAGGGTTAAACTGTTGCTACAATGAAGTCCCTGGGTAGAGTAAAAAGAGGATATCACTATTGTCTATACTTCTCCTACATGATAGGAGACAGCATGATACAGTGGTGTTAGGTTAAGGTTTATGAATTTGCTCCTACCTATTGGATCATTCTCACAACAAGCCCTAGGATACCAGGTTGTGTGAAAATATTTAATAAAATAAATTATAAAAAAGGAAAACAAGAATTAAGAGTGCAGTTCTTACAACAAAAGCACTTAATGCATCTTATGATTAATATAACTAGTACAGTACAAAGAGATATGTAGACCAAGGGGGGAGAAAAGAAAGAATATATCACCAAATCGGGGGAAGCACCAATTTTGTGGACCTCTGGCGGGGGAATCCTGGATTACAACCCTGCAAGTCCCAACCAGGAAGGTCCCAGGCAGAGCATCCTCTCCATAGGTAAGATTTCAATTTGGATATTGATCTATCGTGACTTAAATAGCCCAGGGAACAAAGGTGGCCAAATGCCAGCAATACTGGCTTCACTTATTTGAGCGAGTCCAGAAGGGGGCCAGAGTTGCCAGTGTCTGTCAAGGGGGAGAAAATTATTACTGGAGTGGCTAGCTCCAGTACACAAATAACACATCCTTGGTGAATTTGGCCAAAATCCACCCAGGATGTTGTTCTGTAAGCTACGTTTGCTCCTAGAACTATCTAAGAGCTGTATAACTAGGGTGAATAATAGTTTATTGTACTGTAATTACCTCATAGACATGGGGAGAAACTGAGAGCTGAGGCCTACAGAATCTTATCCTTATACCTATATCTTTCAACTGGACAGGTCAATGACTCTGGAGCCATAGAACCTGAGTTCAAATCTTACTCCTGCTGTGACTTTGAGCAAATTCCCTCTCTGGGTCTTGCTTATAAAATAAGAGAAGGAATGAGATAGAGTACTTCTAGGATCCCTTCCATCAGCTCTAGACTATTAATCAATGAATCTCAAATCTAGATAAGAGGAGATGGGGATAACAAACATCTTAAGGATAAATTAAGGCTTAGCAATATTCAGTTCAATCTGATTCAGTGAGCACTTATAAATAAAGTATCTACCCTGTGCTAAGTGCTAGAGGCTCCAAGAAAAAAATGACAGCCTCTCTGCTTAAGGAGCTGACATTCTCAGAGGCAAACCCATAAATATGTTATACAGTAGAATGGGATAAGGGGTCATTGGATCATAGATTTGGCCATCTAGCAATACTTCTCTGGACTTTTCTATCATGCTCCCCACCCACACATTCCCATTCTCACTCCCACTACCACTCCCACTCCCTGGGCCAAATACTGACCTGCTCCTTTCCCCACCCTTCTGCCTCCTACTTTTCAGATTCCCTTTGTGTGTTGTCTTACCTCATTAGACTAAACTCCTTGAAGTCAGGGATTAATTTTTGCCTTTTTTTTGTATTCCCAGAGCATAGCATAGTGTCTGTGACCTATATAGTAAGTATTTAGAAAACGATTATAGATTTACTGACAATATAAAGAAACTTAAAAGACAGAGAACAAATTTGGGTAAAATATTTAGAAAAAATCTGAGGGAGGGAGAAATTGATTTTAGTTGGAGGAATCGAAGAAAGTTTCAGAAAGGCATGTCATATAAGATGGTCCTTGAAGGAAGAAAAAGGTTTCAAAAGGTAACAATGTACAGTGAATGCATTCTTGGCATAAATAAGTAGATGCCCTACAAAATACATGGAGGTAGGAGAGAACAATTTAAAATTGATTGGACCTGTTTGGCTAGAATATAAGTTATAAATAAAATGAAAAAGTGTGGAATGGTAGCTCGCAATCAGGTTTTAAAAGCTTTAAATGCCAGGCTATTATTTACATCCTAGAATATTAGAGTGGAAGGACATTTTAAGAAAACATAGTCACAGGATCATAAGTTGTGAGAACTGAAAGGCCCTTAGAGACTATCTGATCTAATACCATCCCTCTCTTTCTACAAAGAAAGAAAAGAAAGTTCAGAGATGGGAAAGGGCTTGTCCACATTCTCTGTTTAAAACTCAAAATATATTTCATTCTGAAACACTTCTTTATAGTAGCCAAGTTCCCAGATGAGCACACAAAAACCCATTTAACCTATGAGAACCAGCTCCTGATTTCAAGAAAATAAAATATATTCCAAACAAAAAAATATCCTTTTGTCAGCCCATACATTCCAATTTGTGGGGCTTTTTTTGCCAATTTGAGTACAAAAATGTACTCAGTGGATAAAATAGATAACTCTCTCTAATAAACCAGGTAAGATCAGGGTCCCATGACAGTGGTAGGGAGAGAAGGGAAAGGGAACGGTGTTTCAACAATTCTGGAGCTGGGACTGGATGCTGGGTGAATATTCTGGCCTCAAGAGTTCAGCCCAAGAGTCAGAGCAACAAGCAGTTCCTGCATGTTCATGGGCTGACACTGTCAAAAGCTTCATAAATTTTGGACTGCCTTATTCCAAGGCTGACATTTTTACTGTGGTATTTATATACAGTGATATATTTGTGCATGTGCATAAATATATAAACATATGTGTATATATATATATTTGTCTCTTTCATAAAATTAGGGAGAGGATAGAATAAGGAAAGGAAGAGAGAAAACTTTCTCTACTCATTTCAACCATTTCTTGCAAAATAGAATCACAGAATGTCAAATCTGAAGGGATCTTATCTTTTCCTTCAAAATTCATTCCATAAGCATGTATTGAAGTCTTAACTGTGTTCTAGGCACTGTGCTGGCATTTCAGAAACACAAATGAAATACTCCCTGCCCTCAAGGAGGTTCCATTCTACTAGGAGAAAAGAACATATGCATCAAAGTTAAATGCAAAGAAATTTGAGGGGCACTAGAAACTGGGGAAATTTAAATATGTCTTGCAAAGGATATACTTTCGTTAAAGGAACCTAGAGATTCAAAGAGATGGAAATGAGGAAGAAGTATATTCCTTACATGTGTAACAGTAAGAAAGGAAGAGAGAAAGAAAATAGAATGACCTGAATACTTACAATATCTATGGGGAATATCTACAAAGCCAGTTTGACTGAAAAATTGAAGCTGAAGTCAGGATGTGAAGGGCTTTAAAAGTCAAACAAAGGAATTATCTTTGATCTTAAAGGCAAGGGAGAGTCATTGGAGCTTAAGCTCCAGAAAAGTGGAATGGTCAGAAACTGCTTTTAAAAAAATCATTTTGAAGACAACTAGATGGCATAGTAGATAGAACACCAGCCCTAGAGTCAGGAGAACCTAAGGCAGTCTCAGACACTTAAAACTACCTGTGTGACCCTAGGCAAGTCACTTAATCCCAAATGCCTTGCCAAATATATATATACATATGCATATGTGTGTATATCTGTGTGTGTGTGTGTATGTGTGTATATCACTTTGGAGTGGTATGAAAACAGATTAGAGAGAGGAGAGAATGGGTGAATGGGTGCGCATGGAAATTAATTAGGAGGCTATTTAAGTCAGGAGAGTAATGATCATGAACTGAATTCACATAGTTAGGAAGTGCAATAATAGTTGAGATGTTATGGAGGGAGTATCAACCAAGTGGCAGATGACTACATATGAGAAATAAGGAAAGAATGACTTAAAATCTGCAAATGTCAGTTACTACTGGAGTTCCTATTCAGTTACTACTAGTGGTGCCCTCAGTAGAATCAGGGGAAATCAAAATTGTAGAGAAAAGCATTTGGCAGAAAAGATAATGCGTTCTGTTATGGGCATGTTGAGTTTAAAATGCCTCTGGGATTTAGAGCTGAAAGAGACCATGGGGGTCATCTGTTCATTTTACAGATGAGAAAAATGAAGTCCAAATAGATTGTCCCTTATCCAAGCCACAAGTGGCTGGACCAGGATTTGGACCCAGGTCCCCTGACTCCAAACTGAGCACTCAATTGGAAGTTAATGATGTGGAACTGGAATTCAGGAGAGAAATATAAAGATCTAGGAGAAATCTGCATAGAAATGATAATTGAACCCATTTCCCTCTATCTTATTTATGCTCCTTCTCCTCTATTCCCCACATTAGGAAGAGAAATATAAACAAAGAGGAAAGAAAGGCCCCAAAAAGAGCCCTGGGCATACATTTCCACATAGGGTATGAGCTCTGTCTGGATGATGACCCAAAGGAGTCTTAAATTAATTAGTTTCCAGGCCAGGAAAAGCCAGTGAAGTTTTCTGAGCAAGCTAGTGACTCAGTTATATTTTCTGAACTACTCCCATCCAATCTGACCCTCAGGTAGAATCTATGCAAAGGATAGGTTGACTAGTGTCATTGATATGCAAGTAAATACTCTCCTGTTTCAGGAATAGAAAAGAATAGATAATGAATAATCCCAAAGAACATGAAAATGGAGCATTTGGAGCTCCATAATTTGATATGTTAGCTGAAAAAAGACCAGAGACAGAAAATATAGTATGAGCAACAGAATCAAGATCAAAACCAGAGATTTCATAAGATCTGAGAGGAGTTTGTGAGTGGCACATCCTGGTTATCAGACTAGAAAGATTTTATACCAGGGGACAAGGAAAGGTTGAGCTGGAAAAGAAAACTGCAAATTATCTTATTCAAAACTGCATGGCACATTAAAAGCCTGGTCATAGGTTAGCTAAGATCCATTTTCCCAAACCCCTATAAGTCAGGCAGTAATTGGAGCTGAAAACAAATTCTTACTTAGGGAAAAAACACCCAAAAGGGTTCAAATTGCGATCCAAGAAAGCAAAAATAAAAGGCCAGGTCAGATAGAATTTCCAGAGAGAAGTGAGATCCGAATAAGAAAAAAAAAATGGAAGTCAGAATCTGAAGCAAAAGGCTTCCAGGAGCATTCAGTGAAATGTCTCTTTGTTTTATGAAATCTGCCTCTCCAAAGCTATTATAAGATATGGCTTGTGTTCTCCACCTATTTCCAACTCCAGCATCTTGGCATGTTCACTCTATACTTCCTTATGACGCAGTCATGTTGTTGAAACTGTGGGCTCAATGTCTAAGGCATGTGCATTTGGAAAATGAATTTGGCAACTATGTGAAAAATGTATTGGAAACAACCACAGTAAGGAAGATCAGTTGATAATTGTCATATTTAAATCAAAAATTTACTTCTGGAAAGGATCTAAAAGGTCATCTAGTCCAGCACTCATTTTGCAGATGAGGATGTTGATGCCCAGGAGGGGTAAAGTAACTTGATGAAGGTTACTTGGTCATTAAGTGGCAGAAGTGGAATTTTAACACAAACCTTCCAAATGCAATAACTCTTTCTGCTATGCCACTTTATGTGGCTTTAGTCTGCAGAGTTAAAAGGAGAATGCACTTTAGGATAATAGCAATATGCATGGAAAGAAGAGAATAGAAACAAAAGATAGTTTAGAAAAAGAATTGTGAGGAGATAGTGGACAATAGCACTCAGATCACAAGTCAATCATTTTGTTACTCTCAGATATGCAAGCATGAAGCCTGTTACTACCTGCAAGCACAAGCAGTGGAACTGGCACAAGGAGTAGTATATACTCAGGTTGAGGACCCAGAAATCTAGGTCTCTGTCCTTACATCTGATTGCTGTTGTTGAGCAGATTTACAGGGACCAAGTGGGAGGGGGAATCATAGAAACAGTCAATAATCTGGTGGTGGGACACACACACACACACACACACACACACACACACACACTTAATCCAGTATTCCTAATCACAAGGCTTTGTGATTAGGAAAGTTTGTAAAACTGATTTTGATCAAGAGAACCTTGAATGCCCTGCATAAAGTCAGCTAAATCAATTATAATTAAGAGAATCTTGGCAAATTTTGCCCAAATTAACTTAATTTACCCTAACTATTGAGCACATAAAAACATTCCAGCAAGGTCAATCATTGATTAAACATGGAGTCACCTCTGTCAACTAGACCCAGTAGTTAAGTAGGTCAAAATCAGTGAGTAAACATGGAATCATTTCTTTCAACTAGGTGCAAGTAAATGGTGAGAGACAGACAGACAAAGAAAGACAGGGACAAAGACAGAGAGGGAGAAAGAAAAAGAGAGGAAGGGAGAAAGAGAGAGAGAAGGGGGGAAGGGAGAGAGAGAAAAGAGAGAAAGAGAGAGAGACAGAGAGAGAGAGAGAGAGAGAGAGAGAGAGAGAGAGAGAGAGAGAGAACTGGGCTAGGAATCAGGAAGACCACTTAACCCCATCTGCCTTAGTTTCATCATCTGTAAAATAAGCTGGAGAAGGAAATACCAAGCCACTCTAGTATCTTTGCCAAGAAAATCCCAAAAGGGTCACAAAGAGGTGGACACAATGAGCATTAATACATTCTTCTTGGAATATCAGAAGGGGTCATGAAAAATTGAACATGACTGAATAATGACAACAACAACATAAAGGTCCAAAACAATTGGGTGAAAAATGAAAACTGTAATCAATTTCTTGCTCACCATACATAACCAATCATTCTAATGGCTATTCAGACAGAATTAACTTGAATCAATCAGGGTTTTTAGCACCAAAGAGACATAATTTCTTACAGGCAAAAAATAAAAATAAAAAAATTTACATACAGCAACACGTTCACTGGCCCTTATCAAAGTTATTGTAATTGAAGTAGCTGTCTGAGCAATAAATGACTAAGCTTCTAAAATTACAGGGCCAGTCTAGGTGGTCTACTTTTAATCAATATTAAATCAAGCCAGTGGGCAAAGTCAAGAGTTGCTGGCCTTGGAGTCAGAAATACCTAAGCTTGTCTTATTTCTGTTATTTAACAGCTTTGTGATCAAAGGTAAGTATCTAAACCTCTCAGAGTTTCTTTAACCTCAGAAAACTCTCTAAAATGAGAAGTTCCAGATGAGTTAGAAACCTAGCATCATAGAGTTCCTCACACCCACAGAGTTACTCCTGAGTTTGCCTAAACTTTGCCTAATTTCCTTCAGGGCTGTGGGTTGTAGTAATTGGTTTTCTCTCTTCCACTCTGATTATTGTCTTTGGTGGCTATAAACCAGATAGTAGCATGGGGAATACTAAGCAGATTACAGAATGTCAACACTGGACCAATTAAAGGAACAAAAGAAAATATGAACCTGTCCTTTAAATCAGTGACATACATTTTGACACAGTCCCCATTCATTTCTTGTTTATTTCATATGGGTCTGACTGTCAATTTCTGTTTAATGTCTTGGGAATTAAAGCAATGGTTTTCTTGATGTTAGGAGAAATCAGTGTATTATTTGAATGCTTACTTCCCATCTATTGGTTTTTCTAGCAATGTGACTAGAACTTAAATTTACAAGCACCACAGAGACACTATATAAAGTGGAAAGTGCTGGACTTAGAGTAAAGAGAATCCTGGTTCAAATCTCATCTCCTGGATGACCATGCCCAAGTCACTTAATCTCTGTGAGCATCATTTTTCTCATCTCTGAAACAAGGATTCTAAGTATCTAAACTGTATTCCAGGCTTTTTAGGAATAGCTAAGTGGCATAATGGATTGAGCACTGAACCTGGAAGTCAGGGATAAATGAATTCAAACCCTGCTTTAGTTACTTATTAGCTATATGACATCAGGCAAGTTACTTAACCTCAATACGCTTCAGTTGCCTCATCTGTAAAATAGAGATAATAATAACACCTCATATTGTTCTAAAGATAAAATGAAATATTTGTATAGTACTTTGCTCTCTAAAAATGCTAGTCCTTATTATCATTATCGTTATTGCAAAATGTGAAAATTATTATAAAGTACTTTGCAAGTCTTGAAAATGTGATATAAACATCACTTTTAAATATTGTCCCAGTATGTGAGGATTTGGTTATGATAACTCCATGCTAAAATTCTTAATGTCATGACTCCTCTGGCTGGCTGATGAAGCTTACAAATCCTTTCTGAGAATAATGTTCTTAAACACATAAAATAAAATAAATAGAATTAAGGAAACAAATTAATTGAAATAAAGATGTCATTTTTTCCCATCCAGATTCTGAAATCAATCCACAGACAAAGCTAAGAATGACCATTTGCCTCTCTTAAACCAATACTTTGCAATATATAAATTGGATTGTAAAGTCATGGACATGGAAGGAACTTTAGGCTTTATCTAGCCAAACTCTTCCCCCCTCCCACATGCACATTTTACATATGAAAAACTGAGGCTCATAGAGATTAAATACAGTGTACATAGACAGAATGTGTCAGAGCAAAGATTTAATATAGATCTTCTGAATCCAAAACCTACATTGTTTCACTCACCAAAAAAATCTTTTTTTCTCCACAAAATCAGTGCCTCACAAAATAGAAAATCTATTACAAATAACATCTTATTCTTTTTTTAATTTTATTTTACTTGCAAAACATATGTATGGGTAATTCTTCAACATTAACCCTTACAAAGCTTTCTGTTACAAATTTTCCCCTCTACTCCCCACCCCTCCCCTAGATGGCAGGATATCCACTACATGTTAATTATGTTAAAATATTTGGCAAATCGAATATATGTATACATATTTCCAAACTTATCATTGTTGTGCAAGAAAAATCGTATCTACACAAAAGATATATCAGATAAAGGAAACACAATGTAAGCAAACATCAATCAAGGAGTATGAGAATGTTATGTTGTGGTCCACATTTCACATCCCTCTCTCTGGGTGTATATGGCTTTCTTCAGTGAACAATTGGAAGTGGTTTGAAACATTTCATTGTTGAAGAGAGCCATGTCCGTCAGAATTGATCATCATATAGTCTTGTTGTTGCCGTGTATAATGATCTCCTGGTTCTGCTGCTTTCACTCAGCATCAGTTCATGCAAGTCTCTCCAGGCCTCTCTGAAATCCTCCTGCTGGTCGTTTCTTACAGAACAATAATATTCCATAACATTCATATACAATACTTTACTCAGCCACTCTCCAATTGATGGGCATCCCTTCAGTTTCCAGTTTCTTGCCACTACAAAAAGGGCTGCCACAAACATTCTTGCACATAACATCTTATTCTTATTGACAGGGGAGGGAATGAATGGGGTGGAATAGTCAATATAGTGCTGGATATCATTTTCAGGAAGTCAAAGTGCTGGATATGTTTGCCAGGAAAACTGGCTATATGATTGTGTCATTATTTAATCTATCATGTGATAAAGCCTGTACCAGATATTTACCAGATTCTATTGGAATAACAGGGCAGCTAGGTGACCCTAAAAGAGCACTGGGTTTGATGTCGAGAAGATTCATCTTGACTTCAAATCCTGCCCCAGAAACTTACTAGCTGTGTGATCCTAACCAAGTCACTTAACCCTGTTACCCTCAATTTCCTCATCTGATGAGCTAGAGAAGGAAATGGCAAACCATTCCAGTAGCATTACCAAGAAAACCCCAAATGAAGTCGAGTCAGACACAACTGAACAACAACGAGATAATGGGATATTTAATAGAAAATGTTTTACAAACCTTAATTCATTATGTAAATGCTAGTTATTATTATTGTTGTTGTTATTATTGGTGTATGTAACTGAGTCTTCTCCTTTCCCATCTCTCTAAATACAGGAGCTAATGCTTCAGCCCCAGACCAACTGAGCTTAGCATTAGCTTGGAACAGAGTAGACATCGCTCGAAGCCAGATCTTTATTTATGGGCAACAGTGGCCGGTATAGTATATAAATCATCATCATCTCATAGAAATGCCCTTGAGGTGGGCTTGAGGACTAATTTAAGTAGCTTTTGGAGGTGCTCAAGAAAACACTGGACTCTGATTTGAGAACATGAGATCTTAGCTGCAGGGGAATCTATTGATAGTTGGTATGACTAACATATGCTCCCTTCTTGGTCTTTAGGGAAAGATCCCCATCTAGTGGAAACATTGAGCTTGAGCAAAACTCCTTTTTTGTGCCAATAATACCTATGCCAGTTAGTTTTCAGTTTTCAGCTCTCTGATTTAAAAAAAAAATCTATTAGTGAAAATGAAGATTTGAGAGGAATCAATCACTTGTCTTTGTTTGAGGAGTGAGAAAGAGGTTGGCAAATTCTAGGCCCCTCAGACACCCCTGTCCTACTTTATGCCTGGGTCACGCAGAGGAGACAAAGAACACATACCAACATGGCAAATGCCATCTGGCACTACACAGCACAACACATGGTCTTCCGTGTTTCCCAAAAGAACAGCATGAAAGGAAGCTGAGCCTTATATAAATGTTCTTGGGTTGTGTCCCTTTTTGTAAGTGGGGGATAGAGGAGAGCATTGGAAAATTGGGCACTCAATATGACCATTGCAGGCTGGAGAAAGGATAGAGAGGAAAGGAAATGGGGAGTAGACAGATGATCTGAAACAAACCTGTGCAAGCTTCTTTAACACTGACCATTTCAGTTCTTCCTCTTTTTTTTTTTTTTAATTCTCACTTTATCAGAAAGGATGTGTTTGGGTTGATGTTAATATCATCAATCAAATTAAGTGAATGATTCCATTACTTGAGAATACAAAAGAATTTTTTTAAAAGGATGGGAAGGAAAGGGAGTTTAATAAACTGTTTCCAAGAACAGGTTATTTTTTGTTTTGCCAGATAGGGTCACACCACAATCTGCCTCACCCCCTTCCACCAGGGCCAACTTGTAGTCGATTGGATTTGATATGCTAAAACTAATATACTTCTGGACTATTAGGCACTATTTTGATCCCTGAAAAAGAGTGTCGTACAGTAGATACTAGTCTTGTAATCAGGAAAGCCTTAGTTCAGATCCTTTCTATGATACATATTAACTATGATCATGGGCAAGTCATTTAACTTTTTATATCTACTACCCGATAAGATGTCATAAGATTATGAAGGAAACTTTTTTTTTGGCACAATGAAAAGAACAATGAATTTTAGTCAGAGGGATCAGGTTCAAACCCCAGTTTTACCATTCCCTACTTTTTGTGACTTTAGTCAAGTTTCTGGTCTCAGTTTCCTCATTAATACAATACAGAAGTTGGGTTAGATCATTTCTAAAGTTCCTTGGAAATCCAAATTTATGGTCCTATAAGTTATAATAAAGTTGTTGATCTGCATGAGGGAAGGAATTTCCATACCAGGAGTTCCCCACAGTTGTGAAATCATAAGTCTGGCAAAAATAAAAAGGAACCCTGGTTGAAGTGAAAGGAAGCATTAAAAATGTAAGTACTTCCTTTGAAGTTCCAAAGTATGAAGGGACAGTAGAAAGAAAAGCCTCTCCAATTCCTCTGCTTCTTTCAAAACATAGATTACCCAGGAATGAGGCAGAAAAAAAAAAGATGGAGGTGAGGCAAGAAAACTGCTATATTCATAAACTCTCAGGAGATTATGGAAAATTATAGTGACTCAGAGTAACACACCTAGTAAATGTCTGAGGCAGGATATGAGCACATGTCTTTCTGACTACAGTCATTGATTCATTAGTCAGACATTATTTTTTTAAGTGGATAAGTGGCTTCCCAAGAATTGGCCACCTTATGCCAGTACGGTTATCACTTTCAAGGACAAGAGTCAACCTGTGATTTGGTTTGCAGGTGGGGTCCCTGGAGCAAGCAATGCTGGATGCCCTAGTGTTGGACAGAGTGGATTTTGTGAAATTGCTCATTGAGAATGGAGTAAGCATGCATCGTTTTCTCACCATCTCCAGACTAGAGGAATTGTACAATACGGTAGGGCCAAGTTAAGGCAAATTTTTTCTCTAAATTTCTTGTTCTGCCTCCTCTACATCTCTGTGGTAATAAGATGCATGGCCCCTTTCACTCACCCTCTCCACTTTTAATCTTTCATTTCTCTTTCTCACCCACTATGAACATAACCTGGCCATCTAACAATAACAAAACCCTCTAATTTTAGATAATTTTGCACAGAATTGCCCACAAAAACCCTGCAAGGTAAGTAATATGAATATTATTAGACCCATTTGACAGTCGAGGAATCAGAGGCTTAGAGAGCTTGAATGACTTCCTCTAGGTTATACATTGCAGCAGTGGCCAAGCTTCTGTCTAACTGGATATCCCACTAACTGGATATCTAGTTGTATGTCACACCTGGATTGTAACCCAAGCCTTTTAATCCCAGTGTTCTTCCTACTAAATTACTGAACTGAATTAAAGAGGCTGTCACACAAAACCATACAACTTCTGAGTATTATAGTAAATCTGATCTTATTTTCATCATATACAAATTTGAAGTGTATTGAAATCAGAATTGAAAATGTAAAACTATACTAAGGTTTTGGGACTCCCTGTATGCTGCTTTAAGCTTTGAAAAATCACTTTTACACATATTATCTCATTTGATTCTTACAACAACTCATGAGGTACCTCATGGACAGGGGATAAGGGGTATTGTTATCTACATTTTACAGGTGAAAAAACTAAGGCAAAAATAACTGAAGGAAGCTAAGATAGCCCATCCAGGATCAAATAACCATTAAGGGTTTGAAGCGGGATTTGAACTGAATTATTCTTTTAGGGGCAGTGTAAGTGACTTACCTAGGGTTACACAGCTAGGATGTGTTAAGTATCTAAGACCAGGTTTGAACCAGTCAAGATCCCTCTTGATTTCAGAGCTGGTGCTCTATCCACTGTGCCATCTAGCTGCCCCAAATTGAATTATTCATTACTCCAGAGTCTGCTTTCCTATTTTGCAAGTAGGAAGGAAAACTTCAAAATTAGAATACAATTCATCTTCTTTAAAAATCAAACCAGCATCAATTGAGATCTTAACAATTCCTCAGGCAGTTGTAATTTTATAGCATTTGGACATATGTTTGTACAACAAACCATGGGAGGTAAAAATAGGATAGATACTATTGCCTTAATGACTTTGCTGAGGTCATTCAGTTAATTAGTGGCAGGATCAAGATGTGAGCCCAGGTCTCTGGGCTTTGAAAAGAGCACAAAGTTTGAATTCAGAGGAGTGGGGTCCAAATCTCAACTATGGTTCTATGATATGATCCATGTGTGGCTTTAGGGAAATTATTTAACCTTTCTGGGTCTTAGTTTCTTTGCCATTCTTTGTAACTGTAAAACTTATCCTTGATATATAGCAGATGCTTAATAAATATTTGCTGTCTTGACTTGTAAGTTCAGTGGGTTGGACTCAATGACCTCTAAATTCCTTTCCACCTCTAAATCTATTCTTCTGAGAATCTAAGTCCACTGTTATTTACTCTCAACTCCACATTGCCTCTCCATCTTACCTTCCTGATGAGTATTACTGCTAGATAAAAATTAGCTGATTCTTTTTGTCATTTTCAGAGACATGGACCATCCAATACTTTGTACCATTTGGTCAGGGATGTCAAAAAGGTAAGACAGCTCTCGCCAGCAGGTCAGAGGCTCTGTCCTGACTGCTTCATGTCATTAGAAGTGGATGAACTCTTTTTGCATGGGCTGCCAAGTCAGAATGTACTCATACCTGCCCCATAACTCCTTTCCCTCACTTCATTTCAAATTGTAATTTGTGTCCATGTCAACTGACTCTTTTGCCCACATTGCAGCAGTGGCCAAGCTTCTCTCTAGATGTTTTAGATGCTTTTCTGAATATAATGCTTTAGCTAATGGAATTATAGGTTGTTTTGTATCATGTGGATTTATGCGGTTATCAGTATTTTTCCATTTGCTGGAGTGCTAGTTTCCATATTGTTGATCTATTCATATTATTTATCTTGATTTGCTGAGCCCTAAGTAATTGTTGTAGTTTCATTTCTGCTACATTGCATACAATATACAAACATCTAGAAAGATCTAGGAAAAGTGGGTGGTAGAAAACTAATAATGCTTTAAAATAATTCATATTTCTGCTGGATTTAAGGTTTAAGGAATGCTTTTATCTCAATGATATCCCATGATCTAGATAAGACTGGCATTATTAATCTTATTTTGTGCATAGGGAAACAAGTTAAACGACTTGCATACAGCAATGCAGCTAGGAAATATCTCAGCGTGAGACACAAGGTTTTGGGTTTCTGACTTTTACATTGTCCCATGCTTGTAACTCAGAATTTAAAAAAAAATTAAATAAATTTTTTACATATTTTTTAAAAAATGAAAAAGTCTCATGCAGTATTCTAGCTCAACTACTACCTGAAAAAGAATCTGCATTACAATATACCCAACTGGTCTTCTGGTTTCTGCCTGAATCATTATAGTGTTTTGCATTCTTCAAAACATTTCACATTTGAGCCTTGTCTTGTGTTGTATGCTTGGTAGCTTAATTATCATTGTCCCCATCTTACAGAGAAGAAACTGAGGAAGTCACAAAGTCATTCATTTAGACTTGGAAAAGATGTTAGAGATCATTTGTTAAAGTTCAATCACCTCATTTTATGGATGACAAAACTGAGTTCCTGAGAGGTTGTGACTTGTCCAAAAATCACATAAAGAAGTGAGACATATTTCGAGCCTAGATCCCCTAGTTGCCAAGCTAGGGCTCTTTTCTTTAGCAATAAAGGCAGGACTCCTATCTCTTAATTTAGTGCTTTTTCAACCACATCATATCCATACAAAAAAGTCATCAGCCTCCTTCTCTCCTCCAGAATTATTGGAGTCCAGTGGCAAGACTTTACTATGGTATAATAGAAAAAAATCTGGCCTCAGAGCCCCAAAGACATGGATTCAAGTTCTGTCTCCAATGTACTGGCTGTGTACAAGTGGCCTAACTTCTCAATACTCTAGGTAGCTCCCTAATAGTAAGTTGCAGGGGAAATGCAGACTTCATTGGAAAAAGAAGTTTCCCCATACTATACAGCAGTCCGTTTTACCAATGAAATCACAGATTCAAGTCCTGTCTCTGTTCCATGAAGAAAGTCATAGGCAGTTTGAAAGCTGATGTGGTCCATTGGTATATACCTTGGCTCTTATATAAATCTACGGAAGCAGAATCTCAACATGATGATATTGATTGAAGCCTGTATAATCATACATAGTGTTCCCAATATTGAGAATCCATACTGATCCATATTCCAGTCAAACTGAAAGATTTTCTGGGGTTTTATTTTTCCCCTGTTAGAATATAAGCTCATTAGAGAAGGAAGTTGTTTTGTTTTTTAAATTTTTATTCCTTAGCAGAATGTTTAATAATTTTTTGTTGATTAATAGGTTGAAAGACCTGGTCTTTCTCTTCCAGGTAAAAGAAATGAGAGGCCTTATTATACCACAAAAATGAATTGCATTTTAGTGAGATTGGCACTAAGATTAGAAATCCTGAGAAAGTTCACTTTCTTTTGATCAGTGCTTTACTCTAGGGCCATCTTTAAATAATAACAAATCTAAAAACTAGACTAGGTTTATTAGAACTAAGCAGGGAATGTTATAAAGGCTAGCTTTTACATTTTAGCCCTCAAAGGTCTCAGGTAAACACTTGGCCTTTCTGGGCCTCAGTTTCCTTAACTGTAAAATTTAGATAACCTCTAAGATCCCTTCCAGCCCTAAAGCCATTATCCTTTGCAAAGATCATTGGAGGTCACTATAAACTAAAGCCCATGGAAAAGATCTATGCTTGAGCCAAGATGATAGTGAAGCCTTCAGCTCCATCACTTTATTTCTGATGTTACCATAAGAAATGAGAGAACAAAACCCAGAAATCTTTAAAGCAAAATCTTTATTATTTTCCTATACATCAATCAAGCTCTTGTGATTTTATTCTAGTGAATTTATATCAGTCATCACTTTATTCCCCTTTTCCATATTCCACCCCTAAGTAGAACTATCCCCTGGTGGTATGTACAACCCAAGTTGGGAACTCAACTGCTTTAAGCAATCCTGCAGGAATTAAAGTTATCTACCCTTAAAGTATGAAATACATCAAAGGCTCCCTATTATCTCTGCTTTTGGGGGTTCTGACATCTGCTGGTCTTGTAGCATTTGGGAACATAAAGTCTACCTGGGTTTAAATTTCTCTTTTTCTGATAAAACAATCTTTCCTAAGAATGATGCAACTTCCTATGAGGTATCCAAGATGGGGGTATAACATTGACCTCAGAGTTGGCTTGGGGTCACATTTTTGGTGATGTGACTTTGTGTAGAATTGGAGTACTCTCCCACACTTATAGTTTAGTCATGTCTCATATATTTCTTCCTTCTTTCTCTAGGAAGGCGGTTAATCTGTAAGAATTTAGTTTTCAAGCTAGAGTTTTTGATGATCACATTCCATATGCCGTTCCACATCCACACCCAGTAGAATTCAGAAATTTGGAAGACTCCACTGCCTCATTAACTCCTCCCTCCCCCAGTACAGCATTTGAATGGTCTTCCTCTTGACTGTCTTACCCATATTCTATGCATGCATGCCTCTGCTCACAAGCAGACTGCAGTGTCTTTTCACTAGTGCCCTTGTCACATTTCACTGTTGTTCCCCAAACCAAAAGGACATTAATGTAGTTTGCCTTTCTTCTTAAGCAACATTCTTCCAAGTGTTACAAAGTAATAAAGTATTTGTGCTAACTACTACTGTCTGCAACAGTATTTATTGGGGAATCAACCCACTATTCGTTATTGTTATAAAGAGACAACATCCTGCATGACCCACACAAATGTAATAACCTTTTTCTCAGAGAAAGCCATGGTATAAAGGATCAAGGCAATTTTTGGATAATTTATTCATTTTGGGAAAAAATGGAAAAATCTCAGTTTGGCATCACCAATATATTGAGCATAATATACCAAAGGTAACAAACACATCACTTGTGAACTTATTGTGTACAGTTTATAAAATGAGTTTTATTTGATCAAAGAAAGAAAACAATGCAGAATCCCTTGAACAGGGGCACTTTGGTTTCAATATGGCTCCCAAACATGAGATTTCCTCCCCTCGATATGTTTCTTCCTTCACTGTTCTGGCAGAGAGCACTGAGACAGATGTGGAAGAGCATGTCTTTTCTCTCCTATTTCCCACTATTACCATGACATTGTTCTTTTTTTACTCCACAATACAGTTTGTGAGTTGTAAGTTTTCTCTCTATAATAATAAAGGGGGAAGGGGAGAATTAGGGTTCTCACTCTTGGCATCATTGCAACTCTTAACAAGAGAACAAAATCCACTATTGAATTTTCATCTGGAAAAAAAAGTTACTATTCCTCCTCAGATGCATCACAACTTTCAAGCTGGGTTTCTCCCTTATGTGTATGAGGGGGGAGAGGGATTGTTTATTAGCCCACTCTCCCCTTGTTACCACCTAGCAGTTCCTAAGGCATGCACCCTTGCATCATTGCTATTCTCCGGTCAGTGGAGTAGCAAGCAAGAAGAAAGGCAGATCCCTAAATTGCCTACATTTATTTGGTTAACTGGAGAGAAATGGAAAGAATTTATAAAATGGGATGGAAGAGATTCCTTTAAAAAAAAAAACTGAAGGGCCAAGAGAGGGGACTTTAACACATTGATTGGTTATCACAAATCATCAGAAAAATTCTCTCTGAAACTGATCTGAATCAAATATAGAGTTTTTCCACACTATTAGTTTCAGATTTTTAACTGATTTCTATCAGTGGAATCTGTAAATCAGAAAAGATGATATAGCAAAGATAATATAATAATTTATATAATATAAAGTACCTGTTGAGAATTTAAAGCAGTGGAAACTAGCTATATTCCCAAAGTTGTTTTCATGCATAAATCCATTGGATGTTCTGATGCACTCACATTAAAACCAGAGTGGCCCTAGTCTGTCTGCTTTCCTAAATTTTTTTCTGTGATATGTAAGCTAGCAACTTAGTAGTTGTATCTGCTCATGTGGCTCTATATGTTTGAAATACTCTTCTGTGTCTTGGACTAAATCTGCTAACATCTCCAATCCCCTAAACCCCTATCACAATGCCAATTTTTTCCCAAAATAGAATAGTTTAAGAGTATGAAGTATGAAGAGGACTATGGAGGCTTAGAATCAGGGAGCTCTTGAACTTTTAAATCCTACCTCTGATATTTCCTAGCTGTGGGACATGGGGCAAGTCCTTTAAAATCTATGGCTCAAACAACCAACTAGGACTTGACTTCTATGTCCTTTCAACTGCAAATAAAATCCCATGATCCTAATCATAGATGAGCTACAGTGTAGATTGGTTACTTTGTAAGCTCTCATAAATCTTTCTTTTATTTGCAAATAAGAGGTAGTTTTATTACAAAAGTAATTCAAAGCTCATCATATATATATATATGTATATTTATACAAATATGCATATTATATATAAATGTATATATATATATATATTTATGTATGTGCATATATAAAAATGTATATATATTTATATATAAAGTGAGCTTTGAATTGCTTTTGTAATATATATATATATATTTGTATATATGTATATATAAAATGAGCTTTGAATTGCTTTAGTAATGTAAGTATGTATGTGGAAACTGAGTCACAGAACTTTGCACAACATAAGTAAAATGAATATCTACAGATATTGAGCAAAAATGAGACTTTCTCCCAATTCCCTAAATTAAATATTTGGAGATTTTTAAGTGTTTTAAATTGAAATATTTTAGAGGATGATTTCCTTGGTCACATATATGCCACATGTTGGAAGCACTTTCTGTTCTGGATATTATTCTTTTTTGTTGCATAGTAGTTTATTTCCTTTCCAGACATTTACACTATAAAATAGATACTAGGTGAATGATAGGAAACACCTCATGCCCACAAGTCAATAGTTTGCTGTCTACTTTGTTTTCATTAAGAAGCTGCTCTGGGATATTCTTGGTGCATCTCAGGATTAATTTGACCTACCAGAAGAGAAATCTGATCATTGTATACTTGTATACGATGTGTCCCTTTTTACTGCAAAATGGAGCATTCTCCTTTTGGAGAATGTTTTGGAACTTAAAGGTCAAGCCATAGAAAAAGAAACTTAATGAAACATAGCCTTCTTTGATAGCTGAAATAGTCATCCATTTTTTAAAAAGGATTTTCAGAGGGTTATTTTAAGCTGGTCTTTTAGTTAAAGGCAAGTAGTGGTTCAATAGATAGAGTTTTGGGCCTTAAATCAGGAAGATATGAATTCAAATATGACCTCAGATATTTACTAGCTATGTGATCCTGGGCAAGTCACTTAATCTTAATTGTCTCTTCTTTAAAACAATAGAACCTACCTCCCAGAGATGTTGTGAGGAACAAAAAAGATAATATTTATAAAAATTCTTATCATAATGTCTGACACATAGTAGGTGCTATATAAATGTTTATTCCCTTCTCACTTAAAAGATCATTCCTAAAACGGCACCCAGATTTTCTCTTTTAAAACCTAACTGTAGAGCAATCTCTCAAGCTATGTTGAAATGGCCTAAATTGATCTAGATGCCCAAATGACAGCTAGAAAATGCATCATTTATAAAGAGATAATACCATTTGTTTTATGTCATTAAAAAGCCAGAAACGGGAAACAGTAGTAACCAGAAAATAATATTGAATTATTCCCTCCAAAGTGTTTATAAGAATCAGGCAGAATCGGTTGAGACCTGGCCCATTATTCAATATACAGTTCTACAATGTAATTAAGCACCTAACTTGTACAAGTATCATAGTCTTTTCCCTCAAGGAGTTTCTAGTCTAAAAGATAAGACCAGAGGAACAACATAAACAATGTTGTAAAAGCAGGACTCATCAGAGTATCTTGGGGAGCTGAAATGAAAAATTGTCAATGTCTCAAAAAGTTTCTACCTCATAGTCTAAATATTTAATAAAGGCCTTGATTGGATTGAGTGAAATTAATTGCATTGTATTGAATTGGATAATGGTTATTTTTTTAAGTACATTCTGAGTTTTTGTATATTCTGAGTATATCTCAATATATTCTGAAATAAGAATGGATAAATTCTGATATAACTGGTAAAAAAAAATGTAGACTTTCTGTTTAGGGAGCCACACTGTAAATTACATTTTAAAAAAATTTCTAACTTAAAAATGTCCCATTAGAAAAAGTATTTGGTAGTCACCTGACTACCAAAAGTCTCAAAGATATAATACTAGTTGATATAATAAGGTAAATTGTAATTTTTGCACTTTTCCAGACAGGATGGAGGAGACATAGTGCCTAACAAAAGGTTCCATTATATTCTTTCTCTCCTATTCCCGCCACATACAGTGAGATTAAATGGCATCATTTAATCCCAGTTTCTTCAAATTTATGCCTTTGAATTCTAACCCAGTAGCTCTCTTAGTAGATAGAGTTCAGCAAACCCTGATCCCAGGACATCCAAAGTTGTTTCTTTTAGCTAGAGAATCACTTAGCAGGATTATACTCCTTTTTGACTTTCAGGAAAAATTCCACTGCTTCCATTGGCACATATCTCATATATCTCATTCTTTGCTATATATATGCAAATTTGCATATGCATATACAAATGCATATATGCATATATGTATGCATATGCATAAATGTATATGTGCATGTATACACATATCCATGTATACATATATTGTAAACATTATAAAAGGAGATGTGTGTATATATTCATGTATATACATATATATGTGTTTATAACTTGGTAAACAGTGAGATGTGTGCCAATAGAAACAATGAAATTTTTCCTGGTAGTCACTAAATTAATATTTTTTTATTAGTCACTCATGGTTTGGTGTGGTTTGAAACAGGAAGAGTAGATATCTCTTTATATGTACTTCTTCTGTAGTCTGGATAGTGTATACTCATACATATATACATAAGTTCATACATGTACATGTATCTATGTATGTGTATTTATATATGCACAAACACATGTGTGCATGTAAAGAATATTATTATAGATTAAACCTACTTTTTTTCATTTATCATTCTTCCACTCAACATTCCACCACATATTATTACACCTCTGACAACTGTCATTCTTCAGGGTATTCCACCAACATAAATATTACCACTATGTCTTTTTCTTCAAGCAAAGGACTGATCTTAGCAGTAAGCACTGCAGATAATCTTAGCAATATCCTAAAATAAAAAGGTACTATTACTATTCCACAAATATAAATTCCCCTAAATTTCTTGTCATTACTATACATTTGCTCATTTGAGCCTCACAACCATGTTATTTATAAAACAAGAATTATTATATAGATTTTTACAGATGAGAAACTTAAGATCAGAAAATGTAAAAAGGTAAGTGGCAGAGTCAAAAACTGGAACCCAAGCACATGTTCCAGATGCACTATTCTAGGAGATTTAGTCCAATACCCTTTCTATTATACCACCATGAAAACTGAATAATCTATCCTTTGAATAAAAGAATATTAAATATACACATAAAATTTGCAAAATATGAAGCACCTTTAAAAGATCAACAAAATAGGAACCAAAAAAGGCAATAATTTTAGAAAAAGTTTTCTGAATTTTCTTCTTCCCCCACCAAAAAAAAATACATTTTATGGGGGCAGCTAGATGGTGCAGGGGATAGAGCACCAGCCCTGAAGTCAGGAAAACCTGACTTCAAATCTGGTCTCAGACACTTCCTAGCTGTGTGATCCTGGGCAAGTCACTTAACCTCAATTGCCTCAGCAAAAAAGCAAAAAAAGAAAAAAAAAAAAAAGAAAAGAAAAATACATTTTATAAGCAGTATTCAAAGTAAGTTATCTTTTTTGATACCAGGCTAGGCTTAATTATAGAAATCTAGGTTAATGTAGACTTCTCATTTCCCTAGACTGAAAAAACAATTCTGAAAAACTGAGAAAAACAGGCAGACTAAAGGAATAATGGTGCAATAATTACTAATTTTTGCACATTTTAAGATACAAAGAGCACTAGCCTTTAAATAACTCTGAAAGGTAGGAAATGCAAATACTGTTTTTAGATGAAGATGATGAAACACATAGACGAAAGGGATGTGCCTCTAAGTCATATAACTACAAGGCACAATGGAAAAGAGTACTCGGAAGACCTAGGTTTTCATCTTTCTTCTGCATGACCATTGACAAGCCACTTAACTGCTTAATGGCTCAGTTTCCTCATTTGCAAAATGAAGCTATTACCTTTGCTGTCTACCTCACACCAACTCTTGTCCACCCCTAGAGAGAATATGGGTGAGGGTAACAACTAGATAAATTACAGAGTAAATAAAGAAAGCAGTAGAGAGTAATGAAATAATAGCTATCCCTTTGGCTATATACTTCATTTCTGTCCACCTAACTCCTGCCATTGGACCCTAAGAGTAGAAGCAAGGAGATTTGGAGACAAAATTACCAAATTCAATCTGTGCTGTTAACATGTACATAGTGCTTCATGTCATTGTATTAGAACACAGTAGTTCCAAGGTCAAAGGCTCAATCCTAGTCCATTCTAATTAAGTTAACCTTGTTCCAAATCCAGAAAAAGAATCTTTAACCCTGATCAGCCAGTTCTTAAATTTGTGTTTTTGGTCACCAGAGAATTGGGTGAGAGTGTGATTGACTCATTGAATGCATACTATCACTACTTCTTAATTCAAAGCATATTCCATACAAATAGAGAATATCTTTTACACCATTTACAATCCAGAGTAGTCAAAGACCCCCTCGAGTTTCGTTAGTTTAATTTTTAAATAAAGCAAAAAGATCAGTATCAAGTTGATTAGGTTTCTAACTACCCCTTACTGAAACCTTTAGATAAAATGATTCATTAAAAGACAAATGTAGTGTTGGCTGCAGGCTTGTTTTATTGAAAGATACAAGTTCTGTTATTGTTCCAAAGTTTGTTTAGAAACTGTGCCATGTAAATATTATTTGGTCATTTTGTACACTGTGACACCATAGCCATTCCTCAGTGAGGAATCCTGGAATGATAATCTCATTCTGCTCAGTTAAGGAAAGGCCTGAGGAGCTCAGCAGGGCCTCTTTGAAATTCACCATCTGATCAGGATTTCTGACAGATGGAATAAGGCCAACAGCTAATGGAGCCAACAAATTCTAATCTAGGAGAGATGGAAATTTCCTTTGGCCTTATGAATCTCCCTTTTAAAGCAGAAATAAAGGTGAAAATAAATGAAAAAAGAAGGCACTTAAGTTTTATCTAAATCTTTTCCACTTTGTCATTTATCAAAGTTAAACAGCTAAATGAGACTTCCCAGTCACCAGTCATTTATAAATATTATCTTATAAATATTATCCTCTACAGGATTAAGGATGAGAAATCTTCTCTATGATAAGAAAAATAAAGATTCCACAGAAAAGTATCCCTCCCATTCTCTTCTCTTTTTTACCCCTACTTATCTTCTATACTTCTTTGAGCTTAGGTAATTATCTTAAAAATGCCATTTTGCCATTTCTTTATGTCATCTGAGGATACATTTTTCTGACATATTCTCTCCCTTCTTTCTTGAAAAAAAGTTACCACCATTTCTGATTTTCTTTAAGTAACTTCCAAAGTTAGTCATATGCCACCACCACCCCAATTCTGATATGTCTTAGTTTAAAATAAATCATTTTTGAACATGTCTTCCTGTAACATGTGAAGGAACAGCTAGATGATCTCTGAGTATCACTGACAGTTATCCAGAGAAAAAGAATAATGAAACTGACTTAAAATATCTCTTTCATCTTAATGAGCAGGTAAATGAGAGAAATAGAGGCATTGAACCTGCTAGATAAAGAGATAATATAGAGGATGGGTTGCTATGCTAGGCAGATGAAAGACTTCCAGAAGGCCAAGTTGATAGGAAGGGTTGGGAGAGGAGGGATAAAAGTGACCTTTAAATCATGTCTTCTCCTCATGCTTCTTGTGCTGCAGTGGTGTGCTTTTCTCCTCAGTTGAAGACAACTGAATTCTACATTTTGATGTTAATTCCTGTTACTACCAACAATTACTGCATCTTCTTATTTAACTTATGTCTTCTTTCCAAGCGAGAATATCCAGGTTTCGGTTGGATCTATTTTAAGGTGAATTAATTAACTAGCCTAATAATATATTCAAATGTTTCTTTTTTGTTATTATTAATTTTACTGTAAAAAATAGTTATAGAGAATATGGTGCAGTATCCCTAGTAAACCACTTTGTCTCTTGGATTTGTTTGTTTCCACTTTCTTTCTTTTTTTTTTTTTTTAATTCATTCCTGGGCTAGGGGAACCTGCCTCCAGATTACAGGATAAGTTTAATTGACATTGGTCTTGTGATTGAATACCTGATGGGAGGAGCTTATCGTTGCAACTATACCCGAAAACGCTTCCGGACTCTCTATCACAATCTGTTTGGACCCAAGAGGGTGAGGAGATTAACGCTCTTCTGTTTTGTATGTAATGTGATTAGAACCCTGTCCCCATCCAAGATGTAGATGATTTTTCTTCCCTTACTTTCAAAGATGACCAGGTTCAAAGGGAACAATTACCTCTCTCCTGAACTTCTTGGCCACTAACCCAAGGGAAACAGTGAATATTCCCAAATCAGGCTGAGTCCAACCAGATTTTTATTGTGGGACAAATTAGCATCCAACTATAAGCCTATAGGGAATGGGCTAAAGAACTGTAGCCATGCATACTAGTCACAAATTTCAAAATCAGCTTTTCTATCTTGCTGCTAGTTGAAGAAAGGTAATTGTTATAGTAGCTGAGCATGTGTGCATTCATGGATATGTATGACCACACTTCTGAGAATAAATGTGAGCCAGTTATATTATTGATATGGAGAGAGCATATTTATATTTCATTAGTTAGCAAAAATGTGGAGGTTAGTATGGATATTGAGGAATCACCATTTATTTAAATTCTATTCAAGAATACACTAAATCATTTTAGAATACTTAAGAGCATGTGATAAGTACTCATGGGAACTGGCTTCAAATTTTGTTTCTTCTACTGTCAAATTCTTTTTGCTACTTTAACCAGAAATATACCTGTTTAACTACATACACTCATACCTTCCAGTAGAAATACTAGAAAGGGTATTAAATTTGATGCCAGAAGTTCAACATAAATTTGAACTCCAAACTCTGCCATTAATGAATAGGTTGTGTGACTTTGGGCAAGTTATTAAATCTATCTAGGGCCCAGTTTTCTCATCTACAAAACAAGGGAAAGGCTAAAGTCCTTTCTAACTCCAAAATTCTATGATGTTGGGCAATTGTTTCAGTTTCTCTGTGATCCCATTTGAGATTTTCTTGGCAAAGATACTGGAATGTTATGCCATTTCCTTCTCCAGCTCATTTTATAGATGAGGAAACTGAGATAAACAGAGTTAAATGACTTGCCCAAGCTTATAAAGTGTATGACGATGGACTGAAATTCAGGAAGATGAGTCTTCCTGACTCCATGTCCTCTACTTTATTCACTACCCCATATAACTTCCCCAATCCTATGATGCCCAAGTACAAGGATGCCATTTGATTATGTGTGAGTTTATGTACCTCCTTCCCTCTGTCATGAAGTAGTAACTTTCTCTGACAGGAAAAGAATATCTATGTCTAGTTGGCATGCAAATATTCCAGTAAAAAATGAAAAGTGTGATCAAGTATCTGGATTTCAATATAAATAAAACAACATTGAGGAAAGCAAGAATGTTGTTGATATTCCTGATGAAGATTAAAAATTTAGAAGCTACTTATTTCAACTAGTTTTTGTCTGGCTCTTGTTTCATTTACATGCATTACAGAGGACCTTAGATTGAAGTCAGTTTTATCATGCCAACCTTCCATATAGCTACTATGTTTTTATTTTTATACTGGAGTACCAAAAGTGAATTTTAGAAACACACCTTATAATTATTTTGTGGAACTTACAAGGAATCTTTTAACCTAAAATCAAATAATCAGCAAAGGTAAACTAAAGAATTGATGTAATCTTGGTCTGAAAAGTTTTTCTGGCTTTTTTTTTTCAGGTTTTCTAGTCATATGTGATTCTAATTCAAGATCTAAGATCCCAAATAACTAACTTGTATCAAAATATTTGTGACTCATTGATTGTGAACCTGCCTTCCCCAAACCCATTTCCATGCCTCTGCTCAAATAAAACAGCACACAGGAACCAAAGGAGCAATGTAGAAAACTATCAAGATAAGACTAACAATATTTCCAAGACTCTCTTAGATTGATATGCAAATGGGCTAGAGATCAGAACAAAAGCTAGAGGAAATGTTCCATATTTTGGCCTTTATTTTGCCTATCTGTTCTACATTACCTTTGTCAGACTGGATTTTATCAGATTATAGAAATACTTGAAGAGTTCAGTTCACTATTGTACTCCTTAAATAAACATTTGATGGTTATTAATACTATAAAAAATTGAATTGTTGGAATAAGGGAAGTTATGACACCAAAATTACAAATCTTTAGACTATCTTTGGAGACAAAATGAAATAACATTCAGGACCCATCATCACCAGTTTTCTGAGATTCATAAAATAACTTCAGCAGCTTTATTTTACTTAGAATTTTTACAAATATATCATTACATTCTCCAATAATTCTTTAGTTAGTGACATAGGACTATGACATTTGGTACCATATAATTCTTTCACATATATATTTTAGCTATTGTAAGATTTTTTTCATTATTTCTATGAATATATAAAATATTTTTCATCTCTTCTTTTGACAGCCTAAAGCCTTGAAACTTCTAGGAATGGAGGTAAGTGTTTATTTAAAACATTAACACCTTGAATGGTGATGATAATAAATAGTATTTTGATAAGGCTTTAAGGTTTCCAAAGTACTTTATATTATATATTAACTCACTTGGTCCTCACAACAACTCTAAGAGGCAAGTGTGATTATTTCTCCATTTTACAGATGTGGAAACTGAAATACATACATATTAAATCCAGGATCACAGTAAATAATTGTTTAAGGTGAGATTTGAGCTGTACTCTATCCACTGAACCACTTAGCTGCCTAACAACAATAATAATTGGAACAACAACATTTAAATAGTTTGAGAAACTAGGTGGTATGGTAGCACACTGGACCTGAAGTCAGAAAGACTCCTCTTCCTGAGTTCTAATCCAGCCTCAGACACTAGCTGTGTGACTCTGGTCAAATCAATTAACTCTATTTGTTTCAGTTTCCTCAATTATAAAATGAAAATCCTCAAATGTGAAATGAAAATAAAATTTAAAAAAAGGAAATGGCAAACCATATCATTTCCAAGGAAGCATCAAATGAAATCACAAAGTCAGACATGACTAAAAAAAGGCCAAATAATAACAATTTATATAGTCCAAAGTTCAAGGTCTGCAAAGTGCTTTACATATATTATCTCATTTGATCCTCAAAACAATCCTGTAAGTTCATACTATTTTTCTTTTTCATATTAGTTTGATTATTGATTGATTACAATGATCATTGGTTGGAGAAACAGAAGCAATGCTTTCATGAAGGTATCCTGTAAACTACCTAGGAAAAGCATGAGAAGTTCCAGAAATATCACAAATCCAACAGAGAGGCACAATATCTATTAATCACCCAGCAGGCATTTATTAAACACTTACTTGAGGAATTTTAACTATCTAGACATCTGCTAGGATCCTTTTTATGCTCAAAGCTGAACAGTTGCTAGGGAAGGAGAAGGGGGATGGAGAGAGAGATAAATGGATATAGATGATATAAATAGAATATAGATACATGTATTTATGTACTTTCAACTCCAGCCTTGATCTGTTAAAGCCTTGAAACTTTAGCCAATAATTATAATCAACTTAATTTAAAAAAAAGAAAAATAATATGAATTCACAAAGTTGGTTTGAGGATCAAATGAGATAATATATGTAAAGCATTTTACAAACCTTAAAACACAAAATAAATGCTAGCTATTGTTATTATATCAGAGCAATGGTAGGGAGCAACATGAGGAACTGAATGTGACAAAGCAACTTGTTGATGGCCTCTAGGTAGCTCAGTGGACAGAGTGCTAAATTAGTAAAAGTTGAGTTCAAATTCTGTCTCAGATGCTAACAGCTAACATATCACATAGAGTGACATTAGGCAAAGGGGGATGGATAACAATGCCCCTTGCTCCCCCCCCTTAGGAGCAGTGGATGACATTTGAAAAGGCAGATTGAAGGTTTATGTAAAGAAAGACTTTCTCATCATTATTGCTGACTAAAAGTATTAGGGAATGTCTTGGCTGAGTGTGAGTTCACATATCACTGGAGGTTTTCAGGTATCCACTAGAAAATCCCTAGTCAAAGATGCAGAAATGACAAACTTGCACCAGCAGAACTCCCAAATGAGGACCAACCAGATTGAAATGTAATTGGGAAATGTTGAACAGAACAAAAAAAGTAATGTGACATAAAGTTAATTTGTGGTTTTCTAAGCCAATATGATATTTGAGTTTGATACCGCAATTGTAGAGGATGTTATTATGGAAGTCTTCATTGGGTCAAATGACTTTTATGGTTTCTTCTAATTTTTGGATCTTGTAACACATAAACTCCAATGAGTGAAATAGCTTTGAATACACTCAAAAAAAGTACAATATACAAATGTACAAAAAGTACAATATACAAAACAAAACATATTTCATATAGACATCTAATAGGTGTTCAATATTCCTTTATTTGTTTATGTGGACATTTGAATATGAATAAAATAAAGAACAGTTTGTACTTATTTCTATTAATAGATTATAGTTGTCCATATATTAATAGTATTATTTCAACTATACTAAGCCATCACTCTTCACATAGTTTCTCTGGAAAAAAGCATTTAAGGAGATATTTTGGTATAGATTCTGGTCCTGCTTCATTTCTTAATATAAGGGCTTCTCAGATAGAGAGCTAGGCAAGCAGTCTGTCTCATGGTAAGATGGAAAAACAACAGAAGGAAAACAGGATTTTTAAAAAAATCTTATTGTAATTTATTTTTAGATAAATTATATGTAATAAAAATTTAAGACAATAGTTAAATTCAATATAAATACTTGGAAAGAATCTTGGAATTCAGAATAGTGCAGTTTGGGATTTTTCTATTCAATGAGAATACACTTTATTTCATATTCAATAAAAAAGCATATAACATGGGGGTATTAATTTGTTAATTAAAATACACTTAAATAGAATGTGCATTTTGGTGATGCTCTATAGATGGAAAAAAGAATTAGAGTTAAGATAAAAAGTAACACCCAGAGAGAGGACTGTAGGAACTGAATATGGATCACAACATAACATTTTCACTCTTTTTGCTGTTGTTTGCTTGCATTTTGTTTTCCTACTCATTTACTTTCTTTTTTTTTGATCTGATTTTTCTTGTACAACAAGAGAATTGTATAAATTTATTTATACATATTGTATTTAACATATATTTTAACATGTTTAACATATTTGATTTCTTGCTATCTAAGGGAAAGGGTGGGGGAAGGAGGAGAAAATCTGAAACACAAAAGTATGTTGTCAAATTATCCATGCATATGTTTTGAAAATAAAAAGCTTTATTAAAAAAAAGATAAAAAATAACAATACATTATATAGTCAGAATAGAAAGCAAAATGGAATTAAAAGACTAATAGAAGATTTAGTTAAGTAAACCCACTAGAATCATACAACAGGAAATTAAGAAAGAATTGAAAAGTAAGAGAATGTTCCTTTTGATAGACATGAAGAAAAACAGAAGAGAGGATTTTCAAAATAAGATTTTCAGGATTAACAGGAATTTAAAGCATGAAGAAAATAACATTCTTAAATTGTATTTTTCCTCTCCACCCCCTCTCCCTCTCAAAAAAAAAATCCAGAATGAAATTCAGCTCACTATTATCCCAAACTCTGTTCTATTTCTCTTGATTTATAGGATGATGTTCCCTTGAGAAGAGGAAGAAAGACCACCAAAAAGCGAGAAGAAGAAGTTGACATTGATTTAGATGACCCTGAGATCAACCACTTCCCTTTCCCTTTCCATGAGCTCATGGTATGGGCTGTCCTGATGAAGCGGCAAAAGATGGCCTTATTCTTCTGGCAGCATGGGGAAGAGGCCATGGCCAAAGCACTGGTAGCCTGTAAACTGTGCAAAGCTATGTCTCATGAAGCATCAGAAAATGACATGGTGGATGACATCTCCCAGGAGCTGAACCACAACTCTAGGTAGGCTTATATAGGTATGAGAAGGGAGGAAAGGATAACTCTAAAACAGTAGAGCTACTAAGGTTGTCCAATATAAGCTTGACTTGAGTTGATTTCAACTATTAAATCTTTGTGCAAAGGAAGTATAATTATGGAAGGTGGATTCTTAGGAGCCAGTCACACCAAAAGAGTGCAGAGAATATCTGAGGAAATAGAAAACAAAGAAGAACAATTACCTCTTGATAAAAATGTATTCCTTGTTTATATACCTTGCTAATTACTAGGAATGCAAATGACAAACACAAATGGATTCTTTAAGAGGATATTCATTTTTTACCTTATGGTAAGTTTTCACTGTGGCCCAAATTAGATGGCTAAGTCATCTCTTGGCCTCCAAAATTCAATCTATTTCAACCAACTTTTAGGAAGCACTTACCAATGCAAGGTATCATGCTAAGCATTGGAGATATAAAGACAAAACAAAAAGCAGTCCCTGCTTTCCAGCACCTTATCTTCTACTAATGGGGTTTACATTGTGAAAGCAGATAAATAAATGAAACATAATTTGAGGAAGGAGCCTAGATGAATCATAAAAGGTCTTCCATAGAAAGTAACATTTGAGATGAGCCTTGAAGAGGGTTAAGGATCCTGAGAAGCAGAGAGTAAGAAGGGAATCTATTTTACACATTTAGGATATGGAAGCAGGAAAAGTAATATCAAATACAAAGAAAAGAAAGCAAGCCATTTTTGCTAGAACTGATAATGTATAAAGGAATATAATGCAAAAGTGTAATGCTCAGAGAAACTGCAGCAGTATAGAAATTAGAGATAATTAATAGTTTATTGATAGTGGTGGAGAAATTAGAATCCATAGCTATGATTGGGACTGAATAAGACTCTAGTCTCAAAGCATTCAGCCCTGGACAGTTTGGAATGGCAGCCATATTAGCCAGCCATCTGAATCTTAAAGTATCCAGCACTCTAGGGAGAGACTCCAAGTACTCTTACAGGGCCCCGACAATCAGAGAAACAAATTGCAGGAGGGATAGAGCACTGGAGGGATAGAAGATACAGGAAAGAACTATAAATTCAGTTCTGACAGGTTGGGGGTATGGAGGAAGGATCATAAATTCTGATAAGGAGCTAGGAGACACGGAGTCTGAGACCAGAAAGATGTCCAAACATTGGGATAAGCCATCTGGAGTTTTATGACTCTTTGGAACACTAGTAGCCATAACTCTGCAGCCCCAATTATCTCAGTTCTAATGACCAGGAAGGGAGGTTGCCACTAGTAAACTGAGGCAGAACAATTCAGGGAAATAGAAGCTGAACAATTAAGGGAAATTGAGACAAACAATTAAGGGAAACTGAGACAGGGGAACTGTGGAACAACAAAAGAAGTATGGATAGGAAGGCTGGATCTAGAAGGTAAAAAGCTTTAAATGGCAAGGCCAGGGCTTGGCTCTGGACTCAGGGAACACTGAAAATTTTGAATATGGTCAGATACCTGTGCTTTAGAAAAATTATTTGGCAGTTGTGTAAAACAGAGCATTACTGAACTGGATTAAAATATATTTGAAAAATATTTATAAAAGTAAATTTTAAAATAAAATAAATGAAAAGTAGATAAAAAATAAATAAAAGTTTTTTTAAAAAGTATAAAAATATAACAGAATGTTAATATGTTGTTTTCTAAGTTGATATATGACTCACAGGGATCCTTAGATATGGGTTAGTGGGTCCTGTTTCTATTTCAATTTGATACCAATGGTGCGGAGGAAGAAGATATTAGAAGCATTAGAAGCAGAGTCTATTTAGGAAACTATTGTGGTTGTTTAGTCAACAGGTGATGAGGACCTAAATTAGGCTAACAGCCTGTGAGTACAGAGGAAGACAAATGTAAAATGTCACAGTGGAAGAATTGATAAGGCCTGGCAAATATTTGGATGAAGAAGAATCAAATATCATTCCAAGACTATACACCATGATGACTGAAAAGATGTTGGTGCCTTTTAAAAATGAAAAAGCTGGAGGAGGAAAAGTTTTAGGGGAGAAAATAAGTACTGCTTTGGTTATACTGAGTTTCAAATGCTTGCAGAAGGCCTAAATAAAGGCAGCTTACCTAGCATTTGATGATCATGGTGACTTGAGCTCAAGAAAGAAATTAAGGCTGGACTTTGTTTTTGTTTTGTTTTCCAGTAAAATATGAGGCGAATTCTTCCAATTGGCTATTACTCCTTTATACACAGAGAAAGAGATTTTTTTTTTCTTTCTTAGACCATTACTTGTTCACCAAGTAAATT
The DNA here is from genome assembly GCA_023553655.1 of Myrmecobius fasciatus. Lineage (NCBI taxonomy): Eukaryota > Metazoa > Chordata > Mammalia > Dasyuromorphia > Myrmecobiidae > Myrmecobius > Myrmecobius fasciatus. The sequence goes on from JAJPUD010003725.1 coordinate 42,810, forward strand.
TAAAGACTGATCAGTTTTGGAAGATTTTTATGAATAAAATTCATGATCTGTTAAGAAATGAACTAGAAGAACCCCATACTCTTCTATCTTCTTAATTTCTATGAATATATTTAAAGTACAAAAGAGTATTAAGCAGCACTTAGATCCAATTTGCTAAAATTAATTAAGTGAAAAAAGAAAGAAACCATGGCTTGGTTCACACATTTGGCATCAGAACAATCCCTTGTTTTGTTCTAAGCATAATCTTTCTTTTTTAAAATTATATTTTTATTGATATCCTTTGTTTTTATGTCTCCTAGATTTCCTTTCCCTTTATAATAATTTTTAAAAAGAAAGAAAAACATTAAGGAGACAAACTAATCAACACAGCAATACTCTAATTTGGAGTTCTCTGAGTTCTGCAAAGTGAGGAAGGAGAGTCTTCTCATTCCTATTATTTAGAGCCAAGCTTGTTCTATAATTTTATAACATTCTATTTCAATTCTTTGTGGTTGTTGATCTCATTTATATTATTGCAATCATTATGTATGTTGTTTTCTTGACTGCTTACTTCATTTGTATTAGTTCATGTAAGTTTTCCCATGCTTTTCTGTACTAATTGTTAAAAAATACACTCTTGACAGTGAAAATAAGATATTAATGAAAACTTGTTAAAGAAGAATATTAAGGAATAATATATCTCATGTTCAAAATGGCAGAAAACTCTTGCAGGGTGTGTAGTTTAATATTCAATTAGCCTATTAAGCAAGCTCAGTAGTGATTTGATCAAGTCAGGTCATTGACCCCAACTAGTTTGGGCTGGATAGGCTATTATCTTAATCTGAAAACCTCTAGGTCACTGGTACCCACTATCCCACACTACCACCACCTTGAAGCTTCCAGCATTCTGGAGAAACCCAACTTTTCAGCATTTCTTACATTATCATGTTTATTTTTTTGTATCACAATAATATATTCTGTTACATTCATGTACAACCTAGTTAGCCATTCTTAATACATGAGAACCTACTTAATTGTTGCTAACAATATTGTGGTGTAGATGGAATTTTTATTTTTGTCAAAGACCTCCTTAAAATGTATGCCTATCATTGGAAACTTTGGGTCATGGGATAGGAATATATTTGGGATTTTTCTTTACGTAATTCCAAATTGCTTTCCAGAATTGTTATACCAATTCAAAAGTTAACCAACACTACCTTTTAACCTAGTGATCCAGTTAGAGAAGTTAATACTTCCATTTTCTGACACTCATGTAAAGACAATATAATATAGTGTATAAAATGCTGGGCTCAGAGATAGGAAGATCTGAGCTAAATCCCAGCTATGACGTTTACTAACTATAACCTTGGACAAGTCACATAACTTCTCCAAGCCTTATCAATAAAATAAGAAGCTTGAACTAGAAGTCCTTTAAAGACTCTTCTACTCTTTCTGATACCTTATCTGATGTGAGGCAACAATGGAAGGTTTTAATGAAAGTTAGAATTGGAAGGAATCTGGAATGATTCTACTACCAAACTCTAAACTGTTGTTTAAATTATCCTTTAATGATTTCTAACTGCAAAGAAATGGCAATTATTTGGAGATTAGAGAAGCATTAATTCTGCCATTGTAAGAAAAAACCAAACATGATTGTTGGTAAGATAGCAGAAAAGGTTTTGAGAAATTAGGAGAAAAAAGATAGTAAAATTAAAGATAAAGCTGGCTAAGTTTCCCAGGTAGTTGCCATTAACCACTTTTTTTTATATAAACTATTGTTCTTTTCTTTTTAACACATCACTCTACTCCCTCAGTCAATAAATAAATATTTATTAAGCACCAATTATGTGCCAAGCACTGAGGATGCCCAATGAAGGCAAACTATGTAAAAATAAGCTATATATAGGATAAATTGGAAGTGGTCAACAGAGGAAAGGCACTACAATTGAGGAAGAATATAACAGGCATGAGGGACAATCAATGAAAATTCCCAGAATCAGGAGATGGAGTATCTTGGTCGAGGAACAGCAGAGGTCAGTGCTGTGACAAGAGAAACAATACACTCCTTGCTTCTAAACTCCTCTCCTGATCAAATCATGGTTAATATCCACACATCCTCTATCAGACTAGATTTCTCACCAGAACCTTATCCTGATCCTGGCATTAGGCACTATACTCACCTATCTCTTTTAGTTCTAAACACAGAGGCTGGTCCTTTCATATGAAAATGGATAGATATGAATAATGGCTGGGTCAAGCCCCAGAGTGAAGATTTAGCTTAGTTGAATTTCTTGGATCTGCTCTTAAGGGCTAGCAAAGTCTCTAGAGCAAAGTATAATTTGGAGATTTGCAGCTTTTCCCTCATTTTGGTTAGGCTAATCTTTGTTAAAAAAAAAAAGGTTGGGTTTTTGTTTTTGTTTTTGTTTTTGTTTTTTAATCTCTGCAGCCTTCCAGACTCTTTACTCTGTTTGTTATATAAACTCAGAGGATATCAGCATCATGATATATGCTGAAAATATTTGGAGCTTTTTTAACTTTGTAAAAAGAACATAACCATTCCATCAAAGGGAAAAATGAGAACTCAAGCCAAAACTCAAGGTTGATCTCAACCAAGTTCCCAGTACCCCAAATTTCATATGAGTCAAGCTTGACCTCTCTTCTGCTTCTGACTATTCACAAATAAATATGCTTCTCAAGTTGTTCCTTTTCAGATTCAAGGCTATAAGCCAAATATCATAATAAACTACCAATCCACAAGTGAATTTTTCTCCCAAGAAAAGTTCCATCCCTATGTACCACCAGCTTTACATGTAAACTAACAGAACCCTGCAATAGTAATCTGTTAGGATAGTCCTGCTCTCAAGTCAATAGCCTTGAGTATGACCCATGAAAATCACACAACCAGAGCAGAATGGGTGGGTTATTCATCGCTTCTGAAACAAGGTCCAGTGATGCTGGAAGTAGCCACACTGCAACTACAATTCAACTGAAATACACTAGAGTTTCAATCTACTAATGTGGTATCAATACAGAAATAATAATTAATAGCAGTTGGGATATATCTGGTGATTCTCTGACTTGAGATAACTAGGCATTACCCCTACCCCTAGTTTGTGATGACTGAGCAATTCACCAGCTCACTAGACCTTACAACTTTCAGCCAAACTTGGGTGAGTGGTTTCTACTTCCATAATAAACCAATGATACAATAACAAATGTTGGGGGACATAAACCTGCCAAACTGAGTATGTCCAACAATGCTACATGTGAGGTGTCAGCCCATTAGCATTAATAATGGAAACCTAACCAAGTTTCTGAACAATTGATGCAGAAAATTATTTTTAAAGTCAAAGTAATAGCTCAACTAGGAGACATTGAAGCAGAGCCAACAAAACATAAAGTAGGGAAAAGGTCTAATATCTGATTTGGAGTCAGAAAACCTGTGTTCAAATATTAGCTCTACCATTTAGTACCTATTTGTCCTTGGGCAAGTAAACTGACCTTTCTCAGCCTTAATTCTTTCATTTGTGAAATGAGATTTATCATCTGTAAAATTAAAGGGTCTTTAATGTGATTTTTAGCTCTAAAACCTTTCGGGATACTCTGGAGGGAAAAAAAAATTTTTTTCACCTAAAAGGAAAAAGGATCAAATCATTTTTTCTTGAACTATTCTCTTTCTGCTTCATTACCTAATATATATGTTGTTTCCCCATTAGACTATGAGGTCTTTGAAAGGAAGGATTGTCCTGTGCCTTCCTTTGCAATCCCAAGTAATTAGCACAGTGCCTCACTAATAGTAGACAACTAATAAATGTTTTCTGACTGACATGTGGCTCACAATTATATAGCACTTTTAAAGCATACTAAGTTCTGACAATACAAAGAAAAGCAAAAACTGTTTTGCCCTGGTCACAAAGCCTTCATATTCTAATGGGAAAGACCACATGCAAACAACTATGTGTGTACAGGATAAATTGGAGGTCATTTCAGTGTGGGGCATCACTGAGAGGAGAGGGGCAACTGGAGAAGATGTCCTACAGAAGGAAGAATTTGAGCAGTTTGCCATGAATCCAGTAGGATGAGATGAGGAGGGAAAACATTTCAAGCATTTAAGCAGCAAATAAAAATCACAGTCAAAAGATGGGAGTGTAAGTTGTGAAGGGCTTTGAAAGTCAAACAGTGGATTTTTTTCATTTGATCCTACAGAAAATAGAGAGACAGTGGAATCCGAGTAGGGGGATGACATAGTTAGACTTCCCCAATAGAAAGATCATTCTGACTTCTGGGTGAAAGATGGAATGGAGTCAGAAAAGCAGCTGGAAGGCTATAATAATAGTTCAGATATGAAGTGAGAACCTTCATCAAGGTGGTGGTGATATTAGAGGAGAGGACATATACTAGAAATGTTGTGAAGGTAGAACTTGGAAAACACATCTCATCTGATCCTCAAAATACAGTGAGATAAATGCTTTTTATTTCATTTTATAGAAGGGGAAACTGAGACTGAGAGATGTCAAGTATCACACAGCTAGCAAGTATTCTGAGTACAGATTTCAACTCCAAGTCCAAGGCTCTATCTGCTACACTTTTGATGTTTTTCCTATGCTGGCCCATCATCAGAAGAATCTTCCTCACTACCTTATTAACACTTCTGTTGCAATGAACAGAAATATCAAGGAATTAAACAAACTTAAGCTTTTCCAGTTAATCATTCTAGTTTCATCATCAAAACATTCTAATCTAGATTCCTCATGCTTCATTATACCTATTTCCTTTTATTGAATATCAAAAAAAAATTTTTTTTGATATCAAAGAAGAAAACCATTCCCTGTATGATTGTACATTGCCTCCATCTTGAACTCCCAGAATCTATGAGATCTATGTGAGAGCTCCTTGCCTCCTACTGGCTGTTTTTTGTTGTTCTTCGTTCTCAAGGAGAATCAAAATGTTGTCACTATGTTAGAGTCTAGTTACAGTATATCCAACTGTGACTGATCAGACCAATACAACCTCAGAATGCTCTTTCACAGGTTGAACACAGCCCTACTAATATAGATCACAATCTCTCTATACCTTACTCTTTGTGAGTTTCTATAGTTAAAAAAAATTATCATAATAACTATTCTGTAACTTACTATTTAAAAAGCCACTCCAAATGTAAATAGGCTGGTCCTTCAAAGATAAAGATGCAATCTCTCACTGGATCTATATCGAAAGTTCTCTAGCTTTTTGGAAATCTAAGATAGCTAATTGGTATAAAAGATCACTCAACTTGTAATGTGGAAGATTTTCATTCAAATTTTGCCTTGGACAAGTCCCTTATCTTGTAGAGCCTTAGTTTCTTTATCTACAAAATGGGGGTGATGGATAATAGCTATTATCCATAGCACCTATTCAAAAAGTTTGTTGTGAGGATCAAACAAGATAATATATATATATATATATATATATATATATATATATATATATATATAAGGTGCTTTGTAAGCCTTCAAATGCTGTATAGATGCTGGCTATTATTATCTACTATAACAGCTTTTAAGAACATAGGGTCAAAAAGCATTTGATAAAATCCAACACCCTTTCCTATTAAAAACACTAGAGAGTATAGAAATAAATGGGCTTTTCCTTAAAATGATTAGTAGTATCTACTTAAAACCATCAGCAAGCATCATATATAATGGAGACAAACTAGAAACATTTCCCATAAGATCAGGAGTGAAACAAGGCTGCCCACTGTCACCATTATTATTTAATATTGTCTTAGAAATGTTAGCTTTGGCAGTAAGAGAAGAAAAAGAGATAAAAGGAATTACAGTAGGTAATGAGGAAACCAAATTATCACTCTTTGCAGATGATATGATGGTATATTTAGAGAACCCCAGAGACTCAACTAAAAATTTACTAGAAACAATTCACAACTTTAGCAAAGTTGCAGGATACAAAATAAATCCACATAAATCATCAGCATTTTTATATATTACCAATAAAGTTCAGCAGCAAGAGATACAAAAAGAAATTCCATTCAAAATAACTGTTGATAGTATAAAATATTTGGGAATCTATCTGCCAAGGAAAAGTCAGTAACTATATGAACTAAACTACAAAACACTTTCCACACAAATAAAATCAGACCTAGTCAATTGGAAAAACATCAAGTGCTCATGGGTAGGCACAGCAAATATAATAAAAATGGCAATACTACCCAAACTAATTTACTTATTTAGTGCCATACCAATCAAACTCCCAAGAAATTATCTTATAGATCTAGAGAAAAAATAGTAGCAAAGTTCATTTGGAAGAACAAAAGGTCAAGAATTTCAAGGGAATTAATGGGGAAAAAAAAGGCTCATGAAGGTGGCCTTACTGTACCAGATCTAAAACTATATTATAAAGCTGCGGTCATCAAAACCATTTGGTACTGGCTGAGAAATAGAGTAGTCAATCAGTGGCATAGGATAGAATCACAGGACAAACTAGGCAATAACTATAGCAATTTAATGTTTGATAAACCCAAAGACTCCAGCTTTTGGGATAAGTACTCACTATTTGACAAAAAACTGCTGGGAAAATTGGAAACTAGTGTGGAAGAAATTAAGGCTGGACCCACACCTAACACCGCACACCAAGATAAGATCTAAATGGGTTCATGATCTAGATATAAAGAGTGATATTATAAGCAAATTAGAGGAACATAGGATAGTTTACCTCTCAGACCTGTGGAAAAGGAAAGAATTTGTGTCCAAAGAAGAACTGGAACTCTTAATTGAACAACAGATAGAAAATTTTGACTATATTAAGTTAAAAAGTTTTTGTACAAACAAGACTAATGCAGACAAGATTAGGAGGGAAGCAAAAAATTGGGAAATCATCTTTACATTTAAGGGTTCTGATAAATGCCTCATTTCTAAAATATGTAGAGAATTGTCTCATATTTATAAGAATTCAAGCCATTCTCCAATCGATAAATGGTCAAAAGATATGAACACAATTTTCAGATATGATGAAATTAAAACTATTTCTAGTCATATGAAAAGGTGCTCCAAATCACTATTGATCAGAGAAATGCAAATTAAACAACTCTGAGATACCACTACACACCTGTCAGATTGGCTAAAATGAAAGGAAAAGATAATGACAAATGTTAGAGGGGATGTGGGAAAACTGGGACACTGATACATTGTTGGTGGAACTGTGAACAGATCCAGCCATTCTGGAGAGCAATTTGGAGCTATGCTCAAAATGTTATCAAGCTGTGAATACCCTTTGACCCAGCAGTGTTTCTATTGGGCTTATATCCCAAAGAGATCTTAGAGGAGGGAAAGGGACCCACATGTGCAAGAATGTTTGTGGCAGCCCTTTTTGTAGTGGCTAGAAACTGGAAATTGAATGGATGCCCATCACTTGGAGAATGGCCGAATAAATTATGGTATATGAATGTTATGGAATATTATTGTTCTGTGAGAAACGACCAGCAGGATGATTTCAGAAAGGCCTGGAGAGATTTACATGAACTGATGCTGAGCAAAATGAGCAGAATCGGGAGATCATTATACACGGCAACAACAAGACTATATGATGATCAATTCTGATGGACATGGCTCTCTTCAACAATGAAATGTTTCACCAGTTCTAATTGTGAAAGCCATATACACCCAGAGAGAGGGATATGAATGTGGACCACAACATAACATTGTCATGCTCTCTATTGATGTTTGCTTGCATTGGGTTTCCTTTTTCTGATTTTTTTTTCTTGTAGATACGATTTTTCTTGCACAACAATAAGGGTGGAAATATGTATACATATATTGGACTTGTCAAGTATTTTAACATAATTAACATGTAGTGGATTTCCTGCCATCTAGGAGGGGGGAGACTAGAGGGGAAAATTTGTAACAGAAAGCTTTGTAAGGGTCAATGTTAAAGAATTACCCATATATATGTTTTACAAATAAAAAGCTTTAACAAAAGTGCTTAAATCAATAAAAAAAGAACATAGGGTCACCTCCCTCCCCCAGTATGTAAGAAATAGACTTACTTCTGGCTAGACTAATCCAAATTATTTTTATCTTGATGATAATAACATTTACTTAATATGTTGTCTCATTTGAAGAATGAATGAATGAAGAACATTCATAATAGCCCAGTGAGGTAGTTATCATTCCTATCTTTAGTAAGAAAATAGACTCAGATATGGTTTAGAACAAAACTTCTTAAACTTAGTGGGGGATCACAAAATTATGATTTATTATAGGTAAATATTTGACCTGTATACCTATTTTATATACCTATATACCTGGGGGTACATAAAAATTTCTCTGGTGAAAAGGAGTTGCAAGTGGGAAAAGTTTAAGAAGCCCTAAACTAGATCATGTCTAAGATTCCTTTGAGATCATTTAATTCAATTCCTTTATTTTACAAATGAGATCACAAAGACCAAAAGTCACAAATATGGCTGAACTGGGACTTGAATTCCAAATCTCTTGCCTTCCAATTCAGTGATTTTCCCACAATGTCACTGAAGTTTAGTAGCCACTTTTGAGGTCTAACCTTAGCTTCCATTTATCACCTCTCCCCAAACCCTTTTAGACCCTCCTATTACCTGAGAGATTCCTAAGCACCTCCTGTGTTACAGGGATTTTGGACAGTTGGCTGTGGAGCTGTTGGACCAATCCTACAAGCAGGATGAACAATTGGCAATGAAACTGCTGACCTATGAGCTGAAGAACTGGAGTAATGCCACATGCCTGCAGCTTGCAGTGGCTGCCAAACACAGAGACTTCATTGCTCATACCTGCAGCCAGATGCTGCTCACAGATATGTGGATGGGCCGGCTCCGAATGAGAAAGAATTCAGGTCTCAAGGTCAGCACAGCCTAAAATACACTGTGGATGAAGTGGGATTAGAAAATAATTTTAGGTTTTATGAGCCTAATCTAAAATAGGACTGGAATACTTACTCCTTGCTGTAGAAGGCATATGCTTGAAGGAAAGCTATTTTCTTGATTCAGTGACAGAGTCTTTTTCCTAGGAATGATGTTATTCTGTACTCATCTAACCTCTCATTGCTCATGCTCATTCTGATGTCTAATTTCCTTGGCAGAAAGAAAACCTGAAATTTGCTAAACTATACTCAAAGCAGAGGAGAACTAGAAAGGGAAGGAAAGGAAAAAATGTCAGGAAAGAGGCAAAGAAATGAAAGACAGCAAGCATAATAACCCCTTCAACTTTAGAATCTGGGATTATTCTAGCATGACTACTCTGAAACTTATCTCTCTGTTATCCATGAAACTGGATTTGCTAAGCAGAGTCAATTTTTTAACATATATTTAACCCTAACCACATAGGAAGAAATCCTAGATTTTACTTCAAATCCCAGTTTTTCAATTTACTGTGTAAAAATTAATTTGGGCAAATTATTTCCTTTCCCTGTGCTTCAGTTTCTTCCTCTGTAAAATGAAAGGATCAGATAAAGTTAATTCCAGCTCTAAGATTCTTTGTGTACATTTCCTAAGGGGGATGCACTTGCATACTCAAAAACTGGTAAACAAATGTCTTTTATCTTTTCCAGTAGTGTTAGAATGCTCTTTGACAACAATACTGTAATCTATTATAATTACTTCAATATATTCTATCTCAGAGCTGGAAAAGAGCTGGAAATCATAGAATCCAACTTTTTTTTTTTTTTTTTTTTTGGTTTTACAAATAACAAATCCTGAGACCCAGAGAAGTAAAGTGAACTTTTCTATGAAATTTGTGTGATGAATGCAGCCTCCTAGAAAGCAGGAACTGTTTGACTTTTGTCTATATATTCTATGCCTAACCTATAACATAGTACACATTTAATAAAAGTTTGCTGATTGATTGAATTATGGTTAGAGTGAGGTTGTTCTCAGCTTCACTTCTGTCCAGGCCAAACACATATTCATTTTTATTTTTCTACCCAAATGGAATGATTAAACATTTATTTGTTGGTGAAATTGTTTTCATTTTTCCCACCAAAATGAAAAGTTTTATCCTCATTTGCATGACATTCCCCTCCTGAGATTGCAAATGATTCCCTTAGTACCAGAATGATTAATCATTCATACTTTTATCTACACACGCACATACACACATACACAACAGGAAGCATCAGGCCCTATTTCCTCTGAGACTAAGTAACCAGCATCATCTTAATCTGTTAAATATGATTATTATTATTATCATTATCATTGCTTTAGGTAATTCTAGGAATTCTACTTCCTCCTTCAATTCTCAGCTTGGAGTTCAAGAACAAAGATGATATGCCTTACATGTCTCAAGCCCATGAGATCCACCTCCAAGAGAAGGAGCCTGAGGAACCAGAGAAGACTGTGAAGGAAAAAGATGAAGAGGACATGGAATTAACAGTAAGAAAAGGAGCATAGGTTTGGTCTATTGTGGTATGAAATGACTGTTCTTTGTGACTACAGAGGAGAATCCTCAAGTCTGGGGAAAGGGCTGTTGCCTAAACTTCTTCTAAGGTCTGATGCTTGTAATTACACATTAAAATTAGGAGTTTGGGGCACTTTCCTTCTAGACATCAAAAGAAAACCTGATGCTGTAGTATATTAGGGGCCCACCTAACCAGGGAGGTCAAGGGTGGTGCAGTAGACAAAAATGATAGATTTGTCAGAGTCCCTAGGTTCAAATCCTGATTCTCACTTATTAGCTGAGTGACCTGGATAAGATTTCCTTAAATTCTCTCATCTTTCTCCATTTCCTCTGTTATAAAATAAGGGAGTTGAATTAGATGACCTCTAATATCCTTCCTGCTCAGAAACTTTTCAATGAGGATGAAGGACACAAGAAAAAGAATGAAATTCAAGAACATAGCACCTCCAAGTTTTCTAAATACACCACAATGGGGAACAATGAGGTAAGGAAATAACCTCAATGCAGAAACAGAGAAATCTTGTAAGTTTGGCAAGCTCCCAGCATCATTTAACTTCATTCAGCAGACACTCCTTTACCAATCAGATCCTTAGCCTTCATCTTTTAGGGGGATTCAGGTTATCAAATACAGCACTAATAGAATTTTGTGGTTTCTATGTTGACTTTTATTAGCTTTTCTCTAAGTGCTATTATCCTTGCACAAATGTTTGATGCTGCAGGGTAGATCAGGCAGCTGGGGAGGAGACAGCCTCCTACAACACCCATTCTGACAGCATGACATTCCCTGGATTTTATCCAATGGCTAAAAATATTATCCTGAAAGCTCTCTTTGTATCTTTGGAGACACTGAACAGGAATCATAAAGACTCCTATAATTCCCTATTCCTATCAAGTGAAGTGGTTTAATTGCCCAAAAGATATTTCTCATGTATGGGAGGAAGTGAGAGAACATAGATAGGTACTACTCTGTGTAAAATGGAATAATAATAGTATCTGTTTCACAGGGCTGTCATGAAGATCAAATGATATGCCTCTCTATTCAGTGGCTGAAAGGAAGTTCAGAGGTCATCTAATTCAACCTCATTATGCAGATGATTAAGTAACTTGCCTAAGGTCACACAGGTAGTATAAATCACAGGCATGAATGAACTTCATTCTGCTGACTTCAGAGCTTTTCCTCTGTGGCACACTGACTTCTGCTGGAAGTCCATTGACTTGGTAACTTACTTCCCTCTGTTGATTAGCTGATAACTTCTGATAGCTTCTCTGATAGCTTCTGACACATTGGTAAAGGTTTTGTTAAGTCCAATAAATTCATAGAAACCTAAGAGTCAGAAAGAATTAAGTTCAAGTCTGTCCATCAGTTATGCTACTATGTGCTAAGCACCAGGGATAAAAAAAGAGGTAAAAGATATTGGCTGCCCTCAAAAAGCTTACAATCTAATGAGGGAAATAACATGCAAACAAATAAATACAAACAAGCTATATACAGAATAAATGGGAAATAAGTAACAGAAATGTTCTAGAAGTAAAGACTTCCAGTAAAAGATAGGAGTTTAGTTAGGGCTTAAAGATGGTCATGGAAATCAGTAAATGGAACTAAGGAAAAACATTCCAGACATGGAGGACAGCAGGAAAAAATGGCCAGAGCTGAGAGATGGAACAGCTAAGATATCAATTGGATATTGGATCAAGGAATATATAGTGAGGAGTAAGATAGGAGGGAGCTAGATTATGAAGGCCTTGAATTCCAAACACAGCATTTTATATTTGTTCCTGGAAGCAATAGGGAGCCTGGAGTTTGTTGAGTAGGGCAGTGACATGATTGCACCTGTGCTTTAGGAAAATCACTTTAGTAACTGAATGAAGGAAGAAATGGAGAGGGGAAAGACTTGAGGCAGGCTATTACTGTAATTAAGGGGTGAGTCGATATGGGCCTACATTAAAGTGGTAACTGTAGGAAGAGAGAAGAGAACATATCAAAGAAAGGCTTTGATCACAGATTGGATAAAATGGAGAGGAGGGAGGTGAAAGTTCCTGAGGAATCTAGGATGACTCTCAGACCAGAGGAGCTATGAGGATGGTGTTGTCCTCAACAATAACAGAGAAGGGGGTGGGGAGGGATGGCATAAGGGGAAAGATGTGTTCTGTTTTAGACATGTTTAGTTTAAGATGTCTATTGGACATCTAGTTCCAAGATATGTGAAAAGCTATTATCCTGTCTTTGACATACTAGCTGCATGACCCTAGGCAAGTTAATTAGCTTCCCAGTGACAACCCTCCCCCTCTAACTCTCTAAGTCAAGTTACTGTCAAGTAGTAAGCAGTAGAGGGAGTTTTCATATCTGTCTTGGAAATTTCCACCAGTGAAGTTATAGGACCAAAAGAGGGAAAAAAGTATATCTGAAAGACAATGTAGCAAAGAGAATAGAATACAGGCCTCAGAAAAACTTAGCAATAAATTCTGTCTCATGATATGCCCTACCTGTGTGGGCTTGAACAAGAGTTTCAGTAATCCTCAGATCAAAAATTATAGAGGAGTTGCTGATCTTCACTGATGAAGCAGTTTCCCTATGCCAATGAAATACACACACACACACACACACACACACACACACGCTATATGTGCATGCATCTATAAGGCACATATATCTAAATATGACATTTTCATTTGTACAATGCTTACTATGTGCCAAGCACTTGCACTAAGTGCTTTATAAGATTTATTTCCTTAGCATCTTCGAGGTACATGCTATTGTCACCCCCATCTTGTAGGTAAGAAAACAGTTAAATGACTTGCCTGGGGCCATACAACTAGTAAGTATCTAAGGCTAGATTTGAACTTGGGTATTCCTGACTTCAGGCCCAACTATGCACCACACCACCTCACTGCCTTAACTTCCAACCTAAAACTCAAAAGTGCTTCATAGTCTGCTATTAATAAAAGCCCTGCATTGAGGCCTAGGATGGATTTTGCTTATAGATCATTTCATATTCTTTAAATTTCAAGAAATCTTAAAAGACTCTCTTGCCTTCAGGCAGATACAGAGTTATTTCTATGTAAGGTAACTAAAGTCCAGAGAAATTAAATTGCCCAAGTAACAAGATGTGTTTGACAGCATCAGCAATCTCCTTACTATTTTTCTCATTATATCCTGCATATAACTTGTTTATACATGTTTGCTGGCTTGTTATCTTACCATGACATTGTGAGCTCCTTGAGAGCAAGGAGTCTTTCTTCTTTGTGTATCCCTAATGCCTGGAATATAACAAGTACTTAATAAATGCTTATCGATCGACTCAAAAAGGGAAACACAAGTTCTCATCTTCTTTATAAGGTAAAGATTTCTCGTGAGACCTCATTAAAGGTCTTAGATTCGGGAAAAGAGCTGTCAAGGATAGGAAATGCTATTTGAATTGTCAGATGGGCCCTCCAAATCTTGGGGTCAGATACTAAAGTCCAATAAAATTATCTATACTCTAGTTCTTTATTTTGGGCCTTGTACCATTAAGCATTTTTATCAATGACTTGAAGGCATAGATAATTTGTTTGTTTGTTTTATTAATACTTTTTATTTGCAAAACATATGTATGGGTAATTCTTCAACATTAACCCTTACAAAGCTTTCTGTTACAAATTTTTCCCCCCTACTCCCCACCCCTCCCCTAGATGGCAGGATATCCACTACATGTTCATTATGTTAAAATACTTAAGAAATCGAATATATGTATACATATTTCCACACATCATTTTTGTGCAGGAGAAATCGTATCTACAAGAAAGAATAATCAGATAAAGGAAATACAATGCAAGCAAACCTCAATAGAGAGCATGAATATGATATGTTGTGGTCCACATTTCACATCCCTCTCTCTGGGTGTATATGGCTTTCTTCACTGAACAATTGGAGCTGGTTTGAATCATTTCATTGTTGAAGAGAGCCATGTCCATCAGAATTGATCATCATATAAGTATTGTTGTTGCCATGTATAATGATCTCCTGGTTCTGCTCATTTCACTCACCATCAATTCATACAAGTCTCTCCAGGCCTCTCTGAAATCATCCTGCTGGTCGTTTCTTATAGAACAATAATATTCCATAACATTCATATACCATAATTTATTCAGCCACTCTCCAATTGAAGAGCATCCATTCAGTTTCCAGTTTCTAGCCACTACAAAAAGGGCTGCCACAAACATTCTTGTACATGTGGGTCCCTTTCCCTCCTCTAAGATCTCATTGGGATATAAGCCCAATAGAAACACTGCTGGGTCAAAGGGAATGCACAGTTTGATAACTTTTTGAGCATAGTTCCAGAATGGTTGGATCCATTCAGTTCCACCAACAAGGCATAGATAATTTGTTTTTGAAATCTATATATAACAGGAACCTAATTTGAATAGGTAATATAAGAACAGGAAATACCAGGTCTTCTAGGACAGGATTAACACAAATTTGATAGACCCATCCAAATCAAATGAAATGTAATGGGTATAAACATAAAGTCCTAAATTGGGTTAAAAAACTCAGCTGTTCATGTACAAAGTGTGGTGTAGAGACAGAGTAAGACAATAGTTCAAATGAAAATTTGAAAAGGACTTAAAAAGGGGCAGAGCCATGATGGTGGAGTACAGACAAGACTCTGTGAGCTCCTCTGATCTTCCCTCAAACCAAGAACAGATTAAGCCTCTAAATTGATTCTGGAGAGAAAGCTCTCCCAATACTTGGAGTACAACACACTTCCATCAAAAATTACCTTGGAAGAACTCTGGAGCAGGTCTGTTTCAGACGGGCAGGGGATCAGCCACTTGCTGCACACAGGCGCCAGTGTGCAGCCAGGGCAGGAAACCAGGGCTGTGCCAGAGCGTGGTGGATTCTAAGCACCCGGGAAGTCCCTGGGAGACACTTGGGCCATTTTGCTCTGCTTGCAAGCAGGCGCTTTGGCAGATCTGCCTTTGGTAAAGGGTGGATTAAGAGCAGCTGAGAGCACAGACCTGGCCCAACCAGCCCCGCACCTGAAGTCAACTATGCGAACTGCCCCAGGGCAAATTGAGGCAGCTGAAGGTCCCCTGCTTTAAACAGACCTCAAGCTCTAAAAAATGAGTAAGAAGCAGAAGAGAGCTCTCACCATAGACAGCTTTTATGGAGAGAAAGAAGGGCCGACCTCAGATCCTGAGGTTCCTAAAGGTAAAGTAACTCCAGAGGAAGCCACAAAGGGAGACATGATCTGGTCCCCCTTTCACAAGGCTTTCCTGGAAGAATGCATAAGGAATCTCAAAAGAGTTAGAAGAAAAATGGGGAAATGAACTGAGATCAGTGCAAGAACGATATAATGCCCTGCAAGAGAGATATGAAAAAGACAACAATTTACTGAAAAACAAAATTGGTGAAGTGGAAAAAGAATGCAATGAATTAAAAAATTCAATTGTCCAGTTACAAAAGGAGCTAAAAAATGTAACTGAAGAAAATAATACTTTAAAAATTAAAATTGAACAAATAGAAGTGAAAGACTCAATAAGACTTCAAGAATCAGTCAAACAACAACAAAAAAAGAAGAAAATATGAACTCTCTCCTAGAAAAAACAACTGACTTAGAAAACAGATCTAGGAGAGACAATCTAAGGATTATTGGACTTCCTGAAAGCCATGATGAAAAAAAGAACCTAGACACTATCTTATAGGAAATCATGAAAGAAAACTTCCCTAATGTTTTAGAATCAGAAGGCAAAATCACCATCGAAAGAATTCACTGATCTCCTCCTGAAAGAGACCCCAAAATTAAATCCCCAAAGAATATTGTGGCTAAATTTCAGGACTATCGCACCAAGGAAAAGATATTGCTAGCAGCTAGAAAGAAACAATTCAAATGCGAAGGAACTGTAATTATAATCATATAAGATCTGGCAGCTTCCACATTAAAGGATCGAAGGGCCTGGAATCAGGTATTCCAAAAGGCAAAAGAACTTGGATTAAAGCCAAGAATAACCTATCCAGCTAGAATGAGCATTATCTTCCAGGGAAGAAGATGGCCATTCAAAGATACAGGAGAATTTCACCTATTTCTAATGAAAAGACCAGATCTGAACAAAAAAATTGACCTCCAAACATAGAACTCAAGAGAAGCATAAAAAAGTAAAAAGAAAAGAACTCTTGACAACTGTATTACTACTATGAGTATACACAAAGAATGAGGGTATAATTTGATTTTACTTTGATAATAATGGAAAAGAAATTAGAGGTGGAAGGACTATCATACTGTAAAAAGAGGGGAAAGGAGGTAAAATAAAGTAAAAAAAAAAAGGAGGTAAAAATAAGGTAAAATCTCATGAAGGAGCATAGAAAATCTAATATAATTGAGAGAAAGAGGGGAGGGAGATGAGCATTGTGTAAATTTTACTCTCATCAGATTGGGCTCTAAAAGAGCATATCAGACACGTTTGATTTCACAGAAAAACTTGTCCCTCCTTGTAGGGAAGTAGGAGGGAAAGGAGGAAAAGAAAGGGATAGACTAATAGAAGGGAAAATAGAAAAATTAGGGGAAAGGTGTAAAAAAGAGGGAAAGGTTCTAAAGGGGGAACTATTAGAGGAGGTGGTCATCAAAAACAAAATACTGGGGAGGGAGAAGGGAGAAAGGGGAAAGGGAAGAGAAAAACATAACTTTGGGTAAATAAAATGGCAGGAAATACAGATTTAGTTATTTTAACTGTGAATGTGAATAGGATGAACTCTCCCATAAAACAGGAGTGAATAGCAGACTGCATTAAAAGACAGAATCCTACAATATTTTGTTTACAAAAAACACATCTAAAACATAGAGATACATACAGAGTGAAGGTAAAGGGCTGGAGCAGAATCTTTTATGCTTCAGGTGAACAAAAAAAAGCAGGGGTAGTAATCCTTATCTAAGATCAAGTAAAAGCAAAAATAGATCTAATTAAAAGATATAAGGAAGGAAACTATATTTTACTAAAGGGTACCATAGATAATGAAGCAATATCAATACTAAACATATATGCATCAAGTGGTATAGCATCCAAATTCCTAGAGGAGAAATTAACAGAGATGCAAGAAGAAATAGACAGTAAAACTATACTAGTGGGGGATCTCAACCTTGCTCTCAGAATTAGATAAATCAAACCACAAAAGAAACAAGAAAGAAATTAGGGAAGTAAACAAAATACTAGAAAAGTTAACTATGATAGATCTTTGGAGGAAATTGAATGGAGATAGAAGGGAGTTTACTTTTTTCTCAGGGATTCATGGAACTTATACAAAAATTGACCATTTGCTAGGGCATAAAAACCTCAAAATCAAATGCAGAAAAGCAGAAATAGTAAATATATCCTTTCCAGATCATGATGCAATAAAAATCACATGTAATATAAAGCCAGGAGAAAATAGACCAAAAATTAATTGGGAATTCAATAATCTAATCCTAAAAAATGAATGCATAAAAGAGCAAATCATAGACACAATCAATAATTTCATCCAGGAGAATTACAATAATGAGACAACATACCACAATTTGTGGGATACGGCCAAAGAGGTTATAAGGGGTAATTTTATATCTCTAGATGCTTATTTGTATAAAATAGAGAAAGAAAAGATCAATGAATTGGGTT
The DNA here is from genome assembly GCA_023553655.1 of Myrmecobius fasciatus. Taxonomy (NCBI): domain Eukaryota; kingdom Metazoa; phylum Chordata; class Mammalia; order Dasyuromorphia; family Myrmecobiidae; genus Myrmecobius; species Myrmecobius fasciatus. Next base: position 60,827 of record JAJPUD010003725.1, read on the forward strand.
TACAATTAAAAAAGCTAGAAAAAGAGCCAATTAAAAACCCTCAATTAAATACCAAATTGGAAATTCTGAAAATAAAAGGGGAGATTAATAAAATTGAAAATAAGAAAACTATTGAATTAATAAATAAAACTAAGAGTTGGTTTTATTAAAAAACCAACAAAATAAATAAGCCTTTAGTTAATTTGATAAGAAAAAGGAAACAGGAAAATCAAATTGTTAGTTTCAAGAATGATAAGGGAGAACTTTCCTCCAATGAAGAGGAAATTAGAGCAATAATTAGGAGTTACTTTGCCCAACTTTATACCAGTAAGTTTGATAATCTAAATGAAATGGAGGAATATCTACAAAAATATAGATTGCCCAGGTTAACAGAAGAGGATATAAATTATTTAAATAGCCCCATATTAGAAAAAGAAATAGAACAAGCTATTAACCAGCTCCCTAAGAAAAAATCTCCAGGGCCAGATGGATTTACATGTGAATTCTTCCAAACATTCAAAGAACAATTAATTCCAATACTATACAAACTATTTGAGAAAATATGGACAGAAGGTATACTGCCAAATTCCTTCTATGAGACTGATATGGTGCTGATAGCTAAACCAGGTAGGGTGAAAACAGAGAAAGAAAACTATAGACCAATTTCCCTAATGTATATTGATGCAAAAATTTTAAATAAGATATTAGCAATGAGATTACATAAAGTTATCCCCAGGATACTACACTATGACCAAGTAGGATTTATACCAGGGATGCAGGGCTGGTTCAATATTAGGAAAACTATCAGCATAATTAATTATATCAATAACCAAACTAACAAAAATCATATGATTATCTCAATAGATGCAGAAAAAGCATTTGATAAATTCCAACATATATTCCTATTAAAAACACTACAGAGTGTAAGAATAAATGGGCTTTTCCTTAAAATGATTAGTAGCATCTACTTAAAACCATCAGCAAGCATCATATGTGATGGAGACAAACTAGAATCATTCCCAATAAGATCAGGAGTGAAACAAAGCTGCCCACTGTCACCATTATTATTTAATATTGTATTAGAAATGTTAGCTTTAGCAATAAGAGAAGAAAAAGAGATAAAAGGAATCAGAATAGGTAATGAAGAAACCAAATTATCACTCTGCAAAGATGACATGATGGTATACTTAGAGAACCCTAGAGACTCAACTAAAAAACTACTAGAAACAATTCACAACTTTAGCAAAGTGGCAGGATTCAAAATTAATCCACATAAATCATCAGCATTTTTATATATTACCAACAAAGTTCAGCAGCAAGAGATACAAAAAGAAATTCCATTTCAAATAACAGATGATAGGATAAAATACTTGGGAATCTATCTGCCAAGGAAAAGTCAGAAACTATACGAACTAAACTACAAAACACTTTCCACACAAATAAAATCAGTCCTAATCAATTGGAAATACATTAAGTGCTCATGGGTACGCAGAGTGAACATAATAAAAATGACAATACTACCCAAACTAATCTACTTATTTAGTGCCATACCAATCAAACTCCCAAGAAATTATTTTACAGATCTAGAAAAAATAGTAGCAAAGTTCATTTGGAAGAACAAAAGGTCAAGGATTTCAAGGGGATTAATGAAAAAAAAGGCAGATGAAGGTGGCCTTGCTGTACCAGATCTAAAACTATATTATAAAGCAGCGGTCATCAAAACCATTTGGTACTGGCTAAGGAATAGAGCAGTCGATCAGTGGTATAGGATAGGTTATCAGGACAATCTAGGCAATAACCTTAACAATTTAGTGTTTGATAAATCCAAAGACCCCAGCTTTTGGGATAAGTACTCACTATTTGGCAAAAACTGCTGGGAAAATTGGAAACTAGTGTGGAAGAAATTAGGGCTTGACCCATACCTAATACCACATACCAAGATAAGACCTAAATGGGTTCATGATCTGGATATAAAGAGTGATTTTGTAAACAAGTTAGAGGAACGTAATATAGTTTACCTCTCAGACCTGTGGAGAAGGAATAAACTTATGTCCAAAGAAGATCTGGAACTCCTAATTGAACACCAGATAGATAATTTTGATTATATTAAGTTAGAAAGTTTCTGTACAAACAAAACTAATGCAGACAAGATTAGGAGGGAAGCATCAAATTGGGAAATCATCTTTACATTTAATGGTTCTGATAAAGGCCTCATATCTAAAATATATAGAGAATTGTCTCATATATATAAGAATTCAAGCCACTCTTCAATAGATAAGTAGTCAAGGGATATGAACAGACAATTTTCAGATGTTGAAATTAAAACCATCTCTAGTCATATGAAAAGTTGCTCCAAATCACTATTGATCAGAGAAATGCAAATTAAGACAACCCTGAGGTACCACTACACACCTGCCAGATTGGCTAAAATGACAGGAAAAGATAATGATGAATGTTTGAGGGGATGTGGGAAAACTAGAACACTAATATATTGTTGGTGGAACTGTGAACGGATCCAACCATTCTGGAGAGCAATTTGGAGCTATGCTCAAAAAGCTATCAAACTGTGCATACCCTTTGACCCAGCAGTGTTTCTATTGGGCTTATATCCCAAAGAGATCTTAGAGGAGGGAAAGGGACCCACATGTGAAAGAATGTTTGTGGCAGCCCTTTTTGTAGTGGCTAGAAACTGGAAACTGAAGGGATGCCCATCAATTGGAGAGTGGCTGAATAAATTATGGTATATGAATGTTATGGAATATTATTGTTCTGTGAGAAACGACCAGCAGGATGATTTCAGAAAGGCCTGGAGAGACTTGCATGAACTGATGCTGAGTGAAACAAGCAGAACCAGGAGATCATCATACACAGCAACAACAATAATACATGATGATCAATTCTGATGGACATGGCTCTCTGCAACAAAGAATTGTCTCAAACCAGTTCCAGTTGTTCACTGAAGAAAACCATATACACCCAGAGAGAGGGATATGAAATATGGACCACAACATAACATATTCATGATCTCTATTGATATTTGCTTGCATTGTGTTGCCTTTCTCTGATTTTCTTTTTTTTTCTTGTAGACAGGATTTTTCTTGCATAACTTGTCAAGTAATTCAACATTATTAACATGTCATGGACTTCCTGCCATTTAGGGGAGGGGAGGGGACTGGGGGTAAAATTTGTAATGGAAAGTTTTGTAAAGATCAATGCTGGGGAACTACCCATACATATGTTATACACATAAAAAGCTTTAATAAAAAAATATATAGAATATTCAGGTTAACAGAAGAGGAAATAAATTATTTAAATAGCCCCATTTTAGAAAAAGAAATAGAACAAGCTATTAATCAACTTTCTAAGAAAAAATCTCCAGGGCCAGATGGATTTACATGTGAATTCTACGAAACATTCAAAGAACAATTAATTCCAATACTGTATTAACTATTTGAAAAAATAGGGAAAGAAGGTGTACTACCAAATTCCTTCTATGATACCGATATGGTGCTGATAGCTAAACCAGGTAGGGTGAAAACAGAGAAAGACAACTATAGACAAATTTCCCTAATGAATATTGATGCAAAAATTTTAAATAAGATATTAGCAACGAGATTACAGAAAGTCATCCCCAGGATAATACACTATGACTAGGATTTGTATCAGGATTGCAGGGCTGGTACAATATTAGGAAAACTATCAGCATAATCAATTATATTAATAACCAAACAAAAAAAACTGTGTGATTATCTCAATAGATGCAGAAAAAGTTTTTGATAAATTCCAACATATATTCCTATTAAAAACATTACAGAGTATAAGAATAAATGGGCTTTTCCTTAAAATGATTAGTAGCATCTACTTAAAACCATCAGCAAGCATCATTTGAAATGGAGACAAACTAGAATCATTCCCAATAATATCAGGAGTGAAACAAGGCTGCCCACTGTCACCATTACTATTTAATATTGTATTAGAAATGTTACCTTTGGCAGTAAGAGAAGAAAAAGAGATTAAAAGAATTAGAGTAGGTAATGAGGAAACCAAATTATCACTCTTTGCAGATGACATGATGGTATACTTAAAGGCGAACCCTAGAGACTCAACTAAAAATTTACTAGAAACAATTCACAACTTTAGCAAAGTTGCAGAATAGAAAATAAATCCACATAAATCATCAGAATTTTTATATATTACCAACAAAGTTCAGCAGCAAGAGATACAAAAAGAAATTCCATTCCAAATAACTGTTGATAGTTAAAATATTTGGGAATCTATCTGCCAATGGGAAAGTCAGTAACTATATGAACTAAACTACAAAACACTTTCCACACAAATAAAGTCAGACCTAGTAAATTGGAAAAACATCAAGTGCTCATGGTTAGGCCAAGCGAATATAATAAAATGACAATACTACCCAAACTAATTTACTTATTTAGTATGACTAGCAGGAGGATTTCAGATTGGCCTGGAGAGACTTGCATGAACTGATGCTGAGCGAAGTGAGCAGAACCAGGAGATCATTATACACAGCAACAACAATATTATATGATGATCAATTCTGATGGACATGGCTCTCTTCAACAATGAAATGTTTCACACCAGATCCAATTGTTCAGTGAAGAAAGCCATATACACCCAGAGAGAGATATTTACTTATCAAACTCCCAAGAAATTATTCTACAGATCTAGAAAAAATAGTAGCAAAGTTCAGTTGGAAGAACAAAAGGTCAAGAATTTCAAGGGAATTAATGAAAAAAAAAAGGCTGATGAAGGTGGCCTTGCTGTACCAGATCTAAAACTGTATTATAAAGCTGCTGTCATCAAAACCATTTGGTACTGGCTGAGAAATAGAGTAGTTGACCAGTGGCATAGGATAGAATCACAGGACAAACTAGGCAATAAGTATAGTTTATCCTGTGTTGGACAAACCCAAAGACCCCAGCTTTTAGGATAAGTACTCACCATTTGACAAAAACTGCTGGGAAAATTGGAAACTAGTGTGGAGGAAATTAGGGCTTGACCCACAACTAATACCACATACTAAGATAAGATCTAAATAGGTTCATGATTTGGATATAAAGAGTGATATTATAAGTAAATTAGAAGAACATAGTATAGTTTGCCTCTCAGACCTGTGGAGATGGAATAAATATATGTCCAAAGAAGAACTGGAACTCTTAATTGAACACCAGATAGATAACTTTAACTATATTAAGTTAAAAAGTTTTTGTACAAACAAAACTAATGCAGACAAGATTAGGAGGGAAGCATCAAATTAAAAAATCATCTTTACATTTAAGGGTTCTGATAAAGGCCTCATTTCTAAAATATATAGAGAATTGTCTCATATTTATAAGAATTCAAGCCATTCTCCAATCGATAAATGGTCAAAGGATATGAACAGACAATTTTCAGATGATGAAATTAAAACTATTTCTAGTCATATGAAAATGTGCTCCAAATCTCTATTGATCAGAGAAATGCAAATTAAGATAACTCTGAGATACCACTACACACCTGTCAGATTGGCTAAAATGACAGGAAATGATAATGATGAATGTTAGAGGGGATGTGGGAAAACTGTGACACTGATACATTGTTGCTGGAGCTGTGAACGGATCCAACCATTCTGGAGAGCAATCTGGAACTATGCTCAAAAAGTTATCAAACTATGCATACCCTTTGACCCAGCAGTGTTTCTACTGGGCTTATATCCCAAAGAGATCTTAAAGGAAGGAAAGGGACCCACATGTGTAAGAATGTTTGTGGCAGCCCTTTTTGTAGCAGCAAGAAACTGGAAATTGACAGGATGCCCATCAATTGGAGAATGGCTGAATAAATTATGGTATATTAATGTTATGGAATATTATTGTTCTGTGAGAAACTACCAGCAGGACGATTTCAGAGAGGCCTGGAGAGACTTGCATGAACTGATGCTGAGTGAAATGAGCAGAACCAGGAGATCATTATACACGGCAACAACAAGACTACATGATGATCAATTCTGATGGACATGACTCTCTTCAACAATGAAATGTCTCAAACCAGTTCCAATTGTTCAGTGAAGAAAGCCATATACACCCAGAGAGAGGGATGTGAAATGTGGACCACAACATAACATTTTCATGCTCTCTATTGATATTTGCTTGCATTGTGTTGCCTTTCTCTGATTTTTTTTCTTGTAGATAAGATTTTTCTTGCACATCAATGATGTGTGGAAATAAGTATACATATATTTGACTTGTCAAGTATTTTAATATAATTAACATGTAGTGGACTTCCTGCCATCTAGGGGAGGGGTGGGGACTAGGAGGAAAAATTTGTAATGGAATGTTGAAGAATTACCCATACATATGTTTTGCAAATAAAAAGCTTAAATAAAGGGGGGAAAAAAGGACTTAAAAGAATACTTGTTCATCAAATAAAATAATGTAAATTATTCCTTTTGTAAAGTACTGTTGAAATGTGAGTAATTATATATATACCTAGGCTATTAAACATTTTCAAAGTAAATTTTCAAAGATACAAGAGGAAGATTTCTATTAGACATAAGGAAAAGCTTCCTAATCAAATACCATCCTAAAATGGGATGAGCTGTCTTGGGAGGTAGTGAGTTTATTACTTCTGTCAGCCCAGGCTACTACTATGATTCAATATGTACCAAAGGGCCTAAACGTTTTCATCAAACTTTTGACATTTTACAGACTTTTAAACAGAAAGATGTCCACTAAACCACTGCCTGGTAAGTGATAGGAACTCTCTGTATTGAGTATGATGTATAATATATGAAGAAATATAGGGCAGCTAGGTGGCATAATGAATATAGTAATGGCCCTGGAGTCAGAAAGATTTATCTTCCTGAGTTCAAATCTGACCTCAGACACTTAGTAGCTCTGTGATCCTGGATAAGTTCCTGAATTCTGTTTGCTTCAGTTTCCTCATCTCTGAAATGACTAAGAACAAGGCAAATAACTTTTTTATCAAGAAAACCCCCAAGTGGAGTCAACAAAAAGCTGGACATTACTAAAACAACAATATGTAAGAATACCAATACAATGAGACTAATGTTCTTTCTATTATATCACAGTACCTCTGTTCAGTGTAAGACACATAATAGCTGTGTGACCCAGCATATGTGCACCTTGCATTGGCAGAGGATGTTATTCAAACCTAAAACAAAATAAAAATTTCAAAGCCTGGATTTACATCTTTATTCTTAAGCATAAGAACCTAACTCAAGAAATATAATACTGTTTTTTAATAATTGGGAACCTGAATGATGATTTCTTTACTTCTACTTGTGGTACTTTTGAAGGTTTGATTCTGTGGACAATTGTAGCACATAAGCAGTGGACTCGTAGAAAAATAAGTTCTTCTTACAGAGGGAGACCACATTATTCCCAAAATTGTATCTCAGGAGGAAAGAAACACCTGAATTATTTCAGCCAAACAAAAGACATACTACTGTCTAAGTGAAACAGAAATGCAAAAATAAAGTGAAATAAATTGGTAGGTTAGTAAAATCTATATTGAATAACAGTTACCACTTAAATTTTAGATATGAGTGGCACAGTGCATAGAGTGCCTCACTTGGAGTCAAGAAGACTCAAGTTAAAGTCCAGCCTCAGACACTTACTAGATGTGTGACCCTAGACAAGTAACTTAATTTCTGTTGGCTGTATTTTCCTCATCTACAATAATAGAAAGAGTATCAGCTTCCCTGGGTTGTAGTGAAATAATACTTGTAAAACTCTAAACTCAATGCTTGGCACACAGAATACCACTGTATTTTTGTTGTTTGGTCATTTCAGTTTTATCCAAATCTTAATGACCCCATTTGGTGTTATATTAGCAAAGATACCAGAGTGGTTTGTCATGTTCTTCTCCAAATTATTTTATAGATAAGAAAACTGAAGCAAGGTGGGTTAAGTGACTTGCCCAGGACCATACAACTAGGAAGTAACTGAGGCTAGTTTAGAACTCAGGAAAATGAGTCTTCCTGACTCTAGACTCAGCAATAAAGCTATTGTGCCACTATCTGCCCAAACACTATATACATGTTAGTTATTATTAGAATTATCATCATCATCATTTCAAATCTTGCTCCCAGATACCATCTACATGGCAAGTAACCTATCTTTTCTCTGCCTCCATATTTTCATCTGTAAAATGGGGGTGATAGTAGCTCATATACCTCACAGGGCTGTTGTGAAAATCAAATAGGACAAGACAGAGAAAGTGTTTTATAAACCTGAGATCACTATGTAAGTGTTAGCTTTCATTCCACTTAAGTTCTGTGGCTTCCACAGTACTGGTTTATATTTATATTGAGATGAATTTTTCACACTAAAAGATGTGAATAGAAAAAATTAGATCATGTCCCAAAGTGACAGGAAATATATAGCTTATCAATAACAACTTCCTCCTAGTCCCATGTTACAAATGATTTATTTATATTTAAATATTCAACTAATATATCTTAGTCAAGGACTTTTCCCCCCTTTCTCCTAAAATTATATCAGTACATGAAGTCATGGAACTTCTTCCACTAATGCAGATTATAATTAATAACTAACACTTAAACAGAGCTTTGGGCATCTAGGTAGCACTGGCCCAGAGCCAGGCCTGGAAACAAGTCGATTCATCTTCTCAAGTTCAGATCTAACCTCAGACATTTAATTGCTCTGAGACCTAAGTCATTTAACCCTAGTTGCCTAAGTTTCCTGATCTGTTAAATATATATACATATACATACACACACACACACACACACACACACATATGGCAAACCAATCTAGTATCTGCCAAGAATATTTGGCCCCAAATGGGATCAAGAAGATTTAGATACAACTGAAAAATAACTAAACATCACATAGAGCTTTAGGGTTTGTGAAGCAGTCTATATATGTTTTGATCCTCACAACCACCCTGTGAGCTAACTATTGCTATCCTTATTTCATAGATGAGGAAACTAAAGCTGAGAATGGTAACTGACTTGCCCTGTTCAGAGAGCTATTAAGTGTCTGAAATAGAATTTAACATTAAAGTCTCCTTAACTTCTAATATGTCATATGTTGACCAAACTTTCAGCAATGAGCCTATCTGAACCTAGCTAGGTTAATATCTAATTGGAAAAAGAGTTCATTACCAAGCCAGTATTTGATGACTTTCCAACCTATAGAGAGCATGCCTGAGGCTATACTCCAAAAATTCCAGAGTTACTTCAATCAATCCCTCAAGAAGCATTTATTCCACAGTGAGTCACCAGAACAAGACTCTAGTACAGACTTAGAAATAAAACTATAACCAGACTGAGTTATTTAATACTAACAATTTAGGGGAAGGCATTTTATATTCACCCACTTAGTTTCAAAACAAGTTTAGTTGTCCAAAAACTTCATGGTAACTCACATTTTTATAGCATGTTACAAATGTCATAATTTACATTATTTCATTTGATGAGTAGGGAAAAAAAATTATTCTTTGGTCCTGACCACAACCCTAAGAGATAGATACCATAAAAATTTTCATCTACATTTTGAAGAAACAGAAACAAAAAGATGAAAAATCTTTCCCACTTATAAAGTGACAGTCCTGGGACCCAAATGACATCTTCAGGGTAGATGACCTTTTGGCACTACCATGCTTCCTCTCCATATGTATAGATGTTTCACTCTAGATTTAAATTATTCTCTCTTTGGAACATCTATGTCTACCCTGCTGGGTAAGTCGCATTTATACTTTTCACTTCTTTATGCCTGTTTTTAAAACACAGATGATAATTTTTGTATTATTTATCTCATGGGGCTGTGTTCAGGATCAAAGGATTTTTTTTCCTATTCATCAAATGAGACTTTGAGTCTTTTAAAATCTTCTTTTTAACAATATTCATTTCCTTCTTTTTTCCTGCCCCCACCATAAAAAGAAACATAGAAATATAAATTGTTAAAGGTAGAATTAATAAAAATCAAGGATTTCCAACATATATTCAGATCTTGTTTCTTCTGAATGCTCTAATACTTTTGTGATTTCATGTCCCTCCTGTGCAATACTTACCCACAGATTCAAGTCCCACCTTGGATACTTATTATCCCCATAGCAGGACAAAGTCATTTTCTTTATCTGAGTCTCAGTTTCCCACTTCTATAAAATGAAAGGGAGAGAGAGGTTGGACTTGATGATCTCTAATCTTTGGGTTCTAAAGAGTTTGTACCAGCATAGTATAAGCTATCTGGTAGATTCTGTTTAAATACACACATACATGCATACATACATATATACACTCATATGTGTATATATATATATATATATACATATGCATCATGTGTGTACATATCTATGTGTATATATATGTGTGTATATACACACACACATATACACATACATATATTTCCATTTCCTGAGAGATACTAACTAGATTTTTTTCCTTTATTAAGAATAACACCTAATATTTATATAGTGTTTTAAAGTTTGCAAAATACATTATATGAATGTTCTCATACGAACCTCAGAACAGCCCTATAAGGCATGTACTGAAAGTATTTTCATCCCCACTTTAAAGAAAGAGAAAACAGATTCAAAGAAGTTGAGGGTTCCTTCTTGTTCAGAATTTCACAAACAGAAATATCGGAGGATGAAGTTGATCAGTGAGCTTCCCAACTTCAGGTTCAACATTTACTAATGATAAAGAAAGCTTCCATTGACCCTATAGTAACAACCCAAGCATTGACGCAAACTAGCATATGATGTCATCATCTTTAAATGTTGCCTTTTCTTATGACTAAGAAATATTTCCACCTATTGAGGAGGGTGGAAAGGTGTTCTCTTTAATGAATAATCAAAAATCTACAGCAGTATCACTTTCATTGTAGGCAATGCTGGGTCGAAGCAATGGAGAGTCATCAAGGAAGAAGGATGAAGAAGAAGTTCAGAACAGGCACAGATTAATCCCCCTTGGAAGAAAAATATATGAATTCTACAATGCACCTATTGTGAAGTTTTGGTTCTATACTGTAAGCATCTCTCTAATTATTTTTCTTAATTATGATAATCACAAAAAGAGTCACTACATCTTTAAAGGAATACATGTCTCACTAATAATGCAAAAAATGTAGCAATAAAAACCAAGACTGAATTTTTTTAACTCCTTTCCAAGGGTTAAATACAGTAAAGAGAAATTCATGTGACCAGTTTCTTTGTTCTACATTTCTCCTGGTTTATTAAAAATGAGAACTATTATAGAAATCCAACCAGTAACGATCAGAACTTAGATTTGAACTCAGATTTCCATGATTCCAAATCTAGTATTCTTTCAACTAAAACACATTGCCTGCCATAGAATGCTCTCTCTTGTCAACATCTGATTCTAGGAACCCATAGTTCCTTTCCAGGTTTGATTCAAGTACCACCTCCAATATGAGGCTTTTTTCCCAATTTCCTTAGTCATCAATGCGCTCTCCTCTCCTCCACAACACAAAATTCCTTGGTTTTTATTTTGTATTTATCTTACCTTTATTTCTCTCTCTGTGTTGTCATTTCCTCCCATCTAAACTCCTTGAAAATTGATGCTTTCACTTTTGTTTTTTGTATCAACATCATTATTATCTATACAAATCAGGCTTCCTTCCTTCCTGCAGATCAGGTATTTGAGGCTAGACTTTTAAGGATGAAACACCAATAGTGACAGTGTAAAAGAAAAAAGGGAAAAAGAATGAGACTAGAGGGAGTGATCTGAAAAATTATGAAAATGATTGATGGAGTGAAATGAATGGATTTATGTATAAAGTTACTAAGCAAATTAATTTGGTTATAGTTATTTTCAATATTAAGTGTTTAATAAAACATTTGGGTTTTGTTTTGTTTTTTAAGGATGGATAGAAATAATAGAATTTCAATAGGTAAAGAGGAAGAAGGAGAAAACAGCAGAGATAGGAAAGAAAGACAAAGTCATGGAGCCATACATCCACTCTGGCTAAAGCACAGAGTAAATAGAGTGATAGAAGAAAAGAACAGAAAGATAAGCTGGCACTAGATCATGGAAGGCCTTGAATGCCAAGTATCTGGAAATTTGCTGTATAATCCATCAGAAACCATTGAAGATTTTTAATCATGACCACATTCAGGAGGAAGAATACTCTGGCAGCAGTATGAGAAAGAAGAAGTTGAATAATAATAATAAATAGAGAACCAGAGAAAGAATCCAAGAAGTTTGTGGGTCATTAAAGCAAATATAATTCTGAAGTTTTCAAAACTAACTCCAAAAAAGTCTATTTGTGATTATTTGGCACATATTTAGTAATTTCTTGGATATAGTCCTAATGTTAATGATAAAAACAATACCAACAAATACCAACACTCAAAAAAACTGGAATGTGGGTAGTGCATATGAAGAATCAAATTCAATCTGGTATCATCAAACAATATTTCCTTTGCTCTATAACCAGTAGGCATTCTGCAAGTTGATCCATCTCAAGATTGCTCACTGACAACTCATGATCATGACAAGAAGTTTTATACAATATACATACCCAGAAAATATTTTCTATCAGGTGATAAACTGTCACAAAATGGGAGGAACAAAAGATTTTTTTGTTACTTTTCTGCTTATATCTTTCATTGTTGCTTAAGTCCATATTAACAATAAGAATAAAAACAATAGATCATATTTAGATACTATTTTAAAATTCAGAAAGCACTTTGTTCAAGAAAACTGGCTATTTTGAGTTGGACAATGCCAGTATCATTAATCCTGTTTCATACATGATGAATCAAAGATGACCTTGGTCACACAATGATATCACATCAGTGATAGCACTCAAATCTAGATCTCCCAATCCACATAGTATCAATAATCTACTACCCAGACAGAGAGATGATAGGCTTTCACAGGAAACCCTAATCCCACATTGGGTATTCTTTCTTTCCATCTCAGCCTCTTCTCTTTCTCATGTTTTTATTTTTCCGTATCTGCTTTCTAAAGATCATAATTCTATCCAACTAACTTCATTTCTCTCACTACCAAGACACTCAAATATTCTCCACCTCAACTAGACAGTTCCTTTCTTCCTTTAAGAAAAAAGACTGGGTTTTTTTTTCAGGTCATATTGGTAGCTAGAGGAAAGTAGATAAATTAAAGCAGATTTACAAAACATTGAATTATTAATTTTCAGAATTTGAGAGTATAGCTGAAATATATTACTTATCTGTCTAGAGAAAGTCATTCTGATTTCCTGAGTTACATCAAAAGCTATCTAACTAGTTTCTAAACCTGGCCCTACCATGTGGCCAACTGCCATATTGCTTCAACATGGCCCATACTTCCAACCAAACTTGTCCAAGTTTGTTTTTGTTTCAAAACTGGAATCCTTTCTCCTTACCTCCCACCAACTTCTAGAGTCCCTGCTTCCAGGCACCATTAGTTCTTTACATTTTTTAAAAGATGGATAAAAATACTATATGGATCCAATTTAGATTTTAAGTTCTGCTGCTGGCATGAGCTACTTCCTCAGGATCACACAAATGAATCACAGCTCATCTTCCTTCCCTGACATTTACTACCTATGTGACAATGTACCATTTTATTTCATTATATATGAAATGGGAATAGTGACAATTGAATTATCTATTTTTCATGGTTATTGGATTGAAAGCACTTTTCAAACCTTAAAACACTATATAGATGTTAGTTGTTGTTATTATTATTATTATCATTCTCCCTTTAAGTGTTCCAAGCTCTTTGGTTATTCCTTACTCTTACTACAAGATTGGTGAATCTCCTTTTAGAGACATATCTCCCTAATGACATTCCCTTTTAAAAAAACTTAGTAAATGCTATTTTTTTCCAATTAAAGAATTAAAAGCTAAAGAATGTTTTCAACATTCTTTTTTCCAAGATTTTGAATTCCACCTTTTTATCCCACACTCCTATCTTTCTTCCCTATAATGGTAAGCAATCTGATATAGTATATATCTATAACCATGATAAATGTATTTCCACATTAATTATGTTATGAAAGAAGAAACAGAACAAAAGGGAAAAGCCATGAAAAACAAGGAAAAAGAATAGTTCTTCCTATGGATGTAGATAGCATTTTCCTTCATAAGTCTTTTGAAATTGTCTTGAATCATTGTACTGCTGAGAAAAGCTAAGTTAATCATAATTGATCATGCTTGTTGTTGTTATTGCATATAATATTCTGGTTCTGCTTACTTCACACAGCATCATTCATGTAAGTCTTTTCAGGTTTTTCTGAAATCGCCAGCTCTTCATTTCTTATAGCACAATAGTATTTCATTGTATTCATATACCACAACTTACCTTTGATGACATTCATTGAAAATAATTAATAATATCAATGTTTTGCTTATATTCTTTTATCATTGTCACTGCCCCAAAACTCCCTAACCTCTACTCCCAATGTAACCCTCCTCTTCAACAGAGAGGTTAAATGAAATAGATCCACGGAGTAGCCAAGCCCGACAATTAATTCTTTGCATATGGTCTATCTGATGACATTTTTTGTACCACTTTTTTGCAATTCCTAATTGGTAATATGTTCCAGTCAATTCACATACCCATCATTCTCTTCTCCATTTTACTTTGGCTAAATTGATAGTTTAATTTTTTGGGAATTATTGTATTTCAGGAATATATACGAGAAAACTCACTTAAATAAATAATGATTACATAATGCATCAATCAACTATTACATAAACATTTATTAAGTATTTATTATGTGCCAGAGCCATACTAAAACTTATAAATATAAATGAAATAGAAAACTACCTGTCCTCAATAAGCTAATATTCTAATGGGAGAGATCACACTGAAAGAGAGAGACAGAAAAATAGAGACAGAGAGAGAGAGAAGGAGGGAGAGAGGAAAAGAGAGAGGGGACTAAAAGAGAGATGGAGAGAGGGAAAGGGAAAGAGAGAGAGACATACAAGAAACATTCTGAGTATATGAAAAGCACTCAGAGAGGAACACACTAGTGTTTAGGGACTTTGGTAAAAGTCTCTTAAAGAAGATGATTCAATAGAATTGGATTGTAGGGTCATAGAAGGAAAGTGGAGTTCATGGAAGAAGAGTCCAAAGTATGAAAAGTTCCCTAAATATGAAGAGACCATAGATTGAAAAAAATTTAAGTTTTCTGAAACTTAATGTAAAAAATAAGGGAGAAATGGCTACAAAATAACGCAAAATAAATGATCCCCTTTTGTTAATCTAGTATAAATTTATTTTAAAAAATGTTCTTGAAATGCTTTAAAAAACAATTTCTGTTCACTTTCCCTGGATTAAATACATTGTAGAACAATGCAATGGTATCATGTTACTTTTAGATTCCTTTGTTTATACAGTATTCAGAACATAAGGAAAATTTGGAAGCATTAAAAATTGGAAGCAGTAGCAAGAATGAGATACAGATTTTTAAAAATAACATGTTCACTTATCTCATCATCCCCAAAGCTATCATTTTTCCCTTTAGTTGCATAATCCATAGATTTCCTTCAGGTTTCTAAGATCAAACTAAGAACCAAAAACAGGACAGTGGTTTTCTTGTTCTATAAAAATGGCCTAATCAGACAAAACTGAAACCTTCAACCTCTTACATTTACAATGTGAAGACAGACTTTGGAGTGTTGAGATCAGCAATCCTAGAGTGCTTGCCTTTTTGACAGGCTAGGTAGTCTATAAAACATTGTAGAGACAAGATGTTTCTTTTCCTCTCATTCCAGTAAGGTACAATGAGATATATACTCTCTGTGTTAAGAGGTGTCAGAGGGAAGATAGGTGGGAATAAAAATTATTTTGACCCTTCATATCATCCCAAGTGAATTGTACCTAAATTAGGAAAAAGATAAAAGAATAGTTTATTTTGTTGCTCTGTTCTTCTCTTTGTCAGTCTCTCAGAAATGTGCCTACTACTTTTCTCAAGACTCTGGAAAGTACAATGTGACTTGTTTTTCTGGTAGGAAGGGGCAGACTCACTCAAAAGAAATCCATAACCTCCCTGCTTCTTGTTACCAAATTGGATGTAGGAGCCAATTAGGTCCCTTTTTGGTTCCAAGAGGTAAAAAGGCACAAATCCAATTGGCTGCTCTATTAGCCTTTCTTCTGTACTGAGCCAATTTGCCCATATTTAGCTGGGAAGGATCCAGATTCAAAGCTGGAAATGACAGCAGGATGCAAAGCCACACATTCCATATTTCCATTTCTATGACAAATGGTTTCCTTTCACTGACAAAAAAAATTTATATCTTTCCTCCAACTAGTGGAAAAGATAGCCAGAGTAGGATCGGTAGCTGGCAAAAACCCTGGCCCAAAGAGATCCAAATTCTAGGTAGTTCCTTATGACCTTGATATTGTGTATTGGATAGTTTCAAAATTGTACATGTGGCAAGCAAAAGAAAAACCAAAAACACAAATGAAAGGAAACCTCTACATGACTCCTGCTGATTTTAGAGAGCTACTTGGTCATACTGCTGCTTACAACTTTTATAAGACCTACAGATATTTCGAAGAGGAAAGAGGAATTAGCAATTAAAACATACAAGGTCAGAGTAAACCTCCATAAAGCCCCCACAAAACTATTTCTGAAATATTTTTTCAAGACAGTGATGACTGAAACTGGATACACTGGAACAATCCCAGCTCTCTGATTACATTAGGTACAAATTATGCTTCAGAAACTTAGGTATGTGAGAAACTTAGATATGTGACCTTGGCTAACTGAGAATCAATTACCTCATTTATAAAAATAAGGGGTTGGACTAGATGGCCTTTGAGTTCTCTTCTAGACCTAAGATTATGATAATGAAAGCAGGTCCAAAACTGAAATAAGTAAAGTTGAGGATAGAAAAATTGTCAAAAGAATGGGAGAAAAAGGGGCTGGGGAATGTGGCTTGTGGAATCTGATGATTGTTGGGTTGTACTAATGTATATGAGGAGGCAGAGAAGTCGAAGTCTTGAGAAAAGAAAGAGTCTAAAGATGAATTGAAGAGGTGATTTAAGATCGAGAAGGAAAATAATGATTTGGAAAACAGCATCTACACTGACATTTTGAAGTAGGATGGTCAAATGATAAAACAAGAGAATTAAAGGAAAACGAGATTAGCATGGAAATAATGGAGGTTAGCACAGCAAAGAGAAAGAAATCAGTGATTTAGAACTATGAAGAAAATGTCTCATCAGACACAATGAGAGTGGAGTTTAATTTAGGGATTTATTCCTATTCAAAAATTCGATTAAATAAACATTTATCTAGCATATATATATATATACACATGATATATATATATATATATATATATATGTATATATATATATATATATATGTATGTATGTATTTTATCCAGCACTAGGCATTAGGGATACAAAGGCAAAAATGAAACAGTCCCTGACCTCACATATCTTACATTCTTTAAAAAAATTTGAGACTCTATTTGATCCTGGCCAAAAGGGAGAATGGCTCTATCATTCTATAATCATAAATCATAGAGCTAGAAGGCACTTCAGAGGACATCTAGTCCAATTCTCTCTTTTTTTTAATGAACAAACTGAGGTCCAGAAGATTTAAGTGACTTACCAAAGATAATAGAGATGGTAAGAGGGGCAGGATTTGATTTCAAGTCCTCTGCCCCCACCCAAATCCACTGCTCTTTACACTGTACCATGATGCTTCTTAACAAAATAAATACAAAGTGACTGAAATAAGGTCTCAAGGAAGCATTTAATTTATTTAGTGCTTGTTATATGGGAGTGACAGTACTAGTTGTTGGGCATGTAAAGACCAAAAGTTTTTTTTTTAATCATATCATTATGTATATAAGAGAAAATTTCACACATTCCCTCTAAATAATCTGCTAGGGGCAAGGTTAAGTACATACTCACAAACCAAAGAAATTCATAATCCAATTATTCATATTGGTAAACAGAGAAATATATTAACCCTCCCCCCACAAAAAATTGAGATAATTTCTAAATAATAAATGACCACCACCAAGTCTCTCAAAGGCTTCAACAGTTTCAGTGGAGAGTCTTTATCTTCCTTTGCTAGCATCACATCAGGATTAAACTGTAGGCCTAGACATACATCTCTTCTGGAAGTACTTCAGAATAATGTCTTCTTATGGAATGTCATTATTGAAATGTTGGAGGTAGCTCTAAAACCAGAATTTTAAGGATCTAGTTCTATCATTTACTCAAGTTTGATATTGAGATGAAAGAAGGTATTGAATACATATCAAAAGGAGGTTTACTTTGTCCTAAAAGAGCAAGGATATACAACAAGTATACAGCGGATATACTAAGCTTCTCTGGATAGAGCCCTGGAAATGTGTCTGGTTAAGGGGACAAAATAAGATAAAAGAACATGAGGACTCCTGTAGTCTCATACCCAACAGGTCTGAGAGGCCACAATTCCACCTTATTGGGATTTTTATGTGTTTGATGACCAGGACGTTATATCAGGGGAGCCAGGCCAATTAAATTCTGGGGCAGCTTTGTCTCCTTTTAAGGAAAACTAATTCTTAAGGATTAGAGAATAACCTGGGCCCTCCATTTTGGGAGTGGGGGAGGTAGCTTGAACAGTAGAGAAAGAGTAAACTCATCCAAGAATACTCAGGAACAAACCAACCAATTAGGAGGTCAAGCTATTTCAGAGTGGATCTGTTTAGTTTTCAGCTTTTAGAACTTATTTAGGATAGCTATTGAGCTGGCATTTTAGAATTTTAAAGACTTTCTTATTACTTTTTCATAGTATGGTGTTGGTTCACAATAAAAATCATACAAATTTAAATCAGAGGATTATTTACAGTACATTCATCCCCAGACTAATCACTTAGCAGTTTTTCAGTTCATCCTGTCAAGATCATTGGAATCCCTCTTAAAAATGCCTTGATTCAATAATTCTGATTCTATGTCATCCATTTCCACTCAAATACTTTTTTTGGAGACTGATTGCCCTATATCAGAATGCTGCACAAAAATGAGATAATGTTCCTTTTTGATAATGGAGAGAGAAATTGTCTTTTCTTCCTTTACAGCTGGCATACATTGGCTACCTGATGCTCTTCAACTACATTGTTTTAGTGAAGATGGAGCGCTGGCCTTCCACCCAAGAATGGATAGTTATTTCCTATATATTCACTTTGGGGATAGAGAAGATGAGAGAGGTAACTGCCTCCCTACAAGAGAACCTGGGATAAAGGAAATGAAAGGGGAAGCTTTTACTTATATTTATGATCATCCTGTTTTAGGTGGGATTCAAATTTAACAAAGAACCACTTTTCCAAATTTACCTGAATTTCTACCAGGGTTCTAATTTCTTTTTCTTGTTGACAACCCTATGGATACTTTGCTCATTCAGATGCATAACGCATTGACATCCCATGATACCTACCCTGAGTTTTTGCTGTTTATTTTCAACTAACACAGTCCACTTTCCCCAAAAAGTCCTGCAGATGATTATCTCTTTCCTTGTTAGAACATTTACTCTTTATCATCTGTTAAATTATTTCTTTATAATTGTTTACACTATGTCCCTGCCCTCAAAGTGAGGTTCTTTAGTCACTTCTTAGGAGCTACTGCTATGCTATTTCAGTGTCCCATTTCCAATCTCATCTTCAACACTATGTGATTTTGAGCAAGCCATTTAACATCTTTGAGCCTGAATTTCCTATCTATAAAAATGAGGTGAATGAACGACATAGCCTCTGGGGTTCCTTCCAACTCTGGGATGCTATGCTTTCTAAAGACTACTTCATCTTCCTTCTAGCTTTTTAGTCAGTACTTCCCCATCTCCTTGCCTCTTTCTTTGAGAACTGAAATCATATTAGCATTGCCATAGAAAGGGCATCTCAACTGTCCACCTTACAGTTCCATTCACCAACTTTGTAATTTCTCAGGACCAGAATTCCCTTCCCTGGTCACTACTATAATGTTTTGTCTCAATCATTAGAATGTAAACTTCTTGAGAGTAGTCATTGTATTTCTTTTGTATCTGTATCCCCAACACCTAGCACAGTACTTGGCATTATAACAAATTCTTAATAAATACTTTTCATTCATGTGTCTTCACCCTTACTCCCCTCCCCTTAAAAAAAAAGACATCATAAAATTATAAATTTACTCATCTATAAACTGAGAGAGTTGGATTAGACGACCACTAAGACCCCTTCCATCTCTAAAGCTATAATGTTATGACATTCAGATCATTCACTTTAAGCAAATTTCCTTAGAACACAAGGGGTCTTAACAATTGCAAAAGGTGCCAGAAGTCAATGTTGTTGACATCCAAGGCCACAAGAGGGCTCTGTAGGCTGCTTCCCAATGCCAGCAGTCCAGTCTCAGAAATTCGCACATTCTAAAGAGAAGGAAAAAAGCACAAGGGAAGCTGAGGTGGACAGAACTTGTCCTGAACCACCACACCTTCCCTGGTACAAGGATGTAGCAAGTAACAATGAGCAGACTTTCCTAGAAAGATGTCAAATTCACTTAGCTTCTAAAAGCTTCTCTCAGGTGTCACTATCACAGGAATATGATGATAAATGGTCTAATGGATGAGAAAGCTCATTGAGCTCTTTGCAAGAAAGGTTCTCTATAAATCCAAAGCATTATCACCATGATCACTACTGCCATCACCATTCATCATTATTGCTAAAATTGGCTCAGGGGTTCTTGTACCTGCTTTTCAACTGAGAGCCATAAGTTCTGCTGTTTCTTCTCCCAGAGGGAAGAGACAAAATCCATCTATTTGTACAAACGACATTGCTGTTATTTCATTAAACATTTTACCAATGTTATTTCCTTTGAACCCTGTTAGGTGCAGGCTACCTCATTTTATGAACTGCATTTCCCAAAGATTTAGAACTTTTTCATGGTCACACAACTAATAAGTGTTTGAGGTGGAATATGAGCCTAAGTTTTCTGGTTCTAAGTCCAGTGACTTATCAGCCATGTCATCTTCTAGTAGCATTAAGAACACAGCAACATCCATTACAAGTTGGCCCTCAGAAACCATGGCAAGTCACTAATTGTAAAATGGGAATAAGGCTATCTAATTCCTATGGACCTATTTGATGTAGTTACTTTCAATAAAAACATCCTTAGAGCAGTTTAAGCAACTCAGAAATAAGGCATTGTAAACATCAAATACTTAAATCCAGGTTTCCGGGGTAGCTAGGTGGTGCAGTGAATAGAGCACCAACTCTGAAGTCAGGAGGACCTGAGTTCAAATCTGATCTCAGGCACTTAACATTCCCTAGCTGTGTGACTCGGGGCAAGTCACTTAACCCCAATTGCCTCAGCAAAAAGAAAAAAAAAATCCAGGTTTCCATCCATGGCTCACTAAGACAATAGTAGCTTATGGATTTCCTATCCACAAATTATACACATACAGTTTGTCACATAGAGAGTTTGAAATTTTATAGAACTCTAAGAATCAAAGCATGATGAATGTCAAGATTTCTTTCAGCATCAGTCAATTGCTGGCTCACTTGCAATTTTATTATCAACAAGTATTACTTCCTCCCAACAGGAAGAAATTAAGGGAAAAATCCAGTAAAATGTAGATAATATTGCTCCAGCTAGAATGAGAGAGAAAAAGGAAGCAAGATACACTCTATGGCTTACTCTATTTCCTTCCAATAGGAAGAAATTAAGGCAAGACTCCAAAGCAATGTAGATAGAATTGTTCCAATTATTAAAAGGAAGACAAAAAAAGGAAGTAGCACTGACCTCTATGGCTTATCTACTTCCTCCCAATAGGAAGAAATTAAGGCAAAATTCCTAAACAATGCAGATGAAATGTTCCAGTTACAACAATAGGGGAGAAAAAGGAAGCAAGATAGATCTACACTTCCTCTCGCTGGGAAGAAATTAAGCCAAAATTCTAATGCAATTAGATGGAATGGTTCCAATTACTAAAAGAGGAGAGAAAAATGAAACAGTATAAACCCTATATTTAGAAAGGATGTAATTGACAGAATATCAAGGATTTTAAGACCCATGTACATGTTTCACCACAAATTATACAAGATATACTGTCAATTAACAAGCATTTATTAAACATTCTGTGCCAGACATGGTACTAAGCACTGGGGACACAAAGAAAAACAAAATTACAGAACCTGCCCTCAAGGAACTCATATTCTAAAGGGGAATATAATAGGGGGGAAATATACAGTGAAAAAAAAAGTTAATCTACAAAAAGGATTTAATACTTAAAATTTAACATTTTTAATGTGAAAAAATGCAAAAGGAAAAGAAATAGTGCTTTATTATTCTATTTTTTTTTTTTTTGCTGAGGCAATTGGGGTTAAGTGACTTGCCCAGGGTCACACAGCTGTTACGTGTCTGAGACTAGATTTGAACCCAGGTCCTCCTGACTTCAGGGCTGGTGCTCTAACCACTGCGCCACCTAGCTGCCCCACTGCTTTATTATTCTAAAAGTATTTTCCTTACAAGATAAAATAAATTGGGAGTGGGGGATAGTGTTGACCTTATTTTACAAAAGGGGAAATAAATTCATAGAAACTTAGTGACTTGCCCATTGTCATCCAATAAATATGTGGCAGTACCTGGTTCATATTCAAATCTTCTGACTCTAAATCCAGAGATCTTTTCTCTAATCTCAAGTGCTTTTCATAAGCATCCAAGTGCAGCATTCAAAAGCAGCATCAATGAGAGACTGTGTCTACCAACAACTTTCAGAGAAAGGATCCAACCCTTTCCTCTAAGATCTAGGACTTCTGTTGGTATATCACCATTACGTGGCCTGAATTTCTGACACTAAGGTCCACATGTAAACACTTACCTATCATGAGACTGAGAATCACAAGTCTTGGTGTTCTCAGCACACACATAAACACCTTTGTTCAAAACTCAGATCCCAAAGACAAAAAATCTTGCAATTGTTTCACTCAGGTGTTTAAGACTGAAGATTTTCTGATTTAACATGCTTTCCTCCCCATTCCCTGTATTGATGCTTCTGTGAGGAGTTGCCCAGGCAGGAAATATTGAGTGAATTTTATATGCTTTGCTCTTGAGAGTATCAAGAATACTGAGAGATTGGGCATAACAATAAGGTAAGGTTGAAACTAAGCCAGCCCCCCACTTTTCACAGCACAGATGTCCCTAGTGGAGGTATAACAAGGATGGCAGTTTGACTAATTATTTTTTATAAGACGAGGAAACCCTAATGAGATAAATCTGGTGCTTCATGTAACCAAACCACTTCAAGATTCTCATCCAAGATAATAATAAAAGCAGATATAAAGCATTTTAAAGTTTTCAAGGCACTCTACATTTGTCAACTCATGCACCTTAGTGGATTCTATTTCAGAAAGCACTTAATATATTCCAATTAACTATACCAGGCATTGGTGATACAAAGACAAAGAAAGAAATGATCACTACTTACAATGCGTTTATATTCTAATGGGGTTTAGATGTATGTCTATCACATAAGTGGAAGCTTACTTCAAATGACTTTCAAAAGTAGAGGAAAATTGAAACAATGTCTCTCCTCTCTCCTCTTCCTTCAGATTTTGATGTCAGAGCCTGGGAAGCTGTTCCAAAAGGTGAAAGTATGGCTTCAGGAATACTGGAATGTCACAGACCTCATAGCCATCCTCCTATTTTCTGTTGGAATGATTCTTCGTCTACAAGATCAGCCATTCCGAAGTGATGGGAGGGTCATTTACTGTGTTAACATCATTTATTGGTATATCCGCTTGTTAGACATTTTCGGCGTGAACAAATACTTGGGCCCTTATGTTATGATGATTGGGAAAATGGTAAGGAAGAGTTCTAGTTTTCTCTTGGGTATTCTAAGGGGAGGAGTGATAATAGAAAAAAGAATGAGGATTAGTTAAATCTGTTGGAATACACAAACCCAATGGCAGATATTTAATCTCTCATCCAAGAATCAATCTAGCTAAGTGCAGAGAGGTTCATCACCAGAAGGCTGACCACCAGGTGATGATTATTTTTGGCCACAGTTTATGACATCATCTACAAAGGATGCCATCTGTATCAGTGGAGGGAGTATCAACCCCAGTGAAATCATGGACCCTTGAAGTCCTAAGGTAAGTTGGCAGAGTAGAAAACAAACTTGGCCATGATTTTCCTGATTTCCACCCTTCAAGGTCACAGAATCATAGAATTTTAGAGCTCAAATATAGACAATCTAATCCAACTCCTCCTCCGTTAAATTGCTTCAGAATTTAAACTTAGTAACACAAATAACTAAAGAATGATTCTCCAGTGAGGAAAGAAGTCTTTGCTCCAAAAACTCTTATGGAACTTAATTCTCTCTTCTACGTTATAGAGACCTAAATGCCTTCCCCATGTACTGAGGGGAGAAAGACTTTCTCAAGGTCCTATTGTATTGACTAAAAAGGAAGAAGGAAAATAGCTAGAGCCATATTCAAAGATCTTGAAGAGACCTCATAAACTGGTCATTTCCAACCCCTTCATTTTACAGATTAGGAAACCAAGGCTCAAACTGGTTAAGTGACTTGCCCAATGCCACACAGGAATGTCAGAGGCAGAATTTGACTCGAGTCTCTAGCCATACTACTTTCTTCCATACTGTTAATCTTTCATTTCTGTGGCCTTTGGAAGAGAGATTTTGAAAGTCCAGGAAAAGTACTAAGGCTACTCTCAGATAGAGACATGCTCACCTACAGTTTTTGTTTTTACCCTTGGCACACACCAGTCACCCATCAGGACTGTGTAGTCAGGATATCACCCTAAAATAGCAGCATCATTATTTGTATAATACAAGAGTATTTCCTGTTCTTCCTACTTCCTCCTACAGCCACTGTGGGGAGCATCAGGGCTGCTTTTAAAGCAACTTTTCTCTTCTGAACATATCATTTAGTGTGATGAATCACCTCTGTTACATTACTGGAGCTATATTCCCTTGAAAGATGTGTGGGGGAAAAAAAAACAGTTTGCTAACAGGCCCTATGTACTCTGCTCCCAGTTGGGGATACCTTTTTGTGGGCAATTAGCCAAGATATTTTTAAAAGCCACTCTTCACTTAAGTTTAGTGCACATTTATTTGTTCCTTGCCTTTTGATCCATCAAAAAGTATTTATTAAATGTTTCCATAAGTGTGGCACCCTGCTGAAAAGAATTCAAAATTAAATGGGTCCCTGTCTCCAGTTGTTCTTATTCAGTTCCAGTAATACCCACCTCTTGTGATTCCATTGGGGTTGTCTTGGCAAAAATACTGGATTTGTTTGTCATTTCCTTCTTCAAATCATTTGACAGATGAGGAAACTGAAGCAAATAGAATTAAGTGACTTGTCCAAGAGTCACATAACTATTAAGTGTCTGAGGCCAGATTTGAACTCAGAAAAATGAGTCTTCTTGACTTTAGGCCAGACATCCTATCCACTGCACTACCTAGCTGCCCACAGTCCTGAGACACTAACATTTTTTGCAAAGAAAGTGAGGAGTTGTCTCCAAATACAAAACATAATTTTTTAAAATTTAATTTATGCTTTTAAGAGGGCTTCATATAAAAACTTGGTAAGTATGTTCCTATGATCTGTGCTTTCTGGTGGTCATAGTAGCATAAATTTTAGAAGTAGAAGGGTCTTGAGAGGTCATTGAGTTCAATTCCCTCATTTTATATCTTCTTCATTTCAAGTCTATTTCAGTTTTGGAATAGAGAGGCAGCATGGCCTAAAAATGACACTGGGAATACAAATATAAGAAGAAAGAAAGATAGACTTTGCCCACGAAGAGCTTATATTCTAATGGACACTTTGAAGTATAAATACTGCACTTGAAATGAAGAAGACATATGCCTCAGATACTTAATAGTTATATGATTTAATACATATCACACTTACCCTCTCTGAGCCTCAGTTTCCCCATATGTAAAATGGAGGTGATAATGGCACCTATTTCACAATATTGCTGTGAGAAATCAAATGTGATCATTGTGTAAAGCACTTTATAAACATTAAAGTATTATATAAATTAGAGCTGCAATTGTGATATTGTAGAGCTTTTACTCAACCACCAGCCCACCTCATCACTGACTCAATCATCTTTGATTTTAATGATAAATTTCAAATCACAGTCAAGATCTTCTAATATGTAGAACTGATAATGATGCTATTAAAAATCATAAAATTATATTCTGTTCATTCTTCTGAAAAGAATTCTTCCCTATCCTATTGTTTCTTCTACCTTAAACAGAAGTATGAGTGTTTAGGTATCTGAAATGAAAAAGCCCAAATGAACTAGAGAGATAAATAACTAGATAGATAGACAGATACAAACAGATAGTAGTGTGTATGTATTTTATATACATATATATATATATATATATATATAAAATGAAATATATACTGGGGAGGTACAAATGAACTAGATATTTCAAAAAAGTGTGTATATATTGAATAGATGGTATATTTATCATATTTATGTATCTCATAATCCAATCTTTAATATACCATATATATGATATATATCATATATAATATACTCTAGTAATCCATAGATATGATATATGTCATAGCATAATACATTGTGTTACAACATCTAATCTATACAGGACTATATATATCTATGTATATATATATATACACATATATATATATACACACACATACACACATATATCATTCATATAATCCATATACATACTAAAGAAAGGTTGATTTGTCCTTAAGTCACTTTTGAAACTATTGAAAAATTCCTACCAGAGCAGCTATATATATTTTTAAGATCTCCTTATATGTTATTTTTTTATTAAAGCTTTTTATTTTCAAAACATATGCAAGGATAATTTTGCACCATTGACCCTTGCAAAACCTTGTGTTCCAATTTCCCCTCCTTCCCCCCACCCCTTCTCTTAGATGGCAAGTAATCTAATATATATTAAATCCAATACATTAAACATGATAAAAACATATGTAAATCCAATATATGAATACATATTTATACAATTATCTTGAGAAGCTATATTATTTTTCAGCTATACCTTTTCCATTTTTGCAATGACATGACTCTTACTTTGGTGAGTAACATGAAATGATACCAATATGTTACCCAGGGAACAGTCCCAGGTAACGTTAGTAGGGAATCATTACATTTTCTCTCTACAATCTAACTTTCTGGTTTCTCTGTCATTCCAAAATAAAAAGAGCAAAGTAAATTGTATATGCAGTATTGTTTGCAGTGGAAATGGTTGCTATTACAGATAGCAACTAAGATCTTTAGCTAGATGGTTGAGTCATTGACCCAAGACAAGGAAAAAAAAATTGTCAGAAGACTGAATATACAGTTTATAGGCCCTGACCAAAGATTAACAAAAGAAAGCAAAACATCAATTTGAACAGACAAAGTGATATTGAGAATTTCTGAAACAATGGGAAATGTTCCTTTTAGAAGTAAATAAGCAATTATTAAGTACTTACTACCATCACATGAACTGGTGGCTCAATAGATAAGAGCACTGGGCCTAGAGTGGGATGCAGTATTAAACCCCTCTTCCCCAATTTGACTACCGGAAGTTTCTCTAGATACAACAGAAAGTTTTATTTCAGTTCTTGCAAGAAGAGGGTCAACATGCTATCTGAGCAGTTCAGAATAGATTGGTGCATGGTGAGGGCAAAAATTT
Organism: Myrmecobius fasciatus; assembly: GCA_023553655.1. Classification (NCBI taxonomy): domain Eukaryota; kingdom Metazoa; phylum Chordata; class Mammalia; order Dasyuromorphia; family Myrmecobiidae; genus Myrmecobius; species Myrmecobius fasciatus. Next base: position 88,453 of record JAJPUD010003725.1, read on the forward strand.
ACTTATATGGCATCAAAATGGAAGTACATTCCCCCTTCCTGTTGATTTTTAAATTTATTGGATGAATTGAAAATAACTATTGACCAATGGTTAGCAATGCTGTCTACTTCCTGTGGGTCATGTGACTTCCTGGACTCAGGCCTAGGGTTTGACCTTTTCTGCCCTAGAGTCCTCTGAGAGTGACTTCCTCAGGCCTAAGAAATGTTCTACATTTGAGAAATATTCAATTATTTCATTCAAGGACAAGTCACAATTTCAGATTGCATGACAAAAGAATCCATTGGAGAAGGAAAAGGCAAACCATTCCATCTGCCAAAATATAACCCCATGAACATTTGGTCCACAGGGTCCATATCAAAGGTGCTAGACTGGGAATACACATACAAAAATAAATTGGCCCCTACTTTCAAAAAGCTTACATTCTATTGAGGAAAAATCTCATTGTACTCAGTAAATGTGTGTGTGTGTGTGTGTGTGTGTGTGTATTATGTGTAATTTCCTATGGAAAAAGAGGGGGAAATGCTAGCAATAGGAGCAGGTAGGAAAAAAGAAAGCTGAGACTTTTACTAGGCTGACATAAGGAGTAAGTATGTGGAAGGTACTTAAAAGATAGAAAGTCATACATAGGCAACAACAAGTAAAACTAGTTTGAATGGGATACCAATGACAAAGTGTGTGAAAGGATATTAATATGCTTAGAAATATAGAATCAGACTATGACATGTTTTAAACACAAAACATGAGGGTTTTTTGTTTGTTTGTTTGTTTGCTTGCTTGTTTTGTGTTGCTTTGCTTTTGTAGGGCCAAGAGGAACCAATGGAATGAAGTAAGGAAGAAACATGGTTATGTATTTGTGCATTGGGGATATCAATTTGGTCTTTGTGTAGAGGAAAGCCTGGAGAGAGGGGAGTGCATTTAGGAGGCTATTTTAAAAAATTCAGATAAGAGTGATGAAGGCATGGTTGTTGTATAGAGAAAAAGTGATGAAGGGAGATATGTGAAGGATGTAGAATCAACAAGAAGGTAACTGATATGATATGAGGAAGAGGTCAGAGTCACCATTCAAAGGTTGCAAACTATGATACCTAAAAGAATGGTGATCCTATCAACAGTAACAGAGTAATTAGAAGGATAAAAGGTTTGAGGAGAAAGATAGTAAATTCAGTTTTGGACATGTTGAATTTTAGAAGCCTACAGTTAGTAGTGTAGGACTGGAATTTAATAGACAATGATTAGATATAAAGATTTCTGAATAGAAATTATAATTAAACCCACAAAAGTTTTGTTTGTTTGTTTGTTTGTTTGTTTTGGAAACCAATTGCTTTTGTTTAAAAAAAAAAAAAGCAATGGTGCTTAAAGGTTGATGGTAATGTAGAATCCTATTTTACAGCCTGCCGACTGTGGGTACACTGTAATGTGCTTTTAGAAAAATAAAAGCATAAAGATTATCCATAATTTTTACAGATCCTACACAAATGATAATATAGTGTAACATAATGAGTTAATCAGTGATGATTGATTACTGATGTTTGTGTTCTTCAACTCAAGAAAAAATAACATGCAGCTGGGGTGCTGTCACCATCTGTTGAAAGGAGCATCCACATTTAATCTTTTTTTTAAAAAAAACTTTTTATTTGCATAACATATGTATGGGTAATTCTTCAACATTAATTCTTACAAAGCTTTCCGTTACAAATTTCCCCCCCCCCCAGTCCCTTCCCCTGCCCTCCCCTAGATGGCAGGAAGTCCATTACATGTTAATTATGTTAAAATACTTGACAAGTCGAATATATGTATACGTTTCCATACTTCCCTTGCTGTTCAAGAACAATCGTATCTACATGAACAAAAAATATCTGAGAAAGGAAACCCAATGCAAGCAAACATCGATAGAGATCATGGAAATGTTATGTTGTGGTCCACATTTCACATCCCTCTCTCTGGGTGTATATGGTTTTCTTCACTGAACATTGGAAGTGGTTTGAAACATCTCATTGTTGAAGAGAGCCATGTCCATCAGAATTGATCATCATATAGTCTTGTTGTTGCTGTGTATAATGATCTCCTGGATCTGCTCATTTCACTCAGTATCAATAAATCCACAAAAGTTAATGGGATCACTAAGAAAGTATAAAATGAGAAGAGGGCTCAGGACAGAGTCACAAGAATACCATTAGTAGGGGGGTTAAAAATGGATCATGATCCAATAAAAAAAGGTTTAGGAAGAGCAGATGAGAAGATAATGAAGAAAACTGTCAAAAAAAAATCAAGAAAGAGAGAGTATCTAGGGTAAGGTGGTCAGCAGTGTTAAATGTAATACAGAGGACAAAAAGAATAAAGAGTGATAATAGGAAATCACATTTGGTGATTATGAGATCATTGAAATCTTCAAAGAGAAGATATTTTGTTTAGTATATATATATATATATATATATATATATATATATATATATATATATATATATATATATATAATATGTATGTTTGTATGTATGTATTTACATAAACACTGAAAGAAATATATAAAGAATCTGCAATTTTGAACCAGTAGAAAACTCTCTCTACCAAGGTAGATCACAATTCCTTAATAACTTAGTTGATAAATTCTAAGGAGTTGCATGAGGCAGCTTGCCCAGAGTTATATAGCAAACTAGTGTCAGGAGGCAATATTTGAACCTAGGCCTACAAGTCTGTATGCCACTGCTGCCTCTCTCTTTCCCCTCTTTTTTTTTTCCTCCCCAGTTGAACTAAAAACCATAGAAAATGCAAATCAAATGCATGTTCTCCTTTGCCCACCCATCTTTAATCAATTTGTAGAACCAAGGAGGACTAATTACAAACTTTTCTGGCTAGTTGAAGGATTAAAAGACTGGTACTCAAAAGAAAAGAGAAAATATGGGGGAGGGGGGAATAGCAATGGATTTTCTCTGCATACTTGGTAGCCAAACTAGAGGGATTTGAAACTATTGTGCAAAGGAAAAAAAAAATTAATTAACTGATTATTTACAAGAGCAATGGTGCAATATAGAAGAAATGTCAGTTTCCAGAGACTTAGATTCAAATTCTTTCTCTCTCTGTCTCTGTCTCTCTGTCTGTCTGTCTGTCTGTCTGTCTCTCTCTCTCTCTCTCTCTCTCTCACACACACACACACACACACACACACACACACACACACACACACAGTAAACAGCACTGTGACTACTGTGTCAAATTAATTTTGAAGTTTCCTTGAGGATTGATTGATTTAAAACTTACTGAATATCAATGGACATCCTCAGGCCTGATGAAGGATATAGGAAAATTGCAGTCACTGAATGCTAATGAAACAAATTAGACAATGAAGAATTTCTTAATTCTAATTCTGTCTTAGAATTTCTTTGAGTATGTAAGCTAAAGGCAAGGATTTACGCATAGTAGGCACTTAAATGCTTGCTGGATTAGAGTTGATTATATAGATGTCATTGCCCTGCTTCACTCAAGTTTGCTTCCCATGATGAGCTATTTGATGTTAAGTTTCAAAAAACAAGTAGTGGTTGATTTGAGATATGCAAAATAAATAATTATCTAAAGATAAAGTCAGGCATAGGTAAAAAAAATCTAAGAGACTTACTGAGGTAAGGTTGGAAAAATAAAAGTTTAGAAACTGAGTCAAATACAGAATTTATAGAATCTTGTAGCAATAAGCATAATTATTATTGCTACTGATACTATAGCTAGTATTTATAAAGTTCTTTAAAGTTTGTAAAATATTCTATATATGATATCTCATTTGATTCTGAGAACAACCATGTGAGGTCAATGCTATTATTATTATTGTTGCTTTTTTCATAAATAAGGGAACTGAGGTTGGGAAGAGTTAAGTAGCTTGCCCAAGGTCATACAATTAGTACATATATTTGACGGAAATTGAAACCAGATCTTCTTAACTCCAAGTCCAGCATTCTCTCCATTCCATTACCTAGATAAATGCATATAACTCTTCACCATAGTTTCACTGCTCCAGGAATTCTCTTCCCTTAATCCCAGAGCAGGAAAATTACCCTGGGAATATGAAACCTTTGAGCCACCTATGCAACTGTTTTATAGTAGAGTGAAGTGAGATGCAGCCAGAGAAAGGTGATCCACTGTGGACAGTTAAGTGCATTGTCCCAACCTCATTCACCCACAGAAAATTTAGCTCCTCATACCTTAGAGTGAACTAAAAATCTTCCCTGCTAAAATAGACTCTCAGATTTAAGCCTGAGACTTTCTAGATTAGCATCATAAATATTCCAACTACAACTAGACCAGTTTGTTTCACCAGAAGAGAAACAATAGGATTCCTATTTTGCTCATAGATAAGAAACACATTAACAACAATTGCCTTTTCCAAGGTCACCAACACAGCTGCCAACAACCCCAAATAAGAACCTGATTCTCATCTGTGTGGGTCATTGGGGTCAGGCTACATGATAATGAAGAAAGATCAGTGGCTCAAATCCTGGTTATACAAATTCTACCTCTGTAACCTTGGTCGGGTCCTTGGCCTTCAGTTTCTTCAACAGTAATGCAAAAGAAGTTATACCAGCCCTAACCTAGATCTCTGATCCTAGATCTGATTAGGATACTAAGTGATAAATAGAGAAATTGAATAGGGGGAGGAGAAAGGCTCACTGTACAATGCTTTTGACTTTCTTTCATTTTTAAACTATTGTTAAGAGCCTACATATATTTGTTTCACTAGATCAAGTCTATTGTTATAATAACTAGCATTTATATAGTGCTTTAAGGTTTGCAGAGTTCTCTACAAATATTATCTCATTTGATCCTCACAATCACCTTGGGAGATAGGTACTATCAATATCCCCATTTTACATATGAGAAAACTGAGGCAGGTGGAGGTTAAATGACTTATATAAGTAATAAAGTGTACAAGGAAAAATGTAACCTCAGATTTTCCTGACCAGAATGCTGAAGCGTTTTAGAGTTGCCTGATTCTCTATGACCCCATCGTAGTTTTCTTGGCAAAAGGTACTGAAGTATTCTGCCATTGCCTTTTCCAGATCATTTTCAGTTGAGGGAATTGAAGCAAACAGTAGCCAGGGCCCCATGTCTAAGAAGTATCTGAGGTCAGGTTGAATTCATTAAGTTTCCAACCCAGTGCTCTTTCCACCATGTCATCTAGCTGCCTTTCCTGACTATGAAAGCTAATATTATTACATCTAGTGTTTTTAAGGTTTGAAAAGTACTTTACAAATATAATCTCATTGTACACATGAAGGAATTGAAGTGACTTGCCCAGGGTCACAAAGCTAATAAGTGTCTGAGGCTGGATTTGAACTCAGGTCTTCTTGACTCTAGGCCCTACATTCTACCCTCTATGCCAACCTAGCTACCTGTGACTAGAAACCTATCCACATTTCCCTTATCAGAAAATTGACATATTTCCAATGTTTTCATTGGCATCAGCATTTATAAATAGTTAATTATGTGGGTTTTCTCTTGTCCTTTTCCCCCATCCCTGTCTCTTCTAGATGATAGACATGATGTATTTTGTCATCATTATGCTGGTGGTGCTGATGAGCTTTGGGGTGGCCAGACAAGCCATTCTCTTCCCCAATGAGGAGGCTTCATGGAAGTTGGCCAAGAATATTTTCTACATGCCCTACTGGATGATTTATGGGGAAGTGTTTGCAGACCAGATAGACCGTAAGCAAGTTTATGATTCTCATACACCAAAGTCAGGTATTTAACTTCAATCCACTGATATCTTTTCCAAGATCATTTATTTGTTCTCAATAAATGGCTCAAGAGAGAGACTATTTTGGAACTTGAATTCTTGAAGGAAAATCAATTCCAGAAGGTACACAGCTAGGAGTAGTGAAACCTTCCTTGGCTACTTGTTTCTGATGGTGTCCTCTATGTGACTCAGGTCTGCCAAATTTTCTAATTTTAAAGAGATGAATTACTTTTTTAAAAAGTTAATTCCCTTTTTGGATTTTAAATCCTAGGACCATGTGTTGAGTGTGTGGATATCAGAAATGTGTTATGCTACTCCCACTTTTTCTTTCCCCTTTAAAAAAAAACTAAATCCATGGATTTTATTTCAGAATAAATTCAACATGACCATGAGTATTCCATTGTGGTAAAAAGGAATCTATAGGATGTTTTCCATATACTGAAATCAGTTCCCCAATTTCTCTCCCCAAATTTCTCAAATTATATGCTACTGCAAACTCCCTAGAATTGGCAAATCCTGAGGTTTCATTTGGCTGGGAATATGGAAAATGCCTTAGATTATAAATTTAAGTTGCATGCCAGGGGTAAAAAGCAGCTCTATCCCGAACTGATGCTATGTGAGAAGCTAAACACAGCAGACCTAGCCATAGAAAGCCCTGATATATGCTGATTTCCAGGGGACTCCATCCCTTTTTCATGATCCTTAAATATGCATGTGTCTTAGAAGTCTTCTCAAGGTTTCCAAATGCAAGGAAAGTCAGGGAACACCAGGTATGGAGTTGTATGGGAAGCAAGCATCAGGAATAAAGGCATTGCTGAGAGCAGAAGAGGAGGAATCAAATCCTTAGAGCAAGTTTTTCCACTTTTCCCTGAGGACCATAGCTCTAGAAATAACATCTTTCCTACATTATTAAATTGACTTTTTTTTTAAACATTGCTGCTGACAGGACACTCAAATGATCACTGTACTGTATTCATGAATTAAGGTTGCATGAGTAGGTGGTGATACTTATTAAAATTAGGAAAAAGAGAACTAGTTCATATTCTACCCTGGAAGGGGCCCAGACCAGAAAATCAAGTTCAAGGCATTGAATGGTGTGATCCTATCATCACTGAAAGCATTGAATATAGGCCTGGCCTCAGACCCCATTTTTAAATCCTTTTCCTTTAATCTCCAAACCCCTTGGAGTTTGGATAAATTCTTCTTTTGGACCAAAAAAAGTGAAGCCAACAAGGCTTCTTGGAATATCTGACTGTAACATTGTTCATCTCATGAAAATGAGCTGACCTTTTAGTGAAAAATGTGAACTCTCATTCTCAGAGAGAGTCTCACTAAGGTGCAGCAGTCAATCAACAAGCATTTATTAAGTCTTTAGTATGTGCCAAACACTGTGTTAAGCTCTGGGGATAAAAAGAAAGGCAAAATGCAGCCCTCACTTTCAAGGAGATCACATTCTAATGAGGAAGGTACAAATATTTAAGATGTATATAGGGTAAATCAGAGCTAATCTCAGAGGCATCCCTCCCAGAGACGCACAAAAAGTCCTTCTGAAAGTCGCTTTCCACATGGCTCCTTAAAAAGCAGTTTAATAATTAAAAAGTCATCTGTTGTCTTATTTTTTTCCTTGGAGGAAAAAAAATTAAGATTATCTCCAAGAGATTGCTTTTTTCCACTTGGTTCTATCATTTATCTTTCTGAGTTTCTGTTCTTCCAAAATCTTTCCTTAATTCTTAGAGGAATTAGAATATCTTTAACCATTGGAGGCAAGGGAGATGGGGAGGGGAACTGAGGAAGTCCACTAGGATGTAGGTTTCTTTATGAATGGGAGTTTCTATGTCCCTCTACAAGTGGCCATTTATTGATGTTGTACTAAGGACCCAGCCTAGTGCAACAAATGACGCATCTGCGCTGAACAACAGGAGATATATATATATGTATATATATATATATTATTTTTATGTTTTAATGAAGAGCTGATTATAGTTTAGAACCCCAAAACCTGTCAAGATGTAAAAATTTTTGTTTGTTTGTATGAGTGGAGTCTAGTAAGGCATTTCCCAAACCATTAATTTTATCTATAATGCCATACATGTATGAGAATAAATTATTTCCCCTATTACTGATATTTTGAAGAATCGAGTGAACAATACTTTGATGAAGTGACCATCTACTAGAAACATCTTCTGACATACAACCCCACCTTTATGTCTACTTATGTCCTATCCAAAGTTCAGAAATTTACTTCAATGTATTCTTTATACTTGTTCTAAGCTAAATCAGCCACTGTTTTTCTGTCTAGAATATTCTAGAGCATTGTCCTTTCTCAGATGTGTGTGGTGGGCAGCTAGGCGGCACAGTGGATAGAGCACCAGCCCTGAAGTCAGGATCTGAGTTCAAATCTGGTCTCAGACACTTAACACTTCCTAGCTGTGTGACCCTGGGCAAGTCACTTAACCCTAATTGCCTCCGCAAAAAGCCAAAAAAAAAAAAAAGTGTCTGTGGTACTGTATTCCTAATCAACTTCTTTGAAAATAACTGTCTTTTTAATGAATTTATTTGGGAGGCAGTGGCGTATAGTGAAAACAGTACTAGATTTGGATTTTGTTTTAAAGCTTAGCTTAGTCATTTACTTATTCTCTTTATGACTTGGGCAAGTTCCTTTACTTCTCTGGACCTCAGTTTCCTCACCTGTAAAATGAGGGGATTGGTCTGGATTATCTTTAAATTTCTTTCCAGCTCTAAATCTATGATCCTGTGATTTCCACATGACTGCACTGGAGAAACTCAATAAAAATGGACATCTTTCCCTCTCTCCCCTAGACAGTCAGAAGAATATACAAAGAGCCCCAACTAGAGAGATATTTGAGAAAGGTACAAATCAGGTTGCTATTATAAAGTGTGTCACCTCTTTTCTTTGCCAAATCCAGGTTGGTTTGTGAAGCATGTATTCAGACTGATGGAATCTTGAATCAACCCAGAGCTACTACCTTGCAGAGGGTCTGCCCATGCTGTAAATTTGCTCTTGGGGGGCGGGGTGACTTTTTCCTTTCCTTCCAAAATGTGGTATCTCTAATGCACATCCTCCAAAGCAATCCATTTCTAACCCAATGCATGTGCTCTGTGTCTAACTTTTTTTTTATTCCAAAATGGCTGCATCCATTTCATCTTTTAAAAACAAAACAAAACAAAACAAAAAAACCCAACATCAACAAAAAAAAACCTTCTTAATTGGAATGTATATGGATGTATGACAATGCATTGAGACTTGTTACTTTCAGTCTGATACCTCAGAAGTGAGGCCAGCTTTGATACCTCACTTCTGAGAACCAAGGTTACCTATATACCTATGTATCATTTTTCTAGCAGTTTGTATTAAATGTTGTGGCCATAAATGAAGAAACTAGAAAACAAGATTTACTTAATGATGCTTTCTAAATGTGCTTGAAGGAAATTTTTTTTTAAATGGGGGTGGGGAGACAGAGTGAAAGCACTCAGACTAACATGACAGCAGGAAAAAAAGAGCCTTTTACCCCTAAGTAGTTTTTGAAGATTCATCCAAAGGACAAAAGAGAATTTTCCTAGTAGCCTGTGGCTTTTTACTTTACTTAGGGAGGGGGAGGGGTAGAAAGGAATAGGTATGAGTTCATTACTCTGAAAATTCTACATAACTGGCCTATTTTGAGCAAATTGCCTGTAAGTGTTCAGGTCAAATTAAGAAATTTTTTTTTCAAAAACCAAACAGCATCCATGTATGAAATTACTTGGTGTCCAGCTTATTAAAGGCACCACACCCTGCCAATATCAATTAACAAGCTCAGACATAAAGATAGGTGATATAAATATATGTATATGTATACATATATATATATTAATTTTTCATGCATGGATATGAAAGAAACAAATGGGGAATAGTTAAGACTGAAGCCAAGGGGCAATGTTATAAACAACCAGTCAGTGACATGTATAAAACCAACATTAGGTGGGATCTCATCCTATCTAAAATCCTGTATTCTTCTATTAGTTGGTGATATGGAAGGAAACTGGTAAATATTTTTATATTTAACATTAAAATGAGAGTAGAGAGTAGACAACTGGTGCCATCTTTTCTCTGAATGAAAAGTATTTTTTAAAAAATCAACTAATATTGCATGATGGCAAGTGGCATAGTGAAGAGAAGGCCAGCTTTGCAGTCAGGAAGGCCTGACACACACTACATGTGTATTTGTGGGCAAATGATGGAACCTCTCAATGCTCTCAAGTATCTTTCTGGGACTGTAAATTGCACATGAGTGATGGGCAGTTTGTAAATAAGTCCTCACAGTAGAAGTTCCCTATACAACTAAAATTAAAGTCTCCCACCCCTGCCCCCCCAAAAAAGAAATAAAGAAAGAAGGAAAAGAAAAAGGCAAACATATTTGAGTTACTAGGCATCTCAACTATTTCAAATCTATCAGCCAAAGTGTAGATTTTTTTTTGGTGAGGCAATTGGGATTAAGTGACTTGTTTAGAATCACACAGGTAAGTGTCTGAGGCCTGCTTTAAATTAAAGTTAGGAAAAATATTTCAAAGTACAATATGGATCAGAATAATCTAGTTTACTAACTAAAAAGCAGTATGTATTTTTTGTTGTTGTTCTTTCAGATCTGCTGACTTAACAGGGTTATTAAAAACAACAACAAAACAATAATCTAGACTGTTTTCTAGTAAACCTTTTGTAATGTTGTGCCACAATTCCCCTGTCTCAATTTCCCAATTGTTTTGCCTGGTGGCAACCCCCCTTTCTGACCATTAGGACTACAGACAGAGTTATGGCCACTGGCATTCCAGAGTCATAAAACCTCCAGATGGCCCATCTCAAATACCTAGACATGCCCCTTATCTTTATGGCTCCTAGTTTCTTCCCAAAGTTATCAGAATTTATATCCTTCCTCCATATCCCTGAGAGAAATGGGAAACTGAGGACTTCTCAGAATGATGACTATGAGAAATTGGTGTGGTTTTTCATTGGCAATCACTACTGCAGGAAGAGATTAATTGTGGCTCTTTAGAATATCAAAGGCAGACCAGACTTTGACTGGGAATGTATGTGCAATTTACCTATTTGGTAAATGTCTGTGTGAGATAAGTAAGCTGGAAATGCCTTGTTCTGGAGATTGGCAGGTCCTGGGAGCCTGGTGGCTCCCTCTCTCTCAATAAAGCATGTGCTCAAAGGAGAAACAGCAGCCTCCTTCTTCTCCCTGGCGTGTCCTGGAGAAGAATGACTGTCCAGAATTTCCCAAGATTCTAATAAACTTCTACTCTTCACTTTGAGAGATCTCTGAGTAATGGTTTTGAGTCAGGAGTTGTATTTTTATCCCACACACCCCCAAACTGTCATAAATGAATTTATAGTCCTTTCCTGGAACTCCAGTTCCTCCACTGCCCTACCCCTTGTCTGCTTTTGTTTCCCTGAGCCCCAGAGCCCAGTAAGAGTCCTTGGAGCCCCTCACCCTATAAATTGAGAGCATTGAGAGGTTCCATGATTTGCCCACAAATACACATGTAGTGTGTGTCAGGCCTTCCTGACTGCAAAGCTGGCCTTCTCTTCACTATGCCACTTGCCATCATGCAATATTAGTTGATTTTTTTTAAATTAAAGCTTTTTATTTGCATAACATATGTATGGGTAGTTCATTGATCTATACAAAGCTTTCCATTACAAATTTCCTCCCCCTTAGTCCCCACCTCTCCCCTAGATGGCAGGAAATCCACTACATGTTAATTATGTTAAAATACTTGACAAATTGAATATATGTATACATATTTCCACACTTATCATTGTTGTGCAAGAAAAATCATCTACAAGAAAAAAAAATCAGACAAAGGAAACACTATGTAAGTAAACATGAATTGAGAATATGAGAATGTTATGTTGTGGTCCACATTTCGCATCCCTCTCTCTGGGTGTATATGGGTTTCTTCACTGAACAATTGGAACTGATTTGAAACATTTCATTGTTGAAGAGAGCCATGTCCATCAGAATTGATCGTCATATAGTATTGTTGTTGCCGTGTATAATGATCTCCTGGTTTTGCTCGTTTCACTCAGCATCAGTCCATGCAAGTCTCTCCAGGCCTCTCTAAAATCATCCTGCTGGTCTTTCTTACAGAGCAATAATATTCCGTAACATTCATATACCATAATTTATTCAGCCACTCTCCAACTGATGGGCATCCATTCAGTTTCCAGTTTCTAGCCACTAGAAAAAGGGCTGCCACAAACATTCTTGCACATGTGAGTCCCTTTCCCTCCTCTAAGATCTCTTTTGGATATAGGCCCAGTAGAAACACTGCTGGGTCAAAGGGTATGCACAGTTTGATAACTTTTTGAGCATAGCTCCAAATTGCTCTCCAGAATGGTTGGATCCATTCACAGCTCCAGCAACAATGTATCATTGTCCCAGTTTTCCCACATTCATCATTACCTTTTCCTGTCATTTTAACCAATCTGACAGGTGTGTTGTGGTACTTCAGAGTTGCCTTAATTTGCATTTCTCTGATCAATATAGATTTGGAAAAACTTTTCATATGACTAGAAATAGTTTTAATTTCATCATCTGAAAATTGTCTGTTCATATCCTTTGACCATTTATCGATTGGAGAGTGACTTGAATTCTTCTAAATATGAGACCATTCTCTATATATTTTAGAAATGAGGCCTTTATCAGAACCATTAAATGTAAAGATGATTTCCCAATTTGTTGCTTCCCTCCTAATCTTGTCTGCATTAGTTTTGTTTGTACAAAACCTTTTTAATTTAATATAGTCAAAATTATCTATCTAGTGCTCAATTAAGAATTCCAGTTCTTTGCACATAAATTTATTCCATCTCCACAGGTCTGAGAGGTAAACTATCCTATGTTCCTCTAATTTGCTTATAATTTCACTCTTTATTTCTAAATCATGAACCCATTTAGATCTTATCTTGGTATGTGGTGTTAGGTATAGGTCAAGCCCTAATTTCGTTCACACTAGTTTCCAATTATCCCAGCAGTTTTTGCCGAATAGTGAGTACTTATCCCAAAAGCTGGGGTCTTTGGGTTTATCCAACACTAAATTGCTATAGCTATTGCCTAGTTTGTCCTGTGATCCTATCCTATGTCAGGGATCGACTGCTCTATTTCTTAGCCAGTACCAAATGGTTTTGATGACCGCTGCGTTATAATATAGTTTTAGATCTGGTACAGCAAGGCCACCTTCATCGGGCTTTTTTTTTTCCATTAATTCCCTTGAAATTCTTGACCTTTTGCTCTTCCAAATGAACTTTGTACTATTTTTCCTAGATCTGTAAAATAGTTTCTTGGGAGTTTGATTGGTATGGAACTAAATAAGTAAATTATTTTGGGAAGTATTGTCATTTTTATTATATTCTCTCAGCCTACCCATGAGCACTTGATGTTTTTCCAATTGACTAGGTCTGACTTTATTTGTGTGGAAAGTGTTTTGTAGTTTAGTTCGTATAGTTCCTGACTTTTCCTTGGCAGATAGATTCCCAAATATTTTATACTCTCAACAGTTATTTGGAATGGAATTTCTTTTTGTATCTCTTCCTGCTGAACTTTGTAGGTAATATATAAAAATGCTGATGATTTATGTGGATTTATTTTGTATCCTGCAACTTTGCTAAAGTTGTGAATTGTTTCTAGTAGTTTTTTTAGTTGAGTCTCTGGGGGTTCTCTTAAGTATACCATCATGTCATCTGCAAAGAGTGATAATTTGGATTCCTCATTACCTACTCTAATTCCTTTCATCTCTTTTTCTTCTCTTACTGCCAAAGGTAACATTTCTAATACAATATTAAACAGTAATGGTGACAGTGGGCAGCCTTGTTTCACTCCTGATCTTTGTGGGAATGGTACTAGTTTGTCTCCATCACATATGATGCTTGCTGATGGTTTTAAATAGATGCTACTGATCATTTTAAGGAAAAGCCCATTTATTCCTATACTCTCTAGTGTTTTTAATAGGAAAGGGTGTTGGATTTTGTCAAAGGCTTTTTCTGCATCTATTGAGATAATCATATGGTTTTTGTTAATTTGGTTATTAATATAATTAATTATGCTGATAGTTTTCCTAATATTGAACCAGCCCTGCATCCCTGGTATAAATCCTACTTGGTCATAGTGTACTATCCTGGGGATGACTTTCTGTAATCTCATTGCTAATATCTTATTTAAAATTTTTGCATCAATATTCATTAGGGAAATTGGTCTATAGTTATCTTTCTCTGTTTTCGCCCAACCTGATTTAGCTATCAGCACCATATCAGTATCATAGAAAGAATTTGGTAGTACACCTTTTTTCCATATTTTTTCAAATAGTTTGTATAGTATTAGAATTAATTGTTCTTTGAATGTTTGGTAGAATTCACATGTAAATCCATCTGGCCCTGGAGATTTTTTCTTAGGGATTTGGTTAATAGCTTGTTCTATTTCTTTTTTCTAAAATGGGGCTTTTTAAATCATTTATTTCCCCTTCTGTTAACCTGGGCAATCTATATTTTTGTAGATATTCCTCCATTTCATTTAGATTATCAAATTTATTGGCATAAAGTTGAGCAAAATAACTCCTAATTATTACTCTAATTTCCTCTTCATTGGAGGAAAGTTTTCCCTTATTTTTGAGACTAACAATTTGATTTTCCTCTTTCCTTTTTCTAATCAAATTAACTAAAGGCTTATCTATTTTGTTGGTTTTTTCAAAAAACCAACTCTTAATTTTACTTATTAATTCAATAGTTTTCTTATTTTCTTTTTTTTATTAAAGCTTTTTATTTGTATAACATATGTATGGGTAGTTCCCCAGGATTGATCTTTACAAAGCTTTCCATTACAAATTTTACCCCCAGGCCCCTCTCCTCCCCTAGATGGCAGGAAGTCCACTACATGTTAATAATGTTGAGGGGCAGCTAGGTGGCGCAGTGGTTAGAGCACCAGCCCTGAAGTCAGGAAGACCTGAGTTCAAATCTGGTCTCAGACACTTCCTAGCTGTGTGACCCTGGGCAAGTCACTTAACCCCAATTGCCTCAGCAAAAAGCAAAAAAAAAATAATAATAATAATGTTGAAATACTTGACAAGTTGTGCAAGAAAAATCCTTGCTACAAGAAAAAAAAAAAAGAAATCAGAGAAAGGAAACACAATGCAAGCAAACCTCAATAGAGATCATGAAAATGTTACATTGTGGTCCATATTTCGTATCCCTCTCTCTGGGTGTATATGGTTTTCTTCAGTGAACAATTGGAACTGGTTTGAAACAATTCTTTGTTGCAGAGAGCCATGTCCATCAGAATTGATCATCATGTAATATAGTTGTTGCTGTGTATAATGATCTCCTGGTTCTGCTCATTTCACTCAGCATCAGTCCATGCAAGTCTCTCCAGGCCTCTCTGAAATCGTCCTGCTGGTCGTTTCTTACAGAGCAATAATATTCCATAACATTCATGTACCATAATTTATTCAGCCATTCTCCAATTGATGGGCATCCCTTCAGTTTCCAGTTTCTAGCCACTACAAAAAGGGCTGCCACAAACATTCTTCCACATGTGGGTCCCTTTCCCTCCTCTAAGATCTCTTTGGGATATAAGCCCAATAGAAACACTGCTTGGTCAAAGGGTATGCACAGTTTGATAACTTTTTGAGTATAGTTCCTAATTGCTCTCCAGAATGGTTGGATCCGTTCACAGTTCCACCAACAATGTTTTAGTGTTCCAGTTTTCCCACATCCCCTCCAGCATTCATCGTTATCTTTTCCTGTCATTTTAGCCAAACTGACAAGTGTGTAGTGGTACCTCAGAGTTGTCTTAATTTGCATTTCTCTGATGAATAGTGATTTGGAGCAACTTTTCATATGACTAGAGATGGTTTTAATTTCATCATCTGAAAATTGTCTGTTCCTATCCCTTGACCACTTATCTATTGAAGGATGGCTTGAATTCTTATATATATGATACAATTCTCTATATATTTTAGAAATGAGGCCTTTATCAGAACCATTAACTGTAAAGATGATTTCCCAATTTCATGCTTCCCTCCTAATCTTCTCTGCATTAGTTTTATTTGTACAGAAACTTTTTAACTTAATATAATCAAAATTATCCATCTGGTGTTCAATTAGGAGTTCCAGATCTTCTTTGGACATAAATTTATTCCATCTCCACAGGTCTGAGAGGTAAACTATCCTACGTTCCTCTGATTTGCTTACAATATCACTCTTTATATCTAGATCATGAACCCATTTAGATCTCACCTTGGTATGTGGTGTTAGGTGTGGGTCAAGCCCTAATTTCTTCCACACTAGTTTCCAATTTTCCCAGCAGTTTTTGCCAAATAGTGAGTACTTATCACAAAAGTTGGGGTCTTTGGGTTTATCAAACACTAAATTGTTAAAGTTATTGCCTAGATTATCCTGATAATCTATCCTATGCCACTGATCGACTGCTCTATTTCTTAGCCAGTACCAAATGGTTTTGATGACCGCAGCTTTATAATATAGTTTTAGATCTGGTATAGCAAGGCCACCTTCATCTGCCTTTTTTTTCATTAAGCCCCTTGAAATCCTTGACCTTTTATTTTTCCAAATGAACTTTGCTACTATTTTTTCTCTAGATCTGTAAGATAATTTCTTGGGAGTTTGAGTGGTATGGCACTAAATAAGTAGATTAGTTTGGATAGTATTGTCATTTTTATTATATTCGCTCTGCCTACCCATGAGCACTTAATGTTTTTCCAATTGATTAGGTCTGATTTTATTTGTGTGGAAAGTGTTTTGTAGTTTAGTTCGTATAGTTCCTGACTTTTCCTTGGCAGATAGATTCCCAAATATTTTATACTATCAACAGTTATTTTGAATGGAATTTCTTTTTGTATCTCTTGCTGCTGAACTTTATTGGTAATATATAAAAATGCTGATGATTTATGTGGATTTATTTTGTATCTCTCTTAATTTCTCCCCTAGGAATTTGGATGCTACTGCACTTGGTGCATACATATTTAGTATTAATATTGCTACATTATCTATGGTACTCTTTAATAAAATATAGTTTCCTTCCTTATCTCTTTTGATTAAATCTATCTTGGCTTTTACTTAAGCTTAGATAAGAAGTGCTACCCCTGCTTTTTTTTTTGTTCACCTGAAGTATAATAGGTTCTGCTCCAGCCTTTTACCTTCATCCTATATGTGTCACTATGTTTTAGATGTGTTTCTTGTAGACAACATATTTATTGTGGGATTCTGTTTTTTAATCCAGTCTGCTATCTGCTTCCGCTTTATGGGAGAGTTCATCCCATTCACATTCACAGTTAGAATAACTAATTCTTTATTTCCTGCCATCTTATTTACCCAAGTTATGTTTTTCCCTTTTCTTTCCCCTTTCTCCCTTTCTCCCTCCTCAGTACTTTGCTTTTGATGACCCCCTCCCCCAAACAATACTCCACCCTTTAGATCCCCTCCCCGTATTTTTACTCCTTTCCCCTGATTCTTCTATTTTCCCTTCTATTAGTTTATCCCTTTCTTTTCCTCCTTTCCCCCCCACTTCCCTCTAGCAACAGACAAGTTTCTATGTGAAATCAAGTGTCTGATATACACTTTTAGAGCCCAACCTGATGAGAGTAAGATTTACACAATGCTCATCTCCCTCTCCTCTTTCTCTCAATTATATTAGGTTTTCTTTGCCTCTTCAAGAGATTTTACCTTGTTTTTACCTCCTTTTTTTAGATCTTATTTTACCACTTTTTCCCTCTTTTCCCCAGAATGATAACCTTTCCTCCTCTAGTTTTCTTTTTCATATTATCAAAGTAATATCTAGTTAATTATACTCCCAAACTTTAAGTACCCCCATAGTAGAAATAAAGTTCTCAAGAGTCCTTTCCTTTTTACCTTTTTATGCTTCTCTTGAGTTCTGTGTTTGGATGTCGAATTTTTTGTTCAGATCTGGTCTTTTCATTAGAAATAGGTGAAATTCACCTATAACATTGAATGACCATCTTCTTCCCTGGAGGATAATGCTCATTCTATCTGGATAGGTTATTCTTGGCTGTAATCCAAGTTCCTTTGCCTTTCAGAATATCTGATTCCAGGCCCTTCCATCCTTCAATGTGGAGGCTGACAGATCCTGTGTGATTCTCATTGTTGATCCTCGGTATTTGAATTGTTCCTTTCTAGCTGCTAGAAGAATCTTTTCCTTGGTGCGATAGTCCTGACATTTAGCCACGGTATTCCTTGGGGTTTTAATTTTGGGGTCTCTTTCAGGAGGTGATCGGTGAATTCTTTCAATGCCAATTTTGCCTTCTGATTCTACAACCTTAGGGCAGTTTTCTTTCAGGATTTTCTGGAAGATAGTGGTTAGATTCTTTTTTTCATCATGACTTTCAGGAAGTCCAATAATCCTTAGATTGTCTCTCCTAGATCTATTTTCCAAGTCAGTTGTTTTTCCTAGAAGATATTTCATATTTTCTTCTAATTTTTCATTTTTTTGTTTTTGTTTGACTGATTCTTGAAGTCTTATTGAGTCATTCACTTGCATTTGTTCAATTCTTATTTTTAAAGTGTTGTTTTCATCAGGTACCTTTTTAAGCTCCTTTTGTAACTGGCCAATTTGTTCATTGCACTCTTTTTCCACTTCACTAATTTTATTTTTCAATAAATTGGTGTCTTTATCATATCTCTTTTGGAGGGCTTCTTGCACTGACTTCAGTTTATTTTCCCATTTATCCTCCAGCTCTCTTTTGAGATTCTGTATGCAATCTTCCAGAAAGGCCTTTTGAAAAGGGGACCAGTAGGGGCAGCTAGGTGTCACAGTGGGTAGAGCACCAGCCCTGAAGTCAGGAGGAACTGAGTTCAAATCTGGTCTCAGACACTTCCTAGCTGTGTGACCCTGGGCAAGTCACTTAACCCCAATTGCCTCAGCAAAAAGCAAAAAAAAAAAAAAAGAAAAGGAAAGAAAAGAAAGAAAGAAAGAAGG
>JAJPUD010003725.1:107269-120377 GCA_023553655.1 Myrmecobius fasciatus
AAAAAAAAAAAAAAAAAGAAAAGAAAAGAAAAGAAAAGAAAAGAAAAGAAAAGAAAAGAAAAGAAAAGAAAAGGGGACCAGTGATGGTCCTTAATAACATCCTCTGGAGTTTTGTCTACAGGAACGTCAGGATCTGGGGTCAGCCCTTCTCTGTCTCGATAAAAGCTGTCTATGGTGAGAACTCTCTTTTTCTTCTTCATTTTTTTAGACAGTTTGTATATCTCTTTAAAGTTTGGAAAAACGGCGGCTAAAGCTCTTTGCCCTGGGACAATTTGGCAAATTAATTTAAGGTGCTGGGCCGGTGGGGGCTAGGAGTAAGTCCGAATTACTCCTTAAACAAGGCAAGTCTGCCAGAACACCTGCCCCCAATAAGGGCAGAGTGTCCCGAGTGCCTCAGATAAACTCCAGGTGTTTGGAGTTTGGAGTTTGGAGTTTTTGCCACAATGAGCTGAGTCCCACCCTCGCTTCCGGCCTACACCACTCTTTATCCCTCTGTCCGAGTTAGACAAACCTGATGTGAAGTTCTTCAGAGATATTTGCAAGCAGTGCCCAAGTATTTCTGAATTCGTTAACTTGAAGATCAGTTCAGAGGCTTATATTATTGTTGATTTGAGAGAAGATCAGAGGAGACACAGAGAGTCATGTTTTCACTCCGCCATCTTGGCTCTGCCCCCCGTGACTCAGTTTTCTTATTTTCAATTTTATTAATCTCCCCTTCCTTTTTTAGAATTTCCAATTTGGTATTTAATTGAGAGTTTTTAATTGGCTCTTTTTCTAGCTTTTTAAAATGTAAGCCCAATTCATTGATCTTCTCTTTCTCTATTTTATGCAAGTAAGCATCTAGAGATATAAAATTACCCCTTATAACTGCTTTGGCCGTATCCCACAAATTTTGGTATGTTGTCTCATTATTGTCATTCTTCTGGATGAAATTATTGATTGTGTCTATGATTTGCTCTTTCACCCAATCATACTTTAAAATTAGATTATTTAATTCCCAATTAACTTGTGGTCTATTTTCTCCTGGCCTTATATTACATGTGATTTTTATTGCATCATGATCTGGAAAGGATGCATTTACTGCTTCTACCTTTCTGCATTTGATTTTGAGGTTTTTGTGCCCTAATACATGGTCAATTTTTGTATAAGTTCCATGAACCCCTGAGAAAAAAGTAAACTCCCTTCTATTTCCATTCAATTTCCTTCAAAGATCTATCATACTTAACTTTTGTAGTATTTTGTTTACTTCCCTAATTTCTTTCTTGTTTCTTTTGTGGTTTGATTTATCTAATTCTGAGAGCAAGGTTGAGATCCCCCACTAGTATAGTTTTACTGTCTATTTCTTCTTGCATCTCTGTTAATTTCTCCTCTAGGAATTTGGATGCTATACCACTTAGTGCATATAAGTTTAGTATTGATACTGCTTCATTATCTGTGGTACCCTTTAGTAAAATATAGTTTCCTTCCTTATCTCTTTTAATTAGTCCTATCTTTGCTTTTACTTGATCTTAGATAAGGATTGCTACCCCTGCTTTTTTGTTGTTGTTGTTGTTCACCTGAAGCATAATAGATTCTGCTCCAGCCCTTTACCTTCACTCTGTATGTATCTCTATGTTTTAGATGTGTTTCTTGTAAAACAACATATTGTAGGATTCTGGCTTTTAATCCAGTCTTCTATCTGCTTCCATTTCACATTCACAGTTAAAATAACTAAATCTGTATTTCCTGCCATCTTATGTACCCAAAGTTATGTTTTTCTCTTCCCTTTCCCCTTTCTCCTTTCCCTCCTCCCCAGTATTTTGTTTTTGATGACCACCTCCCTCTAACAATCCTTTCCCCTTTAGAGCCCCTTCCTCTTTTTTACACCTTTCCACTAATTCTTCTATTTTCCCTTCTATTAGTCTATCCCTTTCTTCCCCGCTTTTCCCTCCTACTTCCCTATAAGGAGGGACAAGTTTTTCTGTGAAACAAAATGTTTCTGATATACTCTTTTAGAGCCCAATGTGATGAGAGTAATATTCACACAATGCTCATCTCCCTCCCTTTTTTCCCTCAATTATATTAGATTTTCTTTGCCTCTTCATGAGATTTTACCTTATTTTTACCTCCTTTTTTTTTTACTTTATTTTACCTCCTTTCCCCTCTTTTTCCAGTATGATAGCCCTTCCATTTCTAATTTTTTTTCCATTTTATCAAAGTAAAATCCAATTATACCCCCATTCTTTGAGTATACGGATAGTAGAAATATAGTTCTCAAGAGTTCTTTCCTTTTTAACTTTTTTATGCTTCTCTTGAGTTCTGTGTTTGGAGGTCAAATTTTTTGTTCAGATCTGGTCTTTTCATTAGAAATAGGTGAAATTCTCCTCTATCATTAAATGACCATCTTCTTCCCTGGAAGATAATACTCATTCTACCTGG
Organism: Myrmecobius fasciatus; assembly: GCA_023553655.1. NCBI lineage: Eukaryota > Metazoa > Chordata > Mammalia > Dasyuromorphia > Myrmecobiidae > Myrmecobius > Myrmecobius fasciatus. Next base: position 109,688 of record JAJPUD010003725.1, read on the forward strand.
ATAATTTATTCTTGGCTGTAATCCAAGTTCCTTTGCCTTTCTGAATATCTGATTCCTGGCCCTTGGATCCTTTAATGTGGAAGCTGACAGATCTTGTGTGATTCTAATTACAGTTCTTCGGTATTTGAATCATTTTTTTCTAGCTGCTTGCAATACCATTTTCTTGGTGTGATAGTCCTGAAATTTAGCCATGATATTCCTTGGGGTTTTAATTTGGGGGTCTCTTTCAGGAAGTGATTGGTGAATTCTTTTGATGGCGATTTTGCCTTCTGATTCTAAGACATCAGGGCAGTTTTCTTTCATGATTTCCTGGAAGATAGCATCTAGGTTCTTTTTTTCATCATAGCTTTCAGGAAGTCCAATAATCCTTAGATTGTATCTCCTAGATCTGTTTTCCAAGTCAGTTGTTTTTCCTAGGAGATATTTCATATTTTCTTCGATTATTTTGCATTTTTTTGTTTTTATTTGACTGATTCTTGAAGTCTTACTGAGTCATTCACTTCCATTTGTTCAATTCTAATTTTTAAAGTATTATTTTCTTCAGTTACATTTTTTAGCTTCTTTTGTAACTGGCCAATTGAATTTTTTGTTCATTGTAGTCTTTTTCCATTTTACCAGTTTTGTTTTTCAGTGAATTGCTGTCTTTTTCCATTTCACCAATTTTGTTTTTCAGTGAGTTGTTGTCTTTTTCATATCTCTTTTACAGGGCATTATATCTTTCTTGCACTGATCTCATTTCATTTTCCCACTTTTCTTCTAACTCTCTTTTGAGACTCTTTATGCAATCTTCCAGGAAAGCCTTGTGAAATGGAGACCAGCTCATGTCTGCCTTTGTGGGTTCCCTTTAGGAACCTCAGGATCTGAAGTCTGCCCTTCTTTCTCTCCATAAAACCTGTCTGTGGTGAGAGTTCTCTTCTGTTTCTTACTCATTTTTTAAAACTTGAGGTCTGTTTAAAGCAGAGGGCAGCCACTTCAGTTTCCCCTGGGGCAATTTGTCTGATTGACTTCTGGTGCTGGGCTGTCTGGGCTAGATCCTTTGTTTGCCAAAGCACCTGCCCACAACCACAGCAAAGTGGCCCAAACGTCTCCCAGGGACTTCCCAGGTGCCTCGAATTTGCCACACTCCTTCTCAGCCCCGGTCTCCTGTCCTGGCTGTCTGCTGCCAACTGAGATGGGCAAACCACCTGATCCCCTGCCTGGCAGAAACAGACCTGCTCCAGAGTTCTTCCAAGGTAATTTTTGATGGAAATGTGTTGTACTCCAAGTATTGGGGGAGCTTTCACTCCAGAACCAGTTCAGAGGCTTATTCTGCTGTTGGTTTGAGAGAAGATCAGAGGAGCTCAGAGAGAGCTGTGTCTGCACTCTGCCATCTTGACTCCACCCTCCCTCTATTAGTTGATTTTTTATTAAATTGAAGAATGTTGTTTTACATTTCAACTTTGGAATTCAACTTAGGGCTATGTGTGAACCTTTGTTATTCATTGCTGATTACCTCCAATGGATTCAGAGCTCTATCAAAGAAAGAAGGATCAGGTGCATTAGCATCTTTGGCAGTTAGTTGCAACCAGATACTCCTCCCCACAACAACAGCAATAACAAAAGAAGACATTTTAGATAACAAAAACTAAATACTTTTCTTAAGAAATTTTTTAACAAAATTGTTTTAAGACTAATTAATTTGAAATGAAACATTTTCTGATATGTAATTTCCGAGCTTGAAAAGCATCAAGATCTCAGTGACAGACTACATGTGCTATCTATAAACAAACCTCCCCAAATAGAGTAAGATTCATCATAATGGACCTGGGTAATGAATTTTTTAGCCATAGCAGTCCATGGAACAGCTAAAAATGTTTAAATGTCCCCAGTCCTATATGGTTCCCTTTTGTTTCTACAGTGACTATGACAAAGTCTTGGAAAATAGGGAAACTTCTTATTAAAAATCATCTAGTTTTTAGACCATCCATAAACATCAGTTTATAATTGTTAGTATTCCTAATGATGTAAACTGATCTTTGGGGAGGAAGGTGGGGGATGGACCTGGGTTGGAAAAACTCTAAAATGTCAACCCCTCCCAACCTTTGGGAGCAATCCCACCTTCCTATTTATAAGGGAAACTCCCATAATAATCTCCACCTACAATTAAATTGGGGATGTTGGCCTGGGGCATAATTACCACCCATTATTGATTAGTCCCCCAAATTCATCTGGAGATAACTCCCTAAACCCAAGGCCATAGAAACCTAATATAATCAAAGGCTGTGTACCCAAATCCTTGCTAATTCCTATTTGGTACTAGCCCTCTGGAAAGTTGTTTCTTAGTGTAATAAACTCATTTTTGCAAAAAACCTCTCCTGGACATCAGGACTGTGAATTCTTTTGCAAAAACCTGCAACACCAGCCTAGGGACTCCATTGCTATTAGGGTATCTCTCACTCCACATTTCTCACACCTCAACACTAGGGTGTTATCTTTGTCCAGCTGACAGTGAAATGATGTAATAATGAAAGAACAAAAATATATCCCAGCAAGGCTTACAATCTGACAATTCAATATCCACATATCTATTTCCTGAAAGATGACCAAGAATAAAAAATGGTTGAGGGAAAAGGAAGGAACTAATGATTTATTAAGTACCTACTATGTGCCAGGGACTATGCTAAATGTTTTATAAATGTTATGTCATTCAGTCATCATACCTATGGAAACTTGGTGCTTTTATCAGCCCATTTTACAGGTGAGGAAACTGAGACAAATAGAGGTTAAGAGGTTATGGTTCAGATATAGCTAGTAGTCACAGGTTTTCTTAATTTCAGGCATAGCAGTCTATCCACTGTGCCACCTCAGATGGGGAAGGAGTGAAAGAGACTAGTGACTAAAGTTGTTTATGGGGTTCTTTGTTTTTAAATGTAAAACAAAGCTCTTGAGCAAGGCTTTGAATGAAACTAGGAATTCTAGATGGTGAAAGTAAAGGAGGAGTACATGAGAAGCATGAGAGACAATCAATAAAAAAGCACCCAAAATGGGAAAAGGCATGCTGAAAATGAGGAGCAGCTGGATTTCAGTGTGCAAAAAGAGAAATAAAGAGTAATAAAGCTTAAAAGATAGGTGGGGGCGTCTTTTAAAGGCCTGTAAATGCCAAACGGAGAACTTTATATTTGATTCTAGAGGTAAATAGGAAGTCACTGAAATTTATTTAGTGGGATTTAGTCAGACCTGCACTTTATTAAAAATCACTTTGGCAGTTTGTGGAAGAGAGATTATAAGGTGGACATCTAAGGCAGGAAGAAATAGGAGATTAGTCCACTCATAGAAATGCAAGGTGGTCAGAGACTGGTGACTGTGTGAGCAGGAAGAAAGAACTGGATATGAGAGATGCTGGGCAAGAAAAACTGATAGATTTGACAACTGAATGCACATGATGGGTGGAGTGAGCTCAAAAAGTGGAGAGTAATGTAAAGTTGATACCCTTTGACTAGGATATATCTAAACAAGTTGTGGTGGTTGGATATAATGGAATTATTATTATGCCAGACAGATTACTGTACTCTTTTATGAAGAGTATCTGGAATCATGGCAAAATATATATTGACTGAAGCAGAATAAAGTAAAAAAAAAAAAACAAGAAAACAATATACACAATAGCTACTAAAATGTTGAACAGAAAGAACAAAACAAATAAAACTAAACATTTTATATATAAAATCAAATTTGACTCTAAAGAGTAAATATATATATATATATATTTGACTCTAAAGAGTAAATATGTATATATACATATATGTATATATATACATATATATATATACACATATCCTTTCTTCTCTGGAAAGGGAAGACAATGTATATACTTTCATCTTCAGTTGATGTTTTACTTAGTTTTGCTAAACTTTTTCCTCTCTCTTGTTTTAATTCTTTGTTATAAGGGATAGCTCTGGAGGCTAGCAGGATATATTTCAGAATGAAGGTGATATAAAAACAAAAATTATCAAAAAACTTTTTTAAAAGAAAATGTTTGGAGATTAAGAAATGAAAGAGACTAAGATTTGCCAACTACTCAGGAGTCTCATGCATATATCATAAATTATGTTCTTAAAGAAGACAGTTGGAAAACACTATGGTAAGCACTGAATAGTATTACCAAAAAACAAACAAACAAACAAACAAACGAAACCTGATTCTATTCTAATAAAATGGAAATAATTGATAACCAACATGGAGGTGTTTTCATAATCGAGTGTCTATGCATAGTTAGTTCATTGATTCCCTAGAGCAAAATTAAAATCAATATAACTCTAGAAAAAAGGGGAGAGGAGAATGAAAAGATGTTTTAGGCAATGAAAATGACTCCAAGCTGGTATGTTAAAGCAAGTCACTGACTCTGAAAATTGGAAAATAGAGAAAAGATGCTAACTCTTGTAGTACTCATCTCGCAGGAGCCTCCAAATGTAATGCTCCAAGAGAAGCTGAGGCAGTATCACACATTGGAGATTAGGTAATATTTCATTGATGTTAATTGAGAGTTCGGAATCCATAGCTATGGATCGGGACTGCTGGGACTCATGTCTCAAAGCACATAGTCTATTGAGAGTTTAGACTGGCAGCCATTAACCAGCCATCTGGATCTCAGTATCCAGTGCTCTACTGAGGGGTATCAAGGATTTTATAAGACTCCGATGCTCAGGGGAACAAAGAGCTCACAGGGCAGAAGGAGGAGGAGGGCACTGGGGGGATTAAAGTTCCAGGAAAGGACTATCAATTCAGTTCTGACAGGTTGGGGATATGGAAGAAGGATCATAAATTCTGATAAGTTTGGGAAGAAGCTAGGAGACATTAAGTCTGAAGCCAAAAGATAAGGGGTATGTCTAAGTGTTTGAGATCAGCCATCTGGAGGTTTTATGACTCTTTGGAATGCTAGCCCAATTATTCCTGATGGTCAGAAGGGGGTGTCACTACTAAGGGCAGAACAATTAAGGGATATTGAGACAGAGCAATTGAGGGAAACTGAGACATGGAACTGTGGCACAACAGTTCCTTGAAAGCAGGAATCAGTAAGCCTTTAGGAAATGTGTTTAAGTGAATATTTTGACAGCATATACTTAATCTCCTCACTGAGTAGAGACACAGAAGCTAAGAGTACCACCAGTTTTTAATACATTTGTTAAGGAAAAAGAAATTTACAGGGGAATAGAATGAGGAATTAGTGTCATTTATGAAACACCAAAAATAAAAGTCTAGGAAAATAAATCTGAAGAAAGTTCAGCATGAAATTTAATCAAAATCCAACCAAGTCAAATCATCCCAAAAACATTTATAGGTTAAAGTAGGACAATACACATAAAACAGATTTGCCAGAGTTTCTATAGCAATCTATTCTCCTCATCAGTGACAATGAGTATTCTCAATACTACAATGCCCACTGTGCAATATGAAGGAATAGAAATGCCACTTAAAACAGCAAAGTTGGAAAAAAACAGGGAGACTCTATTAAATATATACTGAGGAAATGTATCCTAGAAACAGCATTGTTTTAAGGTCACCAGGCAGGGAAGCATAAAAAGGTAAAAAGGAAAGAACTCTTGAGAACTATCTTTCTACTATAGGTATACTCAAAGAATGGGGGTATAATTTGATTTTACTTTGATAAAATGGAAAAGAAATTAGAGGTGGAAGGGGTATTATACTGGAAAAAGAAGGGAAAGGAGGTAAAATAAAGTTTTTTTTTTTAAAAAAAAGGAGGTAAAGAGGAAAGATGCTGAAAGATAAAAGAGATCAGAGATCATAGTTTAAACCTAAAATGGTGACTTAGGAGACTTAAGCAACAACTAACCCATAAGTTGTTATGCCTCAGTTTCCCTGAATTGTTCTGCCTCAGTTTCCCTGGTGGCAACCCCCTCTTCCTGGCCATTAGGACTTAGATAATTAGGGCTGTGTAGCTCTGGCCACTCTGGCAGTCCAAAGAGTCGCCCATATTTCCTGACTCCAGCTTGACCACCTTCTTCTCAGAATTTATGATTCTTCGTCCTTACCCCCAACCTGTCAGAACTGAATTATGGTCCTTCCTGGAATTTCCACTCACTCAGTGCTCTGCACTTCCCTTGCCTTTGTTTCCCTGATCACTAGAGCCCTATCTATAAAAGTCTCTGGAATTACTTGTTCATGGCTGCATGCTTTGAGAAAAGTGTCTCATTCAGCTGCCTGGCCATGGCTTCCAAATTCTCCACTACTAAAATATTAAAAAAATTTTAATCTCTGCCTTGCCTCAGTTTCTCCAGCATTACAAAGTCTACTTTTCTGGCCCAATAAATTCTTGATGGGAAGGACCTGCCCACATGTGATATATATATATATATATATATATATATATATATATATATATATATATATATATTTATTAAGCACTTATTTACTACATGTTAGACACTATGCCAAGTCTTAGGAATGGGAAGAAAGGTAAAAAGTCTATCCTCAAGGATAGACTAATAGAAGAGGCAATATATATGCATGTATCTATAAAGTATATTGAAGGTGTATGAGAAGAAAAAGTATAGTACACAGAGATATTGAGAAGGGACAGGGATCAGGAAAATCCTCCTGTAGAAAGCATAACTTAGGTTAAGAGACAAAGAAAGCCAGGACTGAGGCTCAGAAATGAGGAGGCAGAGAGCTTTGGGAATGGGAGACAGCTAGTATGAAGACACCTTGATGGGAAGTGAAGTGTTTGGTGCAAGGTAAAATATGTAGACCATTGTAGTTGCTCCCAGAATATGTGGGAGAAGAGTAAAGTACAATAAGACTATAAAGATAGGAAAGCACAAGTTAAATGAGAAGTCCATTAACAGACAGGGATTGCACTGGGGAAATTATATGGTGGTTTCAACAATTCCAGACTGTTACTTTGCTGTAAAATGCATCTTTTTGGACCCACTGTTCTCCATATAAGGGATAGGATCTAAGGGAAGGAAAAGAGGAAAGGGGAGAACACATTTATTAAGCACCTACTATATGCTAGGTATTATGCTAAGTAAAATGCTAAGAACTTTACATAATATGTTATCTTATTTGAGATGAATAGAGAGGTGGATTCCTAGTCAGGAAGACTTGAGTTTAAGCCCCACTTCAGATACATACTAGCTAAGTGATTTTAAAATATATCATTTAGCTAAATTCTATTATCTAAATGGTATCATTTAACTGGTTGGTTCCTCTGGTTAACTCTCTATGTTAAGTTTCAGAGAAGATGCTGACCTGCATCAGAGGGGTTTACTTACCTGAAAATTCCCTAAATCAATGAAGTACCAAACCTTTACTTATATCATTTCTCATCCCTATTCTCCTAATTATGCCATATGCCTACAAGTCATAAAATCTTTTTTTAAAAAAAGCAAAATTATAGTTTGCTCAAAAGGCAACAGAAGGACATCGGACATATCTAAGGAAGTGAAACATAAGGATATGGAAGATGACATTACTAACAATAATTTACTTTGAAGAAATAGCATTAAAGACATCAAGGATACATATGACCAAGGAAAGTGGTGGATCAGTCATATAGGGCTGACGGATAGTATGAGACCACAAAATATTTTTAAAATTGGAAGCTGTGTTTCTTAACCTTTTTTGTGTCGTGGTGATAAGTCTGATGACACCTGGGGACTTCTCAGAATAAAACTTTTAGATGCATAAAATCTGAAAAATTACAAAGAAAATCAATTACATTGAAATGGTCATCAAAATTTCTCTTTAAAACAAGTTCACAGACTCCAGGTTAAGAAACCCTGATTAAAAAAAAAAAGCCTCTAGAGCATCGGGTAGATCCATTAGGAAATATTTAAGAAACAACATAAACAAAAATACTCAAAGTATAAAAAAGATTATGAATTGTACCTATATGTGATAAAGAGAGAGGGAGGTCCCATATCAATAAGATCACGGACTTATCAAAGTAATTTTGTATTTCCTCAAAAAAAGATCAAAGACCATATTACTAGAAGAGTTTATCCAGCCAGAAGATCTGGATTCAAATTCCAATTCTTATACTTATTGGACATGAGAATACAAGCAAGTCATAAATCTCTACAACACTCAGTTTTCTTATCTGTCAAATAAATATAATAATCTTAATGCCATCCTTCCTCAAAGAGTTCTTGTGAGTAAAGTGCTTTGTAATTTCAGGTAACCAAAAGCCAAGGTTTTTAGACATTATTAGTATTATTTTTATAATTATCCAGCTAAAAGTTAACAAATACACAATGTGGCAAGTCTGGATGGATCATTAACTCTGAGTGAAAGTCTTAGATTCCTTTCTAGATTGGCCTACCCAATATCAACAGCACCAGACCTAACAGCTACAGAAGTTTTAAGTGCAACCCTCCACTCTGCAATGAAATACATTTAACCTTGCCTGTCAGGTTCTTTATTGTAATTATGTCATCAATGAGCCATGGGCACCTTCTGCACATCCTTATACATATTCCATCAGAACCATACACCCTATGTTCTTCTTTTCTATGAAATCTCTACCAACGATACAAAAAGTTAGGTGTAAAGCAGTGACTTTATTAAAAACTAGAAATTTGACAAACTGACTTTATTCCCATTTTACAGATGTGAAAACTTGGGCAAATATAAGTTAAGTGACTTGTTCAAGGACATAAAGCCATTATCTTTTGAGGTCAAATTTGAACTGTGATGGTAGTAGCAATAGGAGTAGTAGGATCAATAATAACAGCAACAACTGCAGTAGTAAGTGTGCATTTATATAGCACTTATTATATGGGGTAGAAAGGGAGGGAAGGAGGTCCCAATATCAATAAGATCACAGACATATCAAAGTAATTTTAAAATTTTCTCCCCCAAAAAATCAAAGACCATGTTATTAGCCAGAAGACCTGGATTCAAATTCCATTTCCCATACTTATTGGACAAGTAAGTCACTTATATCTCTACATTTCTTAACTATTAAATAAGTATAACAATGCTAACACCATCCTCCCTCAAAGAATTTTTTGTGAGTAAAGTACTAAAAGCACTCATTATAATAAGTGTACTCATTTCCTCAGCTTAAACTCACAATAATCCTGGGAGGTAAGCACTATTATTATCACCATCTTACAAATAAGAAAACTCAGGGCAAACACTTGCCCAGGGACACATAACCAGTGAATGTCTTAAACAGTATTTGAATTCAAATCTTCCTGACTCCCAATCTAGCACTCTATCCACTGTGCTACCTAACTAATAAATAAAAGATCACTGATCACTTAAGCAAACATAACCCTTGGGTGGGGGAAGGAGGGCAGAGAGATGGTAATGAGAGATAATGTGCCTCCGGGGCATATGGAATCAACAATTAGTTGTCATGGATAATGAAGAAGTAGATGTGATTTAATTTAGACTTCCAAAAAATTTTTATTAATAATAATCATAGCTCAAATTTTTATAATGCTGTAAGGTTTTCAAAGAGCTATATAGACATATATATGTCTATTTACATATATATCATATATTATGTTATACATGATTTACATGATAAATGATATATATGTACATATATATATCACTATTATTCTATTATTATCCCCATTATACACATGAAGATAATGAAGTTAAAAGAAGTTAAACTACTGCTCAGGATCACATAACTACACATCCTATCTCAAGCAGCATAAATTTGAATTCTTTTCTCCAAATTTATTACCACCTCCTTTAACAAGATTCATTACCAATTATCATGTAGTCATTTCAATCATGCCCAACTCTCCATGACTCCATTTGGTGTTTTCATGGCAGAGACACTAGGGACATTTCCCATTCCCTTCTCCAGCTCATTTTACAGATAAGCAAACTAAGACAAACAGGATTAAGTAACTTGCCTGAGATCACACAGCTAGTATGTATGAACCATGTTTGAATTCCAGAATATTAGTCTTCCTATCTCCAGGCTCAGCATTGTATCCACTGTGCTTAGGTCAACAGGCATTTAACAAGTGCCAGATATTATGCTAAATGCTGGGGATAATTGAATCACCATATCATGGATAGGGACCCAGAGTAACCTCTATTTCCTGCATCTTATACCCCCCAAAATGAACAAGAATTACATTTCCTCTTCTTCATGGAGAAAAATAAAAAGTCACAATCCCTTAAGAAATAAAAATGGAAAGGCACTGATAAAATGTTTATAAATTAGATGAAAAGGAAATTCACAATGAAATTTCCAAGTTCTACAGATATTCTTTATAATTTTTTTATGATATCAAACCAGTACCCAAGGGTATAAAAAGATTTCATGAGACCTTGTATGTGGAAAAGTGGCAGATATAAAGTAAAACATTCAAGATCTTGATGTTGTTGTAGTAATAGTTATTGTTCAGCTATACTTATGGGAAGATGGCTTACAGCTTAGGAAAGTCAAGTAGAAGATTTTATAGAACTGGGGAATCATAGGATAAAAGTTCTGGAGTTGGAAGGAACCATATAGTCTAACTCCCTTGTTTTTACAGATGGGGAAACTGAAGCTCAGGGAGATTGGGTTTTCTATCATACCAACTCATATTTGAGGTAGGATTTTAATCCCAGTCTGAATCCAGAGCTGGTATAGTATAGAGGCAAAAAAAAAGAAAGGAAGAAAGAAAGAAAGGAAGAAAGAAAGAAAGAAAGAAAGAAAGAAAGAAAGAAAGAAAGAAAG
>JAJPUD010003725.1:120387-138533 GCA_023553655.1 Myrmecobius fasciatus
AGAAAGAAAGAAAGAAAGAAAGAAAGAAAGAAAGAAAGAAAGAAAGAGAGAGAGAGAGAGAGAGAGAGAGAGAGAGAGAGAGAGAAAGAAAGAAAGAAAGAAAGAAAGAAAGAAAGAAAGAAAGAAAGAAAGAAAGAAAGAAAGAAAGAAAGAAAGAAAGAAAGAAAAGAAAAGAAAAGAAAAGAAAAGAAAAAGAAAAGTACACAATAGGCTGGCCTTTAGATATATATTAGAATAAAAACAAAAATTACCAAAAAAAAATTGCTTATTAGATCTGTGCCTGGAATACTATGGGTTCTTTTGATTACCAATCACAAGAAAAACAAACGCTTCAAAGAAGAGAAATTCAACTAACCAAGAAAATGGGAATATGCAACAGGAAAATGGATTGGAAAATATTAAGTATTCTTTAGCATAGAAAGGTGACAGTTGAGAGGTTGATGCAAATACAGTCTGAAATCACAAAGGGCCATGATTTGATAAACAAAGACATATTCTCCAAGTCCCAGCATATGTGTACCAGTTGGAAAACTGAAGCTTGAGAAAAGTAGCCTCAGAACAAATAAAAAGAAGCATTTTTTACAATATGAGTAACTGAGCTTTAAAGAAGTATGGTCTGAAAACATAACTTGAGATGATAAAGGCTTAAAATACTTTAAAATTTTTAATATGCTTATTATACTAATAATAAGTAGCATCTATATCACTTTGATGGTCCCTATCCATTTTAAAATTGGTTATCTCAACAACCCTGGAAGGGTATCGTTATCCCTACTTCACAGAAGAGGAAACTGAAATAGGATAGATTAAGCAACTTGCCCAGACTCATGTTGCTGGTAAGTGAATGAGGATGGATTTGAACTCAGGTCTATCTGACTCCAGATTCAGCATGTATGTTATCCACTCTACCATTTAACTGCCTTATTTAGAATTGATGCATAGTATGGATGAATGATAAAGAATTTTAAGTGCTTACTATTTGCAAAGCAATAATAATGTGCCAGGCACTTTGCTAAGTACTTTACAATTTGGTCCTCGTGATATTCCAGAGAGATAAGTGTTATTATTATCCCTACTTTACAGATGAGGAAACTGAGGTAGGCAGAGGTTAAGTGATTTGGTCTGTGTTACACAGCTAGTAAGTATCTGAGGCCAAAGACTAGTAATGGGGAAAACAGCAGTGCCCACTAGGACACCAGCTCTAACTAAGGACAGGGAATACATATAGGAAAGCAAAATGATTCTGCTTTCAAGAAACCCACATTTTAACTAGAAAAGGTAACAGAAAGGGAGCAGCTAGGTGGCATCATATTACACAAAGCACTGGACCTAGAGTAAGGAAGATTGATCCTTGAATTCAAATCTGTTCTTTGACACTTAACTAGCTGTGTGACCTCAGTTTCCTCATCTATAAAATGAGCTAGAGAAGGAAATGGGAAATCATTCTAGTATCTTCACCAAGAAAACCCTAAACAAGATCATGAACAATCAGTCATAACTGAAACAGCTGAACAAAAACAAATATAGGAGGTTTCAACTAACTGATAGATAGAAAGGCCTGGTGTTCTTTCAGATGTAATGGCAAAGCAATTGGTAACACATCTACTTTAATGTCATTTCTGCTGATAAAACCACATGTGCTTCTGATATAGAGTCATTTAATGGCGCTAAGGACTTTGGTAGCAAAAGCTTTCTTTGCTAGGTCTTCAGTAGCTGGGGAGGTAGGGTTCTTCAACACTAACAAAATAGTAACCAGACAGCACCTCCACTAAAACTGCTTCCCTGGTTGATGGCTGCAATAGCCAGGTGGAAGATAGTGATCCCGATGGTGCTGCTATTCTTAAGCTGAGAGCCCTGGAATGCCTCCACCATGATATGCAAGGAGTTGATAGTTGAAGAGATGGCAGTAATTTGACCTGTCTGGTACATGTTGCCTTCTGTCCCTCCCTCAGAATGTCCTGCTATTTCATCTAAATTGACTTGTATTTGGTCAACAGCTGGTGCTGAAGGTGGGTCTCTTCTCTATAAAAGCTGACCCCCTTCAAGGTAGAATGAAATCAGTGCTGGTAGTCTAGTGGGCACTGCTATTTTTCCCATTAGGTCATTAAAGGGAAAGGTAATGTTCAGAAGAATATTCCAAATCTTTGAATTTAACAAGAAGGATAACTACATCCTATCATAACATATATCTTGGTGCTACTATCACTCATAATATTGATAAACTATGGACTGGACCTGCAAAATGACTGATATGATCTTATATAAGAATTTAATAATTACAAGTGATATATTATTATATATAATTATGTGAGTAATTAATGTAAGTATTATATATAACATAAGCATATTAAACATATAAGTAATAATAACAGCTTCATAGAGAGAGTTAAAGGGACCTCAGAGACTACGTAGTCCAACTCCTTCATTTTACTGATAAGGAAACTGTGGCTGACGGTAGTTAACTTTTTTTTTGTCCAAGGTCACCTAAGTAACCAGGATTGCATTATTTATTTTGTCCATTATCTCCTTGGAGAATCTTCCACTACATTTAAAAATAGGGCCATAGGACACTAGAATGGGACTACAGTCCTGCCATAGAGGAAGTATCTTGAGAAATGATTTGGGATTACATTTTATTTGAGACTACTTCATTTTGGGGGGCCTCAATTTCCTTTTCTATAAAATGGGAGCACTATGCTAGATCTAAGCTCCATTCCAGTCTATAAAGTAATTATCTCTTCCAGTAATTATCCAGTCAGTGATTCTATCTATCCCATCTGGTTCAGCCTCTGCCTCTCCCCACAAAAAAAATCCTGTTACCTCTGAGTTCAGAGTTTGATCTTAAAAGTAGACACCCCTCCCTCCCAAGAAACCCATAATCTTTCTTTTCAAAGTGCTTCCATCCCAGTTTTGACTCAGACGAAATCTTTAAGATAATGCTTAGTTATGGTTACAGTCTAGATTTCCCCGAAAGTCACTGGTGACCAAATATTTAGAACTGTTCTTTGCTAGAACCAGATAGTAGATGTTCTTCTAAAGCTCACAGGTTAATAGGCTCATAGTATAATCTAAAGGAATTCTGAAGATTACTGAGTCCAACTTTTTCATTTGACAAATGAAGAAACTCAATCTTTTGAAAGGTTAAGTGATTCACTCAGAATGAAACAAGTAGCATTCTGTATTATGCATTCTGTAATTTTATCATGTCAATCTGGGAAATTCATAAAATTGATCAATTTAATCATTACCTCACTGATTCTGGAGTTTTCTTAACTAGTGAAGGAGTCAAGTGTGTTGCTTTAAAAATAACACAGCATTTGGAGTTAGGTGGCCTTCCATCAACTCCCACTCCTGCTAAGGAAGGCAGAGGAATACAATGGAAATAGCAATGATTCCGAAGTCAGAGGTTATGGGTTCAAATTCTACCTTGGATGCTTACTGCCAGGGTGGCCTTGTGCAAACCCTGACATCCCTCAATTTCAACCTCTGTAAAATGAAAGATTTGGATTAAATGATTCCTAAGGTCTTTAAGGTCTTTTCCAACTCTTGATCTAAAATCAGTCTATCATTTACTATTTGTGAGTACTCAGAAACAAGCCATTTAACTATTCTAACCCTCTGTTTTCTCACACATATGAAAATGTTGGACTAAATCATATCACAAAATTTTCCTACTTTAAATTCTTTTTATGTATTATTTATTCATTTTTAACTTTTTAAGTAACAAATCCTCACCCTTCTCCAACACCTCCCTAACTCATTGAGAAGGCAAGAAAAATGAAGAGAGTGAAAAAATTTTACTTTAGTTTGCCCTCAGAATTTATCTGTTCTCTCTCTGAACATGGACAGAATTTTTAAATTATGAATCCTTCGGAATTGTCTTGGATCTTTGTATTGATCAGAGTAGCCACGTCTTTCACACTTGATCATTTTTACAACATTACTATTACTGTACACAATGATCTTCTGGTTCTTCACATTTCACACTTCATCAGTTCATATAGGTGTTACCATGATTTTTTCCAGAACCACTCCCTGGTTATTCACCATAATCATATGCCACAATTTGTTCAGCTATTCCTTAAACTGACATGTTTCTTCTCAGTTTTCAACTCTTTGTCAGCACAAATTGCTGTTATAATTATTTTGTACATACAGGCCTTTTCCCTTTTTCTTTGATGTCTTTATAGTACATATGTTGTAATTAGACATATGTAATATGTCTAATATGTTAGGGCTCAGTTTTATGCCTTTGGGGGCATTATTCCATGTTATTCTTTAGAATGACTAAACCAGTTCACAACTCTGCCAACAGTTTATTAGTTTACCTATTTTCCCTCTTTCCCTCCAGCATTTGTCATTTCTGATAGATGTGAGGTGGCACCTCAGAGTTGCTTTAACTTACATTTCTCTAATCAATAATAATTTAGATCACTTTTTCATGTCTATTTTGATATTTTCTTTGGAAATTGCCTGTTCATATTCTTTGACCACTTACTAATTGAGGAATGACTCATTTTATAAATTTGACTCAGGTTCCTATATATTTTAGAAGTGAAGCCTTTATCAAAGACATTTGTGCCTAAAATATTTTTGTTATTTCATTGTATATTTCCCTCCAACCCATAATCTTCTGTTTGTTTTTATTCTATATCCTCAAGTCTGTTTCACTTCTGATCATTGCCTCCTTTTTAATCCACCCTCCCTTTTATCATTCCCCCCATATCTTATCCCCTTCCCCTATCATTTCCTTATTAAAATAGATTGCATTGCTTACCACGACTTCTTCATGCACTATAAAAATTCTTCCTTGCACATCTCTTTTATGTGAGGAAAATTTCCCCATGCTATGTCTTTGTTCCTCTTTTTCCCAGTGCACCTCTGTTTCTCATTTTTTTGTTTTGTTTAGTTTTTTATAGAGATCATCCCAACATAGTCAATTCAGACTCATGACTTTTATCTATATAGATTCCTCACTGTCATTATAATGATAAAATTCTTGAGTTACATGTATATTCCCATATAAGAATAAAAATTGTTTAACTTTGTTGAGTCCTTTACAATGAGTTCATGTTTACTTTTTTATTCTTCTCTTGGCTCTTGTTTTTGAATGTCAAATTTTCTTCCCCCCTCTGGTCTTTTCATCAAGAATGCTTGAAAATCCTCTATTTCATATCTATTTTTTTTCTGGATTCATGTTTGTCATTCTAGCTCCTTTTCCTTCCAGAAAATCACTTCTAAGCCCTACTATTTTAAAATGAAAGCTGCTAAATCTTCTAAAGCTCCTAACTGTGGCTTCATGATATTTAAATTGTTTCTTTCTGGATGCATAAAATATTTTCTTCTAAACCTGAGAACTCTGGAATTTGACTATGAAATTCCTAGCAGTTTTTATTTTGGAATCCTTTGGATTCTTTCAATTTCTATTTTATCCTCTGGATTTAGGAAATCAGGGCATTTTTCCTTTATAATTTCTTGAAATATGACAATATTCTAAGGCCCTTGAAATTGGCTATTTTTTCATCATAGCTTTCAGATAATACAATAATACAATAATTCAATAATTCTTTTTTTTTGCTAAGACAATTGGGATTAAGTGACTTGCTTAGGGTCACACAGCTAGAAAGTGTTAAGTGTCTGAGGATAGATTTGAACTCAGGTCTCTCCTGATACTGTTTTCCAAGTCATTTTTTTCCTAGTTCACATTTTTTCTTTTTTATTCTTTTGACTTTGTTTTATTATTTCTTGATGTCTCATAGAATCATTAGCTTCAACTTAACCAATTCTAATTTCTAAGGAATTATTTTCTTCAATGTGCTTTTGTATTTCATTTTTCATTTAATCAATTCTGTTTTTTAAAGATTTTTTTCAGTATATTTTTGTGCCTTTTTTTATCATGCCATTAATTCATGGTAAGATACCCAGACATAATCCCCAATTCCCTCAAAAGTTTACAGTCTACATGATTAAAGTTTTTTGGGGGGGAGCGGAGGAGGAAATGGAATTAATTCTGTTACTATAGGTTCTTAGAATTTTCTTTGAACTAAAGTTTACCTATGATGTGGAAAAACTTTGATCAAAAGCTAAATCAGCTTCCAATGTATATCTGTATTTATTTACCAATATAGATATAGATATTTTAGATAAATTTAGATAAATATTATACATAAATTTTATATATCTATATCTATCTATATCTATATCTATATATCTCTATAAAGATAAGTGGATTGATATAGATATATAAAATTTTTCCATCTTAACTTGCTTTTCTTGTATTAGCAAATATACTTGTAACATTTATTTCTCTGCTCTGTTAGACAAATAAATAAAGTAACTAAAGTAGTCCAAAGTTTAAAAATCATGTATTATAAATTTTCAATTTATTATTTGTAATGATAATCTAGTTGAATATTGGCATTGATAATCTAGTCATCTCAAAAAATAAAACCATTACATAATATATAAAAATACAATAGGCAATAGGTATTATAAATGCATCCCAAAGTGAAAGAGATGTTGCTATAATAGCTCCTAACTAAAAGAAAAAATGCATAAGAGGTAGCATGGTGTCATGTACTCTAGCCTCAGAGTCAGGAAGACCTGGGTTCAAGTCCTGACTCTGATAAATACTGTCCATGTATCCCACAGCAAGGCTCAGAGCTCCAGGCAATACTCCAAGACTATAAGATTCAAGGCAACTGTCAATCTGTGTTAACAGAGTTCCCTCCCTCCCTGCCTAGGAAACACTGATGAAATTATTGATCCAGTCTAAACAAAACCAGCAAAAATGAACATGTTCTTAACTGGTGTCCCTGCTTCCAGGCTCTCCTCTCCATCATATATGTAAATGTTCCCAAAAATCATATTTGTGAACCATGATTTTAACCATGTCAATTTCCTGCCAAACTGGCATATTTGTTCCTGACATTGGATCTCCCACTTTTTGCATAATCTTTGCTTTAGGTTTCCTGCATGCTTAGAATATATTCCCTCCTCACCTCTAGAATTCCTAGCCTCATTTGAAGCTTAGTTTATGTATAGGAAGCCATACTTGACTTTCCCTAAGTATTAATAAACTCTCCTTCAAATTACCTTATATTTACTTATCAGTATACATCAGATTCAAATAGAAACAGACCATTAAACATTTAAGAGGTGCAGAATGACATAGAAAACCACATATTTAAATGATCATTTTATATATATATTTTTTTCATTTGTTTTGTTACATATTTCCCAACTATATTTTAATCTGGCTTGGCCCTTTTGGAGGAGTGTTGACTATGCATTTTATATTTCTGGTATACCTATCCTAATAGAAAATAAGCTCTTTTCAAGTCAGGGACCATTTTTCAATTTGTTGCTGTAGCTCTGCTGTCTAGTTCAGTTCTTTGTATATAGCAGAGGCTTAATGTATGTTATTAAATTGGAGGAAGGAGGAAAGTAAACAACCTCAATTACTGTGACTCCACTACTGTGACTTCTTTGACTTCGTCCCTTCTCCATTTTAGCCAAATATCTCAATTTCCTTGAAGCTTAGAGGTAGAGACTAAAAAGGAGAATGAGAATAATTCTCATACATTTGACTTCTCCTTTTAAAAAAAGATGTGAAGAAGTAATATATCCAAAACCAGCAAAAAAGCAATAAGAGTGATGCCAAGGAATTCAAGTTTGCTTTGAGAAAGCAAAAAGTTAACTATATTACTGTCCAAAAGCAAGCTAAGCCCACCATGGTGGGCTTTAAATATAGTAGTATATTTTTACAAAACACTTTACAGTTTACAAGGCATCTTCCTCAAAAATATTCTGTGAGATATAGAAAAAAGAATAATTATACCTGTAATGCTCAGAGAAACTGAGGCAGTACAGAGATTAGAAATTTTTATTAGTTTATTGATAGTAGTGGAGAGTTTGGACTGGCAGCCATATTAGCCAGTGTCTGGAGAGGACTCTTGTCTCAAAGTATCCAGCAGGGAGTGAGGCGCTCCAGGGACTTTTATAGGGCTCCAGCACTCAAGGAAACAATGGCAGAAGGAGAGGTAGAGCACTTGGGGCATAGAAATTCCAGGAAAGGACCACAAATTCAGTTCTGACAGGTTGGGAGTATGGAGGAAGGATCATAAATTCTGATAAGGAGCTAGGAGATACTGAGTCTGAGACCAGAAAGATAAGCCCAAATATTGGAGATACACCATCTGGAGTTTTATAACTCTTTGGAATGCTAGGTGGCCAGAACTCCTAGCCCTAATTATCTCAGTCCTAATGGACGGGAGGGGGGGAGTGGGGAGGGGGGTTGCTACCAGGAAGACTGAGGCAGAACAATTTAAGGAAATTGAAGCAGAACAATTCAGGGAAATTGAGGCAGAACAATTAAGGGAAATTGAGACAGGGGAACTGTGGCACAACATAACCATTTTAATGATGAAGAAACTGAGGCTTAGAAAAATCAAATAACTTTCACATTGGCACACAGTCACTCAACTCAGGTCTCCTAATTCCTTTGCACAGTGCTCTTTCCCTTACACCATGTTATCTTCACACACACACACACACACACACACACACACACACACACACACACAAAATGTGTGCTATGGTTATTCAGTTAATATGAAAATGAAATGAAGCAATTTATTCAAGAAGATTATAGCCAGCATTTATATAATGCCTTGGGCACTGGATCTTTCTGACAAGTTCAAGAAAAATCTATTGAGCAAATAATAGCTCTAGTCTTTTCTCTATGATTAATCATTTCACAAGTATAAAAAATAAAATGAATGTTCAAGTATTAGCAAAAGCAGCCTGAGAGATCAAGAAAGGAAGCTATATCTAAGGTTTAGGAGATACTTATATCCCAAGAGGAGTCTATAGTATTTGATCATCAGTGAGGAAATATGGTGGAAAACACATAAAGAATCCTGCCAGTGGTGAAATTTTCCGTCCAAAGTTGGCAACTATATAACATATAGTGATGGGTCAAAGGCCCAAACAAAGCCTCTGTTTCTTCCATCAAGCGTATTCAATTCAATTTAACTCAAGCATTTATTAAACTCCTATTGTGTGTAAGGCACCATAAAGGCAAAGGACAAAAATACATCTCTAACCTAGAGTAACATTATACTGGAGGGAAATAACCTATAACTATATAAATAAATACATTACAAACAAAATGAAAATGAGTGGATGGGGAAGAACAAACAATGAGGAAGAATACAGTATCAGGAATAGCCTGGTTAGAGCCAGAATTTGATCTGACAAGAATTAAGGTTTGGAATTAATGCTCCATGATTTATAAGGAAAATTGCTTCAAATGAATGATCCGGAGGGCATGGCACTATGAATTTCAAGCAGGACAGAACCTCAGTGTTTATCTAGTTAAACTCCCTCAATTTACAGATGAAAAAACTGAGGCCTAGAGAGGCTGAATGAACTCTTGATGTTAGGCTACCTTCTTTTTGCAAATGGTGAGGGTAGAATAGAATTAATTAATGAAAGAATGAATGAAAAGCATTTAATCCTTAATATTAGATTGTTGTTTATTCACAAAGAAAACCTAGGGATATTTCCTGGGCATAGACATCCAAAAGCAAAACAGTCCCAAATCTCAAGAAATTCATACTCTAATAATTAAGATGATAGATGTTGGAGAATGGTGACTGAAAAAAAAGGGTTGTGACAGAAAAGTCACACAATTTTTTAATGGAATGATAAGGCATCAACTGACATATTCTTTCCAGAAGCAACAGTAGGACTGATTTGATTACAGTTTTCAAAGCAAGAAGTAGGAAGCAAGTAGAGGTGGGAGCTGTGTACTCATTAGCAAGACCAAAAATGGCTAAAGTTAAGATAAGATATCATGGTTCAGGGAGTGACACTTGGAAAAGAAAGAAGAAGAAAAAAGGAGTTCACCAAAATCAACAAACTCCTTTTTTAAATAATTTAATTATTTTTCTTTATTAAAGCTTTTTATTTGCAAAACATATGTATGGGAAATTCAACACTGACCCTTACAAAGCTTTCTGTTACAATTTTTTCCTCCCTAGTCCCCACCCCTACCCTAGATGGCAGGAAGTCCACTACATGTTAATTAAGTTAAAATACTGGACAAATCAAATATATGTATACATATTTCCACACTTATCTTGTTGTGCAAGAAAAATCGGATCTACAAGAAAAAAAAATCTGAAAAAGGAAACACAATGCAAGCAAACATCAGTAGAGAGCATGAAAATGTTATGTTGTGGTCCACATTTCATATCCCTCTGTCTGGGTGTATATGGCTTTCTTCATTGAACAATTGGAACTGGTTGGAAGCATTTCATTGTTGAAGAGAGACATGTCCATCAGAATTGATCATCACATAGTCTTGTTGTTGCCATATATAATGATCTCCTGTTTCTGCTCATTTCACTCAGCATCAGTTCATGCAAGTCTCTCCAGACCTCTATGAAATCATCCTGCTGGTCATTTCTTATAGACAATAATATTCCATAACATTCATATACCATAATTTATTCAGCCACTCTCCAATTGATGGGCATCCATTCAGTTCCCAGTTTCTAGCCACTACAAAAAGGGCTGCCACAAGCATTCCTGCACATGTGGGGCCCTTTCTTTCCTTTAAGATCTCTTTGGAATATAGGCCCAATAAAAACACTGCTGGGTCAAAGGGTATGCACAGTTTGATAACTTTTTGAGCATAGTTCCAAATTACTCCCCAGAACGGTTAGATCATTCACAGTTCCACCAACAATGTATCAGTGTCCCAGTTTTCCCACATCCCCTCCAACATTCATCATTATCATTTCCTGTCATTTTAGCCAATCTGACAAGTGTGTAATGGTACCTCAGAGTTGTCTTAATTTGTATTTCTCTGATCAGTAGTGGTTTGGAGCAACTTTTCATATGACTAGACATGGTTTTAATTTCATCATCTGAAAATTGTCTGTTCATATCCTTTGACCATTTATCGATTGGAGAATGGCTTGAATTCTTATAAATATGAGACAATTCTCTATATATTTTAGAAATGAGACCTTTATCAGAACCCTTAAATGTAAAAATGATTTCCCAATTTATTGCTTCCCTCCTAAACTCGTCTCCATTAGTTTTGTTTGTACAAAAACTTTTTTTAATTTAATATAGTCAAAATTATCTATCTGGTGTTCAATTAAGAGTTTCAGTTCTTCTTTGGACACAAATTTATTCCTTCTCCATAGGTGTGAGAGGTAAACCATGCTATGTTCCTCTAATATCACTCTTTATATCTAAATCATGAACCCATTTAGAACTTATCTTGGTATGTGGTGTTAGGTGTGGGTGGATCCCTAATTTCTTCCACACTAGTTTCCAATTTTCCCAGCAGTTTTTGCTAAATAGTGAGTACTTACCCCAAAAGCTGGGGTCTTTGGGCTTATCGAACACTAAATTGCTATAGTTATTTCCTAGTTTGTCCTGTGATCCTATCCTATTCCACTGATTGACTGCTCTATTTCTTAGCTACTACAAAATGGTTTTGATGACCACTGCTTTATAATATAATTTTAGATCTGGTACAGCAAGGCCACCTTCATCAGCCTTTTTTTTCATTAATTCCCTTGAAATTCTTGACCTTTTGTTCTTCCAAATGAATTTTGCTACTATTTTTTTCTAGATCTGTAAAATAATTTCTTGAGAGTTTGATTAGTATGGCACTAAATAAGTAGATCAATTTGGGTAGTATTGTCATTTTCATTATATTCTCTTGGCCTACCCATGAGCATTTGATATTTTTCCAATTGACTAGGTCTGACTTTAATTGTGTGGAAAGAGTTTTGTAGTTTAGTTCTTATAGTTCCTGAATTTTCCTTGACAGATAGATTCCCAAATATTTTATACTCTCAACAGTTATTTTGAATGGAATTTCTTTTTGTATCTCTTGCTGCTGAACTTTGTTGGTAATACATAAAAATGCTGATGATTTATGTGGGTTTATTTTGAATCCTGCAATTTTGCTAAAGTTGTGAATTGTTTCTAGTAACTTTTTAGTTGAGTCTCTAGGGTTCTCTAAGTATACCATCATGTCATCTGCAAAGAATGATAATTTGGTTTCTTCATTAGCTACTCTAATTCCTTGTATCTCTTTTTCTTTTCTTACTGCCAAAGCTAACATTTCTAATACAATATTAAATAGTAATGGTGACAGTGGGCAGCCTTGTTTCACTCCTGATCTTTTTGGAAATGGTTCTAGTTTGTCTCCATCACATATGATGCTTGCTGATGGGTTTAAGTAGATAGTAGTAATCATTTTAAGGAAAAGCCCATTTATTCCTATACTCTCTAGTGTTTTTAATAGGAATGGGTGTTGGATTTTATCAAATTCTTTTTCTGCATCTGTTGAGGTAATCATATGATTTTTATTAGTTTGGTTATTAATATAATTGATTATGCTGATAGTTTTCCTAATATTGAACCAGCCCTGCATTCCTGGTATAGATCCTACTTGGTCATAGTATACTATCCTGGGGATGACTTTCTGTGATCTCATTGCTAATATCTTATTTAAAATTTTTGCATCAATATTCATTAGGGAAATTGGTCTATAGTTGTCTTTCTCTGTTTTCACCCTACCTGATTTAGCTATAAGCACCATATCAATATCATAGAAGGAATTTGGTAGTACACCTTCTTTCCCTATTTTTTCAAATAGTTTGTATAGTATTAGAATTAATTGTTCTTTGAATGTTTGATAGAATTCATATGTAAATCCATCTGGCCCTGGAGATTTTTTCCTAGGGATTTGGTTAATAGCTTGTTCTATTTCTTTTTCTAAAATGGGGCTTTTTAAATCATTTATTTCCTCTTCTGTTAACCTGGGCAATCTATATTTTTGTAGATATTCCTCCATTTCATTTAGATTATCAAATTTATTGGCATAAAGTTGAGCAAAGTAACTTCTAATTATTACTCTAATTTCCTCTTCATTGGAGGAAAGTTTTCCCTTATCATTTTTGAGACTAATAATTTGATTTTCCTCTTTCCTTTTTCTAATCAAATTAACTATTTTGTTGGTTTTTTCATAAAACCAACTCAGTTTTATTTATTAATTCAATAGTTTTCTTATTTTCAATTTTATTAATCTCCCCTTTTATTTTCAGAATTTCCAATTTGGTATTTAATTGAGGGTTTTTAATTGGCTCTTTTTCTAGCTTTTTTAATTGTAAGCCCAATTCATTGATCTTCTCTTTATCTATTTTATGGAAGTAAGCATCTAGAGATATAAAATTACCCCTTATAACGGCTTTGGCTGTATCCCACAAATTTTGGTATGTTGTCTCATTATTGTCACTCTCCTGGATGAAATTATTGATTGTGTCTATGATTTGCTCTTTCACCCAATCATACTTTAAAATTAGATTATTTAATTTCCAATTAACTTGTGGTCTATTTTCTCCTGGCTTTATATTACATGTGATTTTTATTGCATCATGATCTGGAAAGGATGCATTTACTACTTCTGCCTTTCTGCATTTGATTTTGAGGTTTTTGTGCCCTAACACATGGTCAATTTTTGTATAAATTCCATGAACCCCTGAGAAAAAAGTAAACTCCCTTCTATCTCCATTCAATTTCCTTCAAAGCTCTATCATACTTAACTTTTCTAGCATTTTGTTTACCTCCCTGATTTCTTTCTTATTTCTTTTGTGGTTTGCTTTATCTAATTCTGAGAGCAAGGTAGAGATCCCTCACTAGTATAGTTTTGCTTTCTATTTCTTCTTGCATCTCTATTAATTTCTCCTCTAGGAATTTGGATGCTATACCACTTGGTGCATATAAGTTTAGTATTGATACTGCTTCATTATCTATGGTACCCTTTAGTAAAATATAGTTTCCTTCCTTATCTCTTTTAATTAGACCTATCTTTGCTTTTACTTAAACTGAGATAAGGATTGCTACCCCTGCTTTTTTTTGTTCACCTGAAGCATAATAGATTCTGCTCCAGCCCTTTACCTTCACTCTGTATGTATCTCTATGCTTTAGATGTGTTTCTTGTAAACAATATATTATAGGATTTCTGGATTTTAATCCAGTCTGCTATCTGCTTCCATTTCATGGGAGAGTTGATCCCATTCATATTCACAATTAAAATAACTAAATCTGTATTTCCTGCAATCTTATTTACCCAAGTTATGATATTCTCTTCCCTTTCCCCTTTTTCCCTTCCCCCCTCCCCAGTATTTTGTTTTTGATGACCACCTCCCTCTACCAATCCTCCCCCTTTAGAGCCCCTTCTCTTTTTTACACCTTTCCCATAATTCTTCTATTTTCCCTTCTATTATTCTATTCCTTTCTTTTCCCCCTTTCCCTCCTACTTCCCTATAAGGAGGGACAAGTTTTTCTGTGAAACCAAACGTTTCTGATATACTCTTTTAGAGCCCAATGTGATGAGAGTAATATTCACACAATGCTCATCTCCGTCCCTTTTTTCCCTCAATTATATTAGATTTTCTTTGCCTCTTCATGAAATTGTACCTTATTTTTACCTCCTTTTTTTTTTACTTTATTTTACCTCCTTTCCCCTCTTTTTCCAGTATGATAGTCCTTCCACCTCTAATTTTTTTTTCCATTTTATCAAAGTAAAATCCAATTATACCCCCATTCTTTGAGTATACCCATAGTAGAAATTTAGTTCTCAAGAGCTCTTTCCTTTTTACCTTTTTATGCTTCTTTTGAATTCTGTGTTTGGAGGTCAAATTTTATGTTCAGATCTGGTCTTTTCAGTAGAAATAGGTGAAATTCTCCTATATCATTGAATGACCATCTTCCCTGGAAGATAATGCTCATTCTACTGGATAACTTATTCTTGGCTGTAATCCATGTTCCTTTGACTTTCAGAATATTTGATTCCTGGCCCTTGGATCCTTTAATGTAGAAGCTGACAGATCTTGTGTGATTCTAATTACAGTTCCTCGGTATTTGAATCATTTTTTTCTAGCTGCTTGCAATATCATTTTCTTGGTGTGATAGTCCTGAAATTTACCTTGGGGTTTTAATTTGGGGGTCTCTTTCAGGAAGTGATCGGTGAATTCTTTTGATGGCGATTTTGCCTTCTGATTCTAAAACATCAGGACAGTTTTCTTTCATGATTTCCTGGAAGATAGCATCTAGGTTCTTTTTTTCATCATGGCTTTCAGGAAGTCCAATAATCCTTAGATTGTCTCTCCTAGATCTGTTTTCCAAGTCAGTTGTTTTTCCTAGGAGATATTTCATATTTTCTTCTATTTTTTCATTTTTTTGTTTTTGTTTGACTGATTCTTGAAGTCTTATTGAGTCATTTATTCAATTTTAATTTTTAAAGTATTATTTTCTCATCCCTGAGGTACCACTACACACCTGTCAGATTGGCTCAAATGACAGGAAAAGATAATGACGAATGTTGGAGGGGATGTGGGAAAACTGGGACACTGATGCATTGTTGGTGGACTGTGAACAGATCCAGCCATTCTGGAGAGCAATTTGGAACTATGCTCAAAAAGTGATCAAACTGTGCATATCCTTTGACCCAGCAGTGTTTCTATCAGGCTTATATCCCAAAGAAATCATAAAGAAAGGAAAGGGCCCCACATGTGCAAGAATGTTTGTGGCAGCCCTTTTTGTAGTGGCTAGAAACTGGAAACTGAATGGATGCCTATCAATTGGAGAATGGCTAAATAAATTATGGTATATGAATGTTATGGAATATTATTGTTCTGTAAAAAACGACCAGCAGGACAATTTCAGAGAGGCTTGGAGATCCCTGCATGAACTGATGCTGAGTGAAAGCAGCAGAACCAGGATATCATTATACACAGCAACAACAATACTATATGATGATCAATTCTGATGGACATGGCTCTCTTCAACCATGAAATGTTTCAAAACACTTCCAGTTGTTCACTGAAGAAAGCCATATACACCCAGAGAGAGGGATGTGAAATGTGGACCACAACATAACATTTTCATGCTCTAGATTGATGTTTGCTTGCATTGTTTCCTTTATCTGATTTTTCTTTCTTGTAAATGTGATTTTTCTTGCACAACAATGATGTGTGGAAATATGTATACATATATTGGACTTGTCAAGTACTTTAACAAAATTAACATGTAGTGGATATCCTGCCATCTAGGGGAGGGGTGGGGAGTGGGAGGGGAATTTGTAACAGAAAGCTTTTTAAGGGTTAATGTTGAAGAATTACCCATACGTATGTTTTGCAAATAAAAAAAAAGTATTATTTTCTTCAGTTACATTTTTTAGCTCCTTTTGTAACTGGCCAGTTGAATTTTTTGTTCATTGCATTCTTTTTCCATTTTACCAATTTTGTTTTTCAGTGAATTGCTGTCTTTTTCCATTTCACCAATTTTTTCAGAGAATTGTTGTATTTTTCCATTTTGCCAATTTTGTTTTTCAGCAAGTTATTGTCTTTTTCCATTTCACCATTTTTGTTTTTCAGTGAGCTGGTGTCTTTTTTCCATTTTACCAATTTTGTTTTTCAGTGAATTGTTGTCTTTTTCCAATTCACCAATTTTGTTTTTCAGTGAGTTGTTTTTTTACATTTCACCATTTTTGTTTTTCAGTGAATTGTTGTCTTTTTCCAATTCACCAATTTTGTTTTCCAGTGAATTGGTGTCTGTTTCATATCTTTTTTGTAGGGCATTTTATCCTTCTTGCACAGATCTCATTTCATTTCCCCAATTTTCTTTTAACTCTCTTTTGAGATTCTTTTATGCAATCATCCAGGAAAGCCTTGTGAAATGGGGACCAGCTCATGTCCGCCTTTGTGGCTTCCTCTGGAATTGCTTTACATTTAGGAACCTCGGGATCTGGGGTCTGCCTTTCTTTCTCTCCATAGAAGCTGTCTATGGTGAGAGTTCTCTTCTGTTTCTTACTCATTTTTTAAAACTTGCGATCTGTTTAAAGCAGAGGAGGGCAGCCATTTCAGTTTGCCCTGGGGCAATTCGTCTGATTGACTTCTGGTGCTGGGCCATCTGGGCTAGGTCCTGTGTTTGCTGTGGGCTACAATCTACCTTTTACCAAAGGCAGATCTGCCAAAGCACCTGCCTGCAACCAGAGCAATTGGCCCAAGTGTCTTTCCGGGACTTCCTGGGTGCTTAGAATCCGCCACGCTCCTGCCCTGGCTATGTGCTGCCACCTGAGTGCAGCAAACCGCCCAATCCTCTGCCTGTCTGAAATAGACCTGCTCCGGAGTTCTTCCAAGGTAATTTTTGCTGGAAATGTGTTGTACTCCAAGTTTTGGGCCAGCTTTAACTCCAGAACCAGCTCAGAGGCTTAATCTGCTGTTTGAGAGAAGATCAGAGGAGATCACAGATAGTCGTGTCTGCACTCTGCCATCTTGCCTCCACCCCTCCTAGTATTTAGAAGAATTTAGAAATAATGAAGTATCCAAAAATTGAAAAACATTGCTTTGAAGTATTTTATATTAGTCCATTCTTGTTATTTCATTGTTCCAGAATCAAGAGTCAGAGTCAGAACAGCATGCAATTAGATTGTTTAACTGATCAGTACAATAAACCATTCCTGGCAAGTGCAAATTCCTCCCTTTTGCTCTTTGGTAGCAGTTAGGTACAGGATAAAATCTAATGGAGGAATGACACACCAAAAAACTTCAATGGAGTTAAAACATTGCTCAGTATAATCAAATATTTGGCTAACTTAGTTTGATATGAAATTTTTCCATTTTTATTTTCAAGATTATATTTGAGAAAATGGAGCAGTGTAGAAGAAAAGTGAATAAAGAGTTGGCCTTAGAATCAGAAAGACAGGTTCAGGTCTTTACTATTTACTAGCTGTATGAAACTGAATAAGGCAGTCACTTAAACAATCTGTTCTTCCAAGCAACTATCTAAAACTATAAATTCAGAGAAGTTGCCAATGGAGAGAATTAGTGGAGGGACATTCTATATTAGAAGTTCTTCATACCAATAGAATTGTACTAATTGGAAAGGGAAGATGGAAGGGAAGGAAAGTGGGAGGGAAGAAAGAAGAGAGGGGGGAAGAAAATTGGGAGGGAAGGAGGAAAGAAGGAAGAAAAGAAGGAAAGGAGGAAGGAAGGAAGGAAGAAAGGAAGGAAGGAAGGAAGGAAGGAAGGAAGGAAGGAAGGAAGGAA
>JAJPUD010003725.1:138633-164822 GCA_023553655.1 Myrmecobius fasciatus
GGAGGGAGGGAGGAGGGGAGGGAGGAGGGGAGGAGGGAGGAGGGAGGGAGGAAGGAAGGAGGGAGGGAGGGAGGAGGGAGGGAGGGAGGGAGGGAGGGAAGGAGGGAAGGAAGGAGGGAGGGAGGAAAGAAGGAAGGAAGAGAGGAAAGAGAGAAGAGAGACTAGTTATTTTGAAAAAGTGAAAAATTACATTATATTCTGAAAGCAAATTGATGTTGATCTTTCTGAAGACTTGGTAAAACTCTGATTTTTATTTAATACAGTATTTCATTCTAATAGGAAGAACTACAAAAGAAAGCAGCACAAATTTGTAGTCAGATAACCTAGGTGTGAAGTCTAGGTGTGAACGAGGTATGAGCTCTGTCACTTGCTATCTTCCTGTGTATCTTTGGGCAAATCATTTAAATCTGTTTTAGTTTTGATTTCCTCACTATAAAATGAGATCATTTAACTAAACATCTTCAATAACTCCCAGTTTTAGAGCTATGTTCAATAAACAAGCATTTAGTAAATACCTACCATGTGTCAGACATCGTGCTAGGTGAAAGGAATACAGAGCCAAAAATCATCCTTGCCTTCAAGTACAATAACGGACATGGATGCCTCATATTCTATATAGGCAGGCAGAAGGACAACTCACATACTTGACATGTTAGCATTGCCTGAATCCATTTCAAAGAATCATCCTAATATTTTGCAAAAGCCAGTGATTCTTTCTAGAAGAACCATAGGTCATTGTCCAACAGACTATCAAAAACTGAAACTAAGTCTGTTTCTGGCCTATGTTAATGATGTCTATGTACAAGATATTTGAAAAATTAAATGTAATTGAGAACCAAACTGTGCTACTACAGGAAGGCTAAAATTGTTACTCACACAAAGTTCAAAGTTATTTATACCATCTAAGAATCACTGACTTGGACTACAGAAGGAGCTACTATGTAGTTCCATTATAAAGCAAACAATTGAATTTAAAGTAAAACCTATCTAGGAGAGTATCATAGAGAAAGACATAGATAGAGATAGAAAAGAGAGAGATAAAGATAGATAGATAGATAGATAGATAGATAGATAGATAGATAGACAGATAGATAAATGGAGAGGGGGAAGAAGGAAGGAGAGGGAGGGAAAGAACTGGCCTTGGAACCAAATGCATATGCATTTGTATTATGTTGCATTATGTTGTGCGTGCATGTATGTTTATGTATGCATGTGTGGGTGTATCACACCCACATTTCAAAAGGTTGACTTTTCATACCATGGATTTAAAAATCATAAATTCTTTCATGAGCCTATATTGGAAGGTCATCTGTGAAAAGCATCACTTTTATGGGAAATGATTCACAGCCTCCTCAAGCTGATACCACTAATTTTGACCTAGTGTGTTCCTGCCCCCTCCTTTTTACTAATTTCACCCAGAGAGGATATTATCCCTCAGATGGTCATACTACAAGAGCATGTTACAGACAAGACCTTCTGATATGTCTTATATCTAACGCCCTTGAGTAGGATTCATTGGGACATTCATCAAACCAAAATCCACACTACTGAATTCCAGTTCCAAAGTATTAATACTTAATTTAATACTTTAATAAATCAATTTCAAGAAAGTCTGGTACAATGGACAGAGGACCAGTCTTGGCCAGGAAGAGCTAGATTCAGATCACATCTTTGCCACTAAATTAAGTGTGTGACCCTGAGCAAGTCATTCAACCTCAATTTCCTTATTACTAACATAAGGAAAATGGACTAGATGAGCTTTTGGGTCCCTTCCAGTTCAAAATCTATGACTCCATTACTGATACAGATCCTAACCTCTCTTCATTTTAAAGGATGATATTTGTGACTTATACCTTGGCTTGAAAATCTCATCAGCCTACAGCTAAACCTTAGAGCACTGAGCTTCTCTGAACTAAGTTAAGTTGGTCCTCGCATAATAGATGTACTAATAGCATAATTACTACCTAATAATAATACTATATAAATGGTATGCTAATAGTAGTATAAATTCTATTATTAGAACTATTTTAAATATGTATATGTAATTATATTATAATTAATATTACCTAGCATTTATATAGCATTTTAAGGTTTGCAAAATGCTTTGAATATGTTATCTCATTGGATCTTCTCAACAAGTCTCTGAGATCAGGGCTATTACTATCTTCATTTTACTGAAATGATGAAGAAACTGAGGCAGAGAGGTTTGGGGGCAGAACTAAGGTCAATAAGGTTAATAAGTGTCTGAAGTGGTATTCAAACTCAGTTCTTCCTCACTCCAAGTCCAGCAGCACTTTTATTTCCACTGTCACCTAGATAACCTCAAAATATATCCTTTCTCAGGTTTGTAATACTTCCAGAGATTGGCTGGCTGGAATTATTGATGCAGAGAGTAATCAATCAACATTCATTAACATTCATAATTACTACTTGTTACTTAAATACTGGACTAAGTGCTGAAATTATAAAAATAAACAAAAAGCAGTCTCTATCCTCTAGGAGTTTACAATCTAATAGGAAAAAGAATATACAAACAATACGTACAAACAAGCTATGTATAAAGATAAATGTGAAATAATTACATAGAAAAGGCACTAGAATTAAGAGGGGTTGGGAAAGATTTGCTGTAAAAGATGAAATTTTATATGTAATTTAAAGGAAGCCAGGGAAGCCAATTGAAGAGGAAGAATGTCCCAGGTATGGGGGATCAGAAAGAGTAAGTGCCTGGAGTATCTTTTTCATGGAACAGCAAAAAAACCTGTGTCACTGGATGGTGGGGAGTAACATATAAAAAGACTGGAAAGATAGGAGGGAACTAGATGATGAAGGGCTTTGAATTCCTAACAGAAAATTTCTTATTTGATCCTGAAGGTGATAGGAAACCACTGGAGTATACTGAGTATATTGGGTAAGGGGTGGGAGGATAACATGGTTGGACCTACACTTTAGAAAATTTGCTTTAGTGGACAAATGGAGGACATCATGAGAAGAGACTTAATGGAAGGAGACCCACCAACAGGCTATTGCAATAGTCCAAGTGCGAGGTGATTGGGGCCTGCACTAGAGAGATGGCAATGTCAGAGGAGATAAAGAACATATTGTAAAAGTAAAATCAATAGTTATTAACCAGAGATTGAATGTAGATGGAAGGAGTGGAGATGAAGAAGACTCCTAGATTTTGAACCTGAAGTACTAAGAAAATAGTGTTTCCTTCTACAGTAATAGGAAAGAGAGAAGGGGAAAGGGATTATAAGAAAAGATAATGAATTTTATTTTGAATGAGTTTAAGATGCGCATCCAATTTGTCGATCCAATGTCTAAAAAACAGTTGGTGATACAAGCCTGGAGGTCAGCAAAGCAGTTAGGGTAGTTTAGGTAGACTTAAGAATCATCATCATAGAGATGGCAATTAAATCCATGGGAGTTGATGAGGTCACCAAGTGAAGTAATAGAAAGGGAGAAGAGGGCTCAAGGACAGAACCCTATGGGACATCTATGATTAGATTTTGTGATCTAGAAGAGGATACAGCAATTGATCAGGTAGGTAATGGAGAATCAGGGGAGATTGATATCCTGAAAATCTAGAGAGAGAAAAATATCAAGGAAGAGAGGGTGATCAACAATGTCAAAAACTAAGGAGAACCAAAAGCTGATGAATTTTCAGAAGTCAAGTTGAAAAAGGTTAAGAAGGAGTGAGAGAGAAAGTAAAGGCATCTATTATAGATGGCCTTTTCAGGAAGTTTAGTGGCAATGGAAGGATCAAGTAGGAATTTTTCAGGACAGAGAAGATATTATCATGTTTATAAACAGTAGGAATGAGTCAGTAGATAAAGATTGAAAATATGTGATTGGAGCAGCTAGACGACACAGTAGATGAAGCACTGACTCTGGAGTCAGGAGGATTTAAATTCAAATCCAGTCTCATACTTATTAACTCTGTGCTCCTGAGGCACTTAACCCAGATTGACTCTGAAAAGAAAAGAAAAAAAGTGATTTGGGGGGATTTCAGGCCAATGCTGCTTTCTATTAGAGGAAGTGGGATGGAATAGAATTACTTTGAATAAATGGAAGGGTTAATCTGGGTAAGGACAGAGGTCACTGCCTTGTGTGAGATAGCCATGAAAAAGAAGATAGAGGTAGAAAGCATATGAGTGATATGAGATTGAGGAAAGGGAAGAAGTTGGAGAGATAAACAACTGAAAGAGGCATATTGAATTAATCCTAAAGAGCTAGATTGGTGACAGTATGACACCTTACAGGGAAGGTTACCTTGCTAAGCATGACAAAAACTTAGTCAGAAAAGTAGCCATCTATAACAACTTCCAGAAATCACTGGCTTTAAGGAGTAAAAAAGAAGTTATCGGGAAATCCTAAAATTCCAACTATAGAACTACTTCCTTGGACTATGGGCCTGATCAGCCCATGTCTTCTAGAGAATACCATTAACATTGGAAGGGAGACTAGAGATGGTTTCAGATTCTGCTTCTGATGTTTTCTAGCTAGCATGCTATGGTCCATGGGGTGACAAAAAGTTGGACAGGACAGAACAATTGAACAACACAATTCAGAAAAGTCCTTAGCTGCAAAATGGGCCCTGTGATTGGAATATCCCAGAGGCTACCAAATCACCAGACTAAGAGACAACCTTAACTGATGCTGCTTGGGTTTCAGACTCATAACAATGCATGAAACCTATGGCCAGCTGTTCAAGAACCAACACTTTCTGAACCAGGTCCTTCCCCAGAGAAATAGCTGCAAAATGATATTGTCTTAAAACAAGGCAAAGGTGGGAAAAACTAGGAGGACAATGCTGCTGTCCAACAGATTACCCTTGCCACACGCTCACTGTTCACCTGATACATGTGAGAAAGTCTGAACAGACAGCTGAACAAATGAATACCTGACATAGCTGTTAGAAACCAGATCAGTACATATCTATATCCTGGATATAAAGAAATATAATTGAGAATGTTTTCTGACTTTCTTGACATAACACTCTTAAGAAAGTCACATATTGGTTAAAAATGTTGGCTCATAAAGATGCTACCAACTCAAATCCAATTGCTAAATGGGTTTGATGAGCTACAATATGTCAGATTTATTTCTTAAGAGCAATTGCTAGGTTCTTTTCCATCTATGTGTCCTTTGAACATAATACAAAGTCTTGTAATCAACTGATCAATATATATTTGATATGTGTCATTATTATTTTTATTATTATTAATATTTAGCATGTGTCAGATACTATGTTAAGCACTAGGAATGCAAAGAAAAATTTTAAACAGTCCTGCCTCAAAAAACTTGTATTCTAATAAGGAAGGTAACATACATAACTAGCCATATATAAAAGATATACATGGAATAGCTAAATAATCTTAGAAAGGAAGACAGAAGCACCTGATGGGATAAAGAAAGCCTTCTATCAGTTGGCATTTGAACTGCATCTTGAAGGAAGTCTCAGATTCAGAGTTGGGTATTTCTAGGCACAGGAGACTGCCACTGCAGTCATGTGCCATGCTGGGAGATGGAGGCAAGTAGACCAGTATTGCTGAACCTTAGAGTTCAGTGTTTAACAAGACTGGAAACAAAGAAAAAGACCAAGCTATAAAAAGCTTTTAATATCAGACACAGAAATTTGGTTACTTCTGTAATCTGTGACCATTTGAATAATGAATATCAATTTGAGGGAAACAGTCTGATATAACAGATAGTCCTAGATCTGAACACCAAATAAGCACATGCTAAAAAATTAGGTCATTGGGCAACAAAGATGGAAGTAACTCCCCCCACCAAAACCCAAGCATGACACTTGGTCTAATGGCAATTTCCTAGTCAAGTGATTTCCTTGCAGACACAGTGATACTAAATGTCAGAGGCAATATTTAAATCTACAAGGCCATCACTCTATCTCAATGTGTGCTGTGATTTTTCTTTTTTTTTGCACAAAGAAGAGAGGAAGAGATTTGTGATTTTGATAGCACAGAGAACTCCTAAAACAACTCCTGCCAATGGATATCAGTGAGAGTTGTCTAGAACTGCATGGCTTATCCAGGATAACAGCCAGTATGTATCAAAAGCAAAACTAAAACCTAAGTTTTTCTGATTTGGAATTCTCTCCCTCCTATCCTTGTTCCCTCCCTCTCTCCCTCCTCCTCCTTTTCCTTTTTCTTTCTTTCTTTCTTTCTTTCTTTCTTTCTTTCTTTCTTTCTTTCTTTCTTCCTTTCTTTCTTTCTTTCTTTCTTTCTTTTCTTCTTCTTCTTCTTCTTCATCTTCTTCTTTTCTCTGTCTGTCTCTCTCTCTTTCCTTCTCTCTCACCATTCCTCCCTCCCCCATATGTTAGCTATATTGCTAGTTGACCTAGATAACTCAAATGCTAAAGAAATAGAGCTATGGACATTCTCTAAGGTCAGATGGGGAAATCATGATGTCTAGCACATACAAATAGATCCCCAGTTCCCAAAGTCATCCCTGCCCACTTCAAGGCAGAAGCAATTTGTATTCTTCCCCAAGGAACAATCAGATCTTGGATATATGTGTTACAGAGTATATAAAAGTAAAATTGCTTTTGTTAAGTATGTGACTCATGAAATACATGACAATATGCTTCACCATTTGCACTGAAAATATCATGTGTTGATTTCATTATATTATTGGTCAATTTAAAAGCCAAATAGGATTCCTCCTGTAGAGTTCGCCATTAAAGATACAAGCATGCAACCAGAGCAAAGGGATTAAGAGAAGGGAAAGGAAAGAAGGGAAAGAGAAGAGGATGAGTAAAGAGGAGAGAGAGAGAGGTTCTTTGAGAGAGTAGTACAAAGCCTGCAAGCTAATTGTCCCTTCTTTGCTCAACAATTGTGTGAGAAGTTAAACAGTACAAGTTGGCAAAGCCAAACCAAAAAGTTCAGACACAAATACTCTAAATTTGTGTCCCACGAGGATTGCATCTCTGCAGAGCCCCAAAGAACTGTCTTTATTAGACAAGGAATATACCTGGAAAAGGCTTAACCTGTTCCCTTTCTATGTGAGACTCAGAAACTAACCAATTTTCATACTCCTTGTGGTTTCATTTTAAAATTTTCCCACAGGTCTGCTATTCAAACCAACTTGGCCATTCTGATAATCATTTAAATAATCATGAAATTATCTATTTTTGATGAATTATAATTGACTGAAAAAACAGACTTCATTCCAAACCATACATGCCACTAAGTTTTTTCTATGACACTATTTCTTTCCAGGTAAGGAAGTACAACATTTACAAGTGCAGGCACACATACCACATACCCACACCCTCCTCTCCCCCCCCCCCAGTGAACTGGTACTTTCTCCAAAGCAATGGACTCAAGTGTAAAATCATCAATAATCTTTGTGTGGTTCCTGTCAGCCTGAAGAAAAAAGTCTAGTGTTCTTGTAATTAGTTACTACAGTTTGATAGAACAGCACCATTCCCTTCTCTTGGAAGAAAGGGAAAGTAAAGCTAAAATGTCCTCAAGTCTTTCATTGCTTGTGTTTTGTGATAAAAATGTGTGCTTTGGTCAAAAAAATATCTTAAAAATTTCCATGCAAGCTGTTGGTTGCCCATAATAGTTGGATTTTCTGCCTCAGAAAGAGTTAATGTACCTGTGGAATTTGAGAGCTCAGCCTCCCATTTGAGTTCAAAGAAGTGTTACTTCTGTGTATGGTAAGTAGCCACAGCTTAGTTTAGCTGAAATGAGAGCAATCCAGAATGTGTTCCCAAGTCATTGAGAAGAACCTTTTTCCATTTGAAATATCTTTCCTCTCTCACTCAAAGTGCATTTTCCTAGGAGCTGGAGAAGGAATCAGCTTTATATGACAAGTGAAAATGGAAGGCTTCTCTGGAAAAGTAGGCTCATGCTAAACCAAACTGAGTGCTATGGGAAAGGGTTATTCAATACTTCTATTAAGGCCATTGTAGAATTAGAGGGGGAAAAACACAAAAAGAAAAAAATGCATGGGGAAAATAGGATAGGAATGAATGAGAATTAAAATTCAACAAAGATTATTAAAGGCTTACTATATGCAAGGCACTGTGTTGGAAGCTTGCAAAGATGAATAAGACACAGGGCATGCCCTCAAGAAGTTTATAACTAATAGTGGAGACTAAATATACAAAGCTAAAAGAATCACCTGTGCTATGGTCAAGCCTGTCCTTTTCTGCTGCTTTTATCTTGCTGAGATCTTGATCCTTGGCCTCTTATCTGACTTTCCTCTCCTGTCTATGTTCCTTCAACTTACCCTTAAAATTCTACTTAGCAAGATTGCTAACCATACATGTCACTAAGTTTTTTCTATGACACTATTTCTATTCAGGTAAGGAAGTACATAATTTACAAGTGCAGGCACACATACCACACACCCACAGACCCTTCCTCCCCACTATGAGGGCCTAAAGTGATAAGGTTCTGTTAAAAACCCATAGTGCTCTGGTTGCCACAAAAAATCAAATAGAGAAAAGACCCAAAGAGTGAAATGAAATCAGTAGGATTACCAATTTCTCCCCTACTTTCTTTATTCAACATTATTGACTTTGTTTTATATTCTTACTAGCAAGAAAATTGCTCTTCTATCTACATATACAAATTATTATAAAGCAAGAGTAAGTATATATATGTACATATACATATATGTACATATATATAAATATATATATATATATATATAAAGAGGAGGACAAACAAATTGAAAGAGGGAGTTTAACTCTTAGCTGCAAGGATGAAAACAATAGATAAGATGCAATTGAACCTAGGCCTTAGAAGATAAGATTTCAACAGACAGAAATTGATGATAAGGGAGTTCATTCCAAAGATTTCAGGAACAGAATAAGAAAAATATGAAAGTAGGAAAGTGTAGGATGATTTAGTAAAACCTCAAGCAGTCTAATTTAGTGGTATCTTAAAGTAGGAGAGGGAAGCTCTACAGTAGATAGAACACTAGTCTAGGAGTAAGGAAGACCTGAGTTCAAATCTACCCTTAAAAGCTATGTGACCCTGGGCAAGTCACTTAATGAGGTGTTCCTCAGTTCCTTATCTGTTAAATAAGCTGCAGAAAGAAATGGCAAACCACTCCAGTATCCATGCCAAGAAAATCCCATACAGGTTCAAAGACAGTTGGACACAACTAAAATGAAAAGATGATACCAATGTGGATTAGTTATAGTAACATTATCAGAGACCTGGAAAATCCAGCACAAACTGAAGCTGTGGCATTTATGCACTGAAAATATGCTGTGGAAGTAGCCAATCCTGATCATTCAGGTCTAGAAGGACCAAAATTAAAACTTTTACAAAAAAGGGGGGGACGAAGAGTCCACAAAAGAACGCATAAATAAGAGCACTACCATTTTCTGTGCTAAATTATAGCCAGGATGATAAATTGCCCATTATTTGCCCCCAAAGGACTGTGGTCAGAGGTTGTCATGAATTATCCAGTTTAATAGGCTTATCTTGTATTGAGTAGCCTGCTTATTCGTCATTCTGCTGTGTGAATTCATATCTACATATGGTCAAAATAGAGCAGCAAATAATTTTCATTGAAACCCAAACCCCACCAATATCCTTTCAATTTGCAAAGGGAACATGGACTGAATCCTATTCCCTTTCTTGCTGTTTGAAGTAAAACCACTGAAGTGTGAAAAGCAACAACAGCTTTGGTGCTATCTATCTCAGTGACTGCACAAAGAATAGGCAGGCTGGGCTTGAAAAAAAGAGGCATAGAACCTTGGAGGACTATGAGAAAAGAAAAAGCACAGGAGCAAAAATGAGCACAGAAGGTCAGAGTCATAAGAATGTCTTCCTTTAATCCTCCCCAAAGTTCTTCCCCAGCCTCACCTCCAGTTTTTTAGCTTCAGAGGAAGAGGTGGCCCTCCTCCTTGCTAAATCTAACCCTGGCCACCTGGACCCTTTCAAGATGTTCTATTTATATAAGCATTTGTATGTATTTTGGGCCATGTTGATTTTTTAAAATGCATGTAATATAACCTCCAGGAACAATAATCCAGTGGCAATGATATAGTCAGATGGAGCCACAGACTGCCTCTGTAATGCTGAACTCAGTCTCACACCCCTAGGGTATATAGTTCACAGACAGTGACAGATGAGAGATCATATATACTAGATTTTCAACCTAGAAGGAATGTTGGAGATATCTACTCCAAGGATCAGATTTTGTTTTGATAACTTGAAACTTTTTGAAACTTGCTTTTCTTTTTTCTTCTTTTTTTTTTTTGGCTGTATTGTGTCTGAGGTCAAATTTGAACTCAGGTCCTCCTGACTTCAGGGCTAATATTCTATCCACTGTGCCACCTAGCTGCCCCTTGCTTTTCCTTTTAAATATACAATAAAGTTACATAACTTTTCCCCTTTCTGAAAGGGACCCACATTTGCAAGAATATTTGTGGCAGCCCTTTTTGTAGTGGCTAGAAACTGGAAACTGAATGGATGCCCATCAATTGGAGAATGGCTGAATAAATTATGGTATATGAATATTATGGAATATTATTGCTCTGTAAGAAATGACCAGCAGGATGATTTCAGAGAGGCCTGGAGGGACTTGCATGAATTGATGCTGAGTGAAATGAGCAGAACCAGGAGATCATCATACACAGCAACAACAATATTACATGATGATCAATTCTGATGGACATGGCTCTCTGCAACAAAGAATTGTCTCAATCCAGTTCCAATTGTTCAGTGAAGAAAACCATATACACTCAGAGAGAGGGATATGAAATATGGACCACAACATAACACTTTCATGCTCTCTATTGATGTTTGCTTGCATTGTGTTTCCTTTCTCTGATTTTTTTTCTTGTAGATATGATTTTCTTGCACAACAATAAGTGTGGAAATATGTATACATATATTTGACTTGTCAAGTACTTTAACATATTTAACATGTAGTGGATATCCTGCCATCTAGGGGAGGAGTGGGGACTAGGGAGGAAAAATTTGTAATGGAAAGCTTTGTAAGGGTCAATGTTGAAGAATTACCCATACATATGTTTTGCAAATTTAAAATAAATAAATAAATAAATAAAACTTTTCTCCCTTCCGCCCCTCCCCGCCTAGAGATGGCAATATCATTAGACATAAATATGCATATATCTGTCAATCCATCTATTTCTCAGTTCTTTCCTTGGATACAGATAGCATCCTCCTTGCCCTACATCCTTTGTAGTTAATTTGTCAATGGCTCTCTTTAAATTCAGTGAGAAACCATCCCACTAACCAGAAGAGGTGGCTTCCAGTGTGTGAATTCCAAGGCTAGAATGAGCTTCCAAGATGAAGAAGTTTCCTAAGAATAATAAAGACAGACAAGAGCTCAACTGGTGTACAGCCTGGGGGAAAAGGAAACATGGATATCCTGAGCACCCTCTTTAAATGAAGGTTTTGGGAATCATCATCAGTCAGAGGGAAAGAGGAATTTCAAGGCTAGAATGAACTTCCAGAATGAAGGGGTTTCTGGGGCATGGTAGAGAATGCCTAGAATATAGCCTAAAAAGGAATAAGAAATCTAAATCTCAGATTTTAACTACTAAAAGAATTTTTTTTAAAAGAAACCTTTCCTTAACCCTAGCTTAACCCATGCAAGCTATCATCTTCTCTCTTTCCCACTTCTAGAAAATGTAATCTATACTCTCTACTACCCAAATATTTTTGGATATCCAAATATTATACTGAAACCTGCCTTCCATCCTAATCACTGCACTGAAGTGGTTGTCTCCACAGTCATAGTAATCCTTTTACCACTAAAGTCAACAGCTTTTTCCCCCCTTATTCTGATCCTCATTAGCTTTTCTCTACATACCATCTCTACCTTTGGTTTCTAAGACATTATATGATCATGATTTTCCTCTTGCTTTCTCTGACCGCTAACTACTCTGTTCTTTTTGCTGTTTCCAAATCTAACATTTACATAGATTTTACTATATGCAAGCACTATGCTAAGTGCTTTACAAATATCATTTCGTTTGATCCTCATGACAATATGGGGAGGTAGGTAATATTATTATCCCCATTTTACAAATAAGAAAACTGAGGCAAATGAAGGTTAAGTTTCTTGCCCCAAGTCACACAATTAGGATTTGAACTCAAGTGCTTTCAATTCCAAGCAAAGTGTTCTACTCACTGTGCTACCTAGTATTCTTCATCCTTTTCTTTTTTTCTGAGTAATTACTTAGGCTGGACTCAACTAAGTATGTATCTCTGGATCTGCAATATTTCCTGTTTTGATACAATCCAAACAATGTCATCTTTAAATGAATGCATCCACCTGTAGGGGATTCTCTTCCATTTATATTCTATGGTCTTCATGACTTCTCACTCTAACTATTGGAATAGTTTTCTAATTCATCTCTCGACTTCCAGTACAATATTTGCCAAAACATTCTTATAAAATAATAATTTGAATTATTTGTTGTTAATGTCTCTGGGTCACTTTTTTAGAGCACAATGATATCAGAATTCTTTTATTTTTTTTTCTCTTAGAATTTTATTCTTTTAGAATATCCTAGCATGTATTCAGGTCTAAGTGCTCTGGCTTCATCTTCTTAAGGGATATTTTTACTGTCTTATATAAAATATCAAGTATTGAAATTTTTGAGACCAAATGATGAGAAAAGATTGCTATAGAAACAGAAATCTGTCCATTTCACACCTCTGTCATTCACCTTCCACTTTTGTCTATAAATGCTCTCAGGTGCTACTCTACAATGTTTTTTAAATGAGTTCTAAACTGAGATTTAGAGTTAGAGTTTACTGGTGTTTTAAGAAGGACATTAATTGATTAATGAATACCTAATTCCCTCAATCAAAATCTTTGTATTTTATCAGGAGTTTTCCTGAATAAAATTTCATAAGAAAATTTTAAAAAATTACTATTAATGGCAGGATTTCATACACTCATAGCACACATTCAATCAGATACAAAATTGGGATAGTCCCAATATGGTGATCCAACTAGTGATGAAAATAAATGAGTATAATATTTTTTATTTTATTTCTGCTTGTTTCCTCCTTCTAGGTTAATTTAAAAGTGTTTTCAGAATGATTTGATTTAGGTCTCAAAACTTTCTGAAAAATCACTGTATTCTTCCACAATAACAACTCATATTCAAATAATGCTTCATGATTACAAATCTTGTGCCTATGCATTAGCTTATTTTATTCTCATAATAAATCCTAAAAGTATAGTTATTCTCCTTTTAGAGAAAAAGAAGTTGAGTCTCAGAGTTTTTAAGTATATTTTTCATGGTCACATGGATAGTAAGAGGTTGTAGTGAGATTTTAATTATGTCTTCTAACCCCAAATCAATGTTGTTTCCACAATACCAATCCACTTCTCACTAAAATGGGTATAATTTGTCTGTGAAGTCACATACAAGAATAATACAATTCATTTTCTAATAGATGATCAGACAATTTCCTATGTTCAAGGAACAAAGTATTATGGAGGTCACTATAATTAAGACTTGACTTTTAGCCTAGAGATTACAACCTAATAGGAGAGGTAAGATGTAGAGTGTAAGCTAGTCTGACAGGGCAGCATGAGTCTGGGTAACTGGAGAGACATTGTAATAAAAGGCAATTTTCATGGTCAGCTACCTCCTGTCCTTCTCATTGGTAGCAGAGACTGACCTGCACATAGTAAGTACTTAATAAATGTTTTACCTAT
The DNA here is from genome assembly GCA_023553655.1 of Myrmecobius fasciatus. Taxonomy (NCBI): domain Eukaryota; kingdom Metazoa; phylum Chordata; class Mammalia; order Dasyuromorphia; family Myrmecobiidae; genus Myrmecobius; species Myrmecobius fasciatus. Next base: position 152,326 of record JAJPUD010003725.1, read on the forward strand.
CATTCTGAGATTCTTACCATCTCCAATGTTATATGAAACATTTTTTTTCAATGTGTGAATACTCTCTATAGCAACAGATTTTAAAAATAAATTCTTCCATGGCTTCAATAGATGATCATAAGATGCTATAACTGAAAAAAAAAAAAACCATCATCTGGGAGTGAAACTTCTTCTTGTGGAACATTTTCATACTTGAGAAGAAGGGATTCTTGAATCACATACCAAGGCCAGACCTTAAAGCTGGGACTAGCTAAAGCTTGTATCCTACCTTTCACAGCCAACAGGTGCCACAAAATGACACTGAAGCATCAGAGAAGAACATTAGGAGAAGTATTCTCCATTACTAGTGAAAATTGAGGGCTGCATAGAGAAAAAATAGCAAGTGTCCAATAATTATTCTAAAAAGGCTTTGCCACAGCTAGGTGGTGCAGTGGATAAAGCACTAGCCCTGAAGTCAGGAGGACCTGAGTTCTAATATGCTCTCAGACACTTAACGTTCCCTAGCTGTGTGACCCTGGGCAAGTCACTTAACCCCAATTTCCCCAGCAGAAAAAAATAAAATAAAATAAAAGGGTTTGCCACTAATTCTTCCCCAATCCAAGACCTGTGGGCAAGGAGCCCTCAAGAAGCTGAATCAGTATAAAAAGAAGAATCAACACTTGCATTGACTTGCTTGAAGATTTGTCAGAATGAAATAGGGGAAAAGAGTTATCTAAATCTGATTCATCCATAGTTTAAGCCTCAAGAGCTGGATTAATGACATTCTAAATCCTCGGTGATAGATTGTATAGCTTTTCAAAGGGAGTTGAAGAAATCCTCTTTGTCTCGTTATCATTTTAAGCTGGAATTTAGCAGAAAATCTTTTCTTTAAAAAAAAATGGGATAAATGTAGTAAGATGTAGACTAAGCTTTTGATTCCTTCTCCTGTGATATGGAATATTTTGAGATATTTTCTCAGACAGGAGAGAAAAAAGATCTTCAAGATTTTCACTCTAAATCTTAAGGATGATATAGATTACCATTAGTTGGGCAGTATTTAATTTTTAATATCCCTTTATCTCATGTTTAAAGTTGTCAGAGTACAAGTATTTAAACCCACTGGACACAAGAGTCTACATTATGTGTTTATTAATATGAATCCAATTTTATTTCTGTAGCCAGAATTTGGGTCTTAACAAGTAGTCTAACTATTCCAAAATAAGTCCAAAGTTATTTTTGTCAATGGGAACAGAAAAGCAAAATAAGAATCTAAGAATCTGCTCAGTCTTCCTGTGCATTTTTTACACTCAAAAATATTCTTTAAATAATATAAGCACATAACCCAAGGTCCACAAGAACTCTCTCATCTCTTGTGAAATGGCACAACACCAAGTCATTTTCTGTCTTTGGCTCTTTGCCCTGATCTGGAGATACTCCCAGAAAAATCTTCTGTTATCCTCATGGATATCATATATATCTCAGTTTTCCTAAATATGGATGATCAAAATTCCTAGCTCCTATATAAGCACTAAAGATAGTATGTGCAAAGCAAGCATAGGACAGCCTTTATTCTACCCCACAGAAAATTCAGGAGATAGAAGGAATCCATAGGAGTCCATAATACATTACCATATCAGGCATTCAGATAGCCCATTATCTCCCCAGAAGTGAAATTAATTTCATGACACAGAGACATCCCAAGAATAAGAGGCTTGAGTAGGTATAACTTGTTTTTACTCAGATGGGTATTTTCCCATCTTCTGTTAATTAAATTTCCTGCTTTAAATAAGATACTTTCTGTACTCTAACGGAGTCAGTGTTTCTAAAGATTGTGTGAGTTTTTAATAATTAATTTGTATTGCCAGTACAGTTATCGTTCACTTCACTTATGGCTAACACCTAGGCCTTGCAAAAGCTAAGTAAGCAATTTGACATGTGTGCTTTGGGGCATGAAACAAGGCAAAGAACATGAAAACTGCCCTACCTAATCTTAAATTCCATTCTCCTCTCTGGCCAAGCCCAGAGGTCACCTCAGTGATCATTAATTAAGCATTCCCAATGAACTAGAGCTTCCACAGCAATCATGGGACTCTACATTGCCCATGGCTAATGAGCTCACCCAATCCAACTACCTTCCAGAATCACAACTGGACAATACAAGAGACATGTTCATTGAGGGCAAGATTCATACCACCTATAACTTTTCTCAGTAATGAACACTGTATATGCTAATGATTGTAGGTATCATGCATCACTGGCTTTTCATTTTGAAAATGAGCTTCTCTCACTCTGGACACTGTGCACCTGGCAATGCATTGTAAGATAAAAGTAGTTTTTTTCACTGCCAGGTCCTATGGTTAACTAACATTAAATTTGCAGTCCACTAAAACTTCTAGATTGTTCTCAAATGAACTGCTCTGTTCTTGATCTTATATTCTTGACAAGAGTCAGGATAGCAGAATAAGAACAGTACTCAAAAACAAAAGGCTTGGCTTTGAGCCCTAGTTCTAAAACATACTACCTGTGTAATGCTAAATAAATCACTTAACCTCTCTGAGGCTTCTTCATCTATAAAATGGGTTTTACACCTCAAAGAATTGTTGAATTAAAAGCACTTTGTAAACTTTGTTAAAAAACAACTGTAGAGTAGTAGTAGTGGTGGTGGTAATAGTATAATAGCAAGCATTTATAAAATGCCTTAAAGTTTGCAAAATGCTTTACAAATTTTATTTCATTTTATTCTCACAACAACTTTAGGTTGTGTACTAGGAGAGATACTATTATTATTCCCATGTTAAGTTGATGGAGATTTAAATGACTTAAAAAGCCTCCACAGCTTATTATCTGAGACCAAATCTGAATTTACTTTCCTGTGAAATAATTATTAGTGACTCAACAAAAGGAGCCAGATCACATTTAAAAGCACATCTGAAGAAATATCTCATGGAAGCCCAGAATTCTTTTAGCAACCCTTGATTTCTTTTTTGGTCAACCAACACCAGACATCTCAAAGTTCTAAGACCTTAATCAATGAAACTAGAGCAAATCAGAAGAAAAACCTTATTGAGGCCTATGGATAGAATTCCAAATTCTATCTCAAACTCTAGATCCAAGTGATCACAAATTCTTTTACTTGAGTATTACCAAGTAGGCATACTTCACCAATCTACCTCCCATTTCATTGGCTTTCCATTCCCAGTTTTTCTGCCTTAAGTAGCCTGACCATCCTATCACTTCCAAATCCTCATGCTTATTATTCCCCAAACTCTAATCCAACCTGGTAAACTCATCATCTCACCCATTCCACAATGTTGTTGTCAACAAACTCCCTTATATCCTTAAATTCTTCAAACATTCCTTTCTCTTCACAATGATCAAAAATTGGTTTTTTCCTGAAGACACCATATTTCTTACAACTTCCTTGAGACAAAAGTGGCGCTTCCTTCTCCATATCCCCCTACATTTGTGCTTGGTGTTCAGCAAAGGTAATAGCATATCTTCCTTCTGTTCTTGTTTAAGCTTTTACAATCCTTCCCTTGTCCTCTCCAAATCATATGGAAAAAAGAAAGGGAAAGGATACTCTTCACTCTATGCAGCATCACACCATTCCTCTGTAACTATCTTTTAATGATCTTTCTATTTCTGAGGTTAATTTATTCCACTTGTACCCCCATCCTTGTTTCTCCTATTTATTGATCTCCAAATTATTTGGGTTTTTTTTCAGACTTTATCCCATCCCCTTTCTATTAAGTTCAAGGATTATACTCATACTAAAAACCCCTCTAACAGTTCAATCATATGATTCTTCAATCAGTTCAACTCCAGCAAGCACATTCCCCATCCCATAAATCCATATACTGGCATGAGTCCAAACCTCATCTTTCAAAACTGTACCACTTCCAGGATCAATAACATAAAATTCCTTCCAAAACCACTATCTAGTATTCTTTTACCCATCCTTCTCTCTAATTCACCTAGATCTTTATCATTCTTATGACCCTTAGACCTTTGACCTATCCCAATTGCCCCAAGACATCTCCCTTAAACAGATACTACTTGCTTCCACATATTTTGACATTTCACTAACTACTACCTAGAATCCCTAGTTTTCCTGACATTTCCCCATTCTAAAAATGTAAATCCATGTTCTAGGAAACTCATCCTGCAAGATCTGATTGGAAGGTGGAGCTATGAACTCTAAAAGCTCTATTTAAGAAGGGAGTTCAGCTTAGAATATCTCATTTCTCATTAGGCTACCTTACTTTCTTGGGCTTTTACTTCTCCCACATGCTTCAGGAAGTTCATAGTTGAGAGAGCTCCATCAACTTACGAGATGTCATCGGCCTTGGGACTCCACCTCATGCTCTGATTAGACAATGGAAACATGAATTCCAAAACTTCCATTTAAGGGGGGGGAGGGGAAACTCTTCATTTCTCACCTCATTAATTTGGAATTTCTGACTTTTTCACCTTCCCTTCACCCTTTCAGGTATCTTAACAAGTGCTTCCTTTTGTGTGTAGTCTTACCTCTCTCCCAATTAGATTATAAACTCCTTTAGGGCAAGGAGTTTCTTTTTTTGAATTTGAATCCCCAACTCTTAACACTAGCAGGACAAGCAGTAGGTGCTTAATAAACGTTTAAATACTGTGCCACAGTCTCAGTTTCCCTCAGTTGCAGTTTCAGTCCCCCTTAATTTCTCTGTCCCAGAATAGCAATCCCCATTTCCTGACTTTCAGAAATAATTGGACTCACATTCCAAAGGAGTTATGAAACCTCCAGGTGGCCAGCCTCGACATTCCCCCTTATCTGGTCTTCTTTGCCAAGGCATCCCTCACTCCCTACCTGTCAGAACTGAATTTATGGTTTCCTTGGACACCAGATGTGCTCAGCTGTTCCCATGAGTTCTTTGTCTCCCTGAGCTATAGGAACCCTATATAATGTTTGAAGTCCCTTGATGGAGCTGCTGAGGACTCTGTATTCAGTTGGCTGACATGCTGTCAGCCTAAAGTCTCTGGCCTGGACTACATGCTTTCAGACATGAGTCCCAGCAGTCCTGATCCATAGTTATGGATTCTGAACTCTCAATTAACATCAATAAAGCATTACCTAATTTCCACTGTGTGATACTGCCTCAGTTTCTCCCTGAGCATTACATAAAGATTCACTACCTGACTTCTGTTCTAACAATAAATCAGTAATCCTCGGACTTTCTAATATGCCTCAGTTTCCCTGCCTTAGTTTCTCTGCATTAGTTTCCCTGAATTATAGTATCTCAGTTTCCCTGAGTTAGTATGCTATGTCTGTAATGCTCAGGGAGAAACTGAGGCAGTATCACACATTGGAGATTAGATAATACTTTATTGATGTTAATTGAGAGTTCAGAATCCATAGCTATGGATCCGGGACTGCTGGGACTCTTGTCTCAAAGCACACAGTCCAGCCCAGAGAGTTAGACTGACAGACATGACAGCCGACTGGATCTCAAGCAGGTCCAGCAAATAGTAAGTTTGGTCTTAGCATTCTTATATATCTCCTACGCTCAGACTGAACAAAGAGCTCACAAGGCAGAAGAAGCAGAAGGAGGGATTGAGCACTGGGGTGGGGGGGTGGAGTTCCAGGAAAAACTATCAATTCAATTCTGACAGGTAAGGAGTAGGGGAAGCTTGGGAAGGAACTAGGAAACAGTAAGTCTGAAACCAAAAAGATAAGGGGTACATTGAGGTGGACCATTTGGAGGTTTTATGACTTCACTGGAATGTGAGTCCAATTATTTCTGACAGTCAAGAAGTGGGGGGTTTGCTACTGAAGCAGAATAATTAAGGGAAACTGAAACAGAGCAGTTGAAGGAAACTGAGACATGGAACTGTGGCACAACAGGTCCACCCCCACTTCCCCTCTTCCTGGCCATTAGGATTGAGAGAATTAGGGCTATGGAGCTCTGGCCACTCTGGCATTCCAAAGACTCATAAAACTCCCGATGGCTTATCTCAAATATCTAGATGGCACCCTCTATCTCTCCTGGTCCAGACTTCCTGTCTCCTGCTTAACCACCTTCTTCAGTCCCAACTTATCAGAATTTATTGTCCTTTATGAAATTACGACTTACTAGAAGTTTCTCCCCTTTCCCCTTTCTTTCCCTGATAGTTGGAGCCCTATAAAAGTCTCTGGAATTAATTGTTGGATGCTGGGGTGCTTTGAGACAAGAGTCCCACACAGCCGACTAGTCAAAACTCTCTACTATTAAAATATTAAAAACCCTAATCTCTGTCTTGCTTCAGTTTCTCTGGCATTACATTTCCATACTCCCAATCTAAGAACAACAATCTGTCTGATTCTGAATAGACTACTCCTCAATTCATTGCTGACATCTGGTCAGTGAGAACCAAATTCTGGAGACCATACCTTGGCCCTTACCTTGGACCATAGAATTAGCATGTCAATGATAGAAAGTGGAATAAATGTGTCTCTTTGCTTCTGTTTCCTTGCTAAATTCTCTTGTAATTTAGTCTGCTTGTAATGGAATTATAATTATAATAAAACTTTGCCCTTTGACCAGGAAATGGGTTCAAGTCTTTGAATTCTTTTGAGACATCTCAGGACTCCAGTCTATGACCCTAAATTTTTGGGGTCCCCTTCCCAACCTCAACAGTAGAGAGAGTTTTCTTATCTGAAAGTTTTCTATGCAAATGAAATCACAGGTCTAGTCCTTATCTTTTATCATATTATGTGCTAAGTTATAGTGATACCTTGAAAAAATGAAAACAATTCATACCTCAAAGGGCTTACTTAATAAGGTAGACAATGTATACATAAACGGGTACATGCAAGATAAATGAAGAGTAGGTAGAAGTTAGCACTCTCCCTTCAGTTTCCTTATCTATAAAATGGGAATAAAAATATCCATTGCACCTACCTCAAGATTAATGTGAGGATCAACGAGATGAGTCTATAAAGTTCTTGTTAAATCTTTTTTAAATTTTTTTTATTAAAGCATTTTATTTAGAGATGCAAGAAGAAATAGACAGCAAAACTATAATAGTGGGGGATCTCAACCTCTCTCTCAGAACTTGATAAATCAAACTACAAAATAAATAAGAAACAAGTTAAGGAGGTAAACAAAATGTTAGAAAAGTTAGGTATGATAGATCTTTGGAAAAAACTAAATGGTGACAGAAAGGAGTTTACTTTTTTCTCAGCAGTCCATGGAACTTATACAAAAATTGACCATGTGTTAGGACACAAAAACCTCAAAATCAAATGCAGGAAGGCAAAAATAATAAATGAATTTTTTTCAGATCATGACAGAATAAAAATCACATGCAATATAAGGCCAGGAGAAAATAGACCAAAAAGCAATTGGAAACTAAATAATGTTATCCTAAAGAATGAATGGGTGAAACAGCAAATTACAGACACAATTACTAATTTCATCCAAGAGAATGACAATAATGAGAAGACATACCAAAATTTGTGGGATACAGCCAAAGCGGTAATAAGGGGAAATTTTATATCTCTAGATGCTTATTTGCATAAAATAGAAAAAGAGAAAATCAATGAATTTGGGCTTGCAACTAAAAAAGCTAGAGAAAGAACAAATTAAAAACCCCCAATCAAATACCAAACTTGAAATCCTAAAAATAAAAGGAGAGATTAGTAAAATTGAAAGTAAAAAAACTATTGAATTAATAAATAAAACTAAAAGTTGGTTTTATGAAAAAACCAACAAAATAGATAAACCTCTAGCTAATTTAATTAGAAAAAGGAAAGAGGAAAATCAAATTATTAGTCTCAAAAATGAAAAGGGAGAACTTTCCACCAATGAAGAGGAAATTAGAGCAATAATCAGGAGTTACTTTGCCCAACTGTATGCCAATAAATTTGATAACCTAAGTGAAATGGAGGAATATCTACAAAAATATAGATTGCCCAGATTAACAGAAGAGGAAATAAATCACTTAAATAGTCCCATTTCAGAAAAAGAAATAGAACAAGTCATTAATCAGCTCCCTAAGAAAAAATCCCCAGGACCAGATGGATTTACATGTGAATTCTACCAAACATTTAAAGAACAGTTAACTCCAATATTATATAAACTATTCGAAAAAATAGGGAATGAAGGACTCCTACCAAACTCTTTTTATGATACAGACATGGTACTGATACCTAAACCAGGTAAAACAAAAACAGAGAAAGAAAATTATAGACCAATCTCCTTAATGAATATTGATGCAAAAATCTTAAATAAAATATTAGCAAAGACATTACAGAAAATCATTCCCAGAATAATACACCATGACCAAGTAGGATTTATACCAGGAATGCAGGGATGGTTCAATATTAGGAAAACTATTAACATAATTGACTATATTAATAACCAAACTAACAAAAACCATATGATAATCTCAATAGATGCAGAAAAAGCATTTGATAAAATCCAACATCCATTCCTATTAAAAACATTAGAGAGTATAGGAATTAATGGACTTTTCCTTAAAATAGTCAGTAGCATCTATTTAAAACCATCAGCTAGCATCATATGTAATGGTGATAAACTGGAACCATTCCCAATAAGATCAGGAGTGAAACAAGGTTGCCCACTATCACCATTACTGTTCAATATTGTATTAGAAATGCTAGCCTAGGCAATAAAACAAGAAAAAGAGATTAAAGGAATTAGAGTAGGTCATGAGGAAACCAAATTATCACTCTTTGCAGATGATATGATGGTCTACTTAGAGAACCCTAGAGAATCAACTAAAAAACTATTAGAATTAATCCACAACTTTAGCAAAGTTGCAGGATACAAAATAAATCCACATAAATCATCAGCATTTTTATACATCACCAACAAAATGCAACAGCAAGAGATACAAAGAGAAATTCCATTCAAAATAACTATCGATAGTATAAAATATTTGGGAATATATCTGCCAAGGGAAAGTCAGGATCTATATGAGCAAAACTACAAAACACTCTCCACACAAATAAAGTCAGATCTAAACAATTGGAAAAACATCAAGTGCTCTTGGATAGGTCGAGCAAATATAATAAAGATGGCAATACTACCTAAACTAATCTATCTATTTAGTGCTATACCAATCAAACTCCCAAGAGATTATTTAACTGAACTAGAAAAAATAACAACAAAATTCATCTGGAAAAACAAAAGGTCAAGAATTTCAAGGGAATTAATGAAAAAAAAATGCAAATGAGGGTGGCCTAGCTGCACCAGATCTAAAACTATATTATAAAGCAGTGGTCACCAAAACCATTGGTACTGGATAAGAAATAGAGTAGTGGATCAGTGGAATAGGTTAGGTTCACAGGACAAAATACTCAATGACAATAGTAATCTAGTGTTTGATAAACCCAAAGACCCCAGTTTTTGGGATAAAAACTCACTATTTGACAAAAACTGCTGGGATAATTGGAAACTAGTCTGGAAGAAATTAGGCATTGACCCACACCTAACACCATATACCAAGATAAGGTCAAAATGGATTCATGATCTAGGCATAAAGAATGATATTATAAACAAATTAGAACAATGTAGGATGGTTTACCTCTCAGACCTGTGGAGGGGGAAGGAATTTGTGACCAAAGAAGAACTAGAGGTCATCATTAATCACAAAATAGATAAGTTTGACTATATCAAGTTACAAAGTTTTTGTACAAACAAAATGAATGCAGACAAGATTAGAAGGGTAGCAGTAAACTGGGAAAATATTTTTACATCCAAAGGTTCTGATAAAGGCCTCATTTCTAAAATATATAGAGAATTGACTCAAATATATAAGAATTCAAGCCATTCTCCAATTGACAAATGGTCAAAAGATATGAACAGACAATTTTCAGACGAAGAAATTGAAACTATCTCCGGTCACATGAAAAGGTGCTCCAAGTCACTATTGATCAGAGAAATGCAAATTAAGACAACTCTGAGATACCACTACACACCTGTCAGATTGGCTAAAATGACAGGAAATGATAATGATAGCTGTTGGAGGGGATGTGGGAAAACTGGGACACTGATACATTGTTGGTGGAACTGTGAACGGATCCAACCATTCTGGAGAGCAATTTGGAGCTATGCTCAAAGAGTTATCAAACAGTGCATACCCTTTGACCCAGCAGTGTTTCTACTGGGCCTATATCCCAAAGAGATTTTGAAGGAGGGAAAGGGACCCACATGTGCAAAAATGTTTGTGGCAGCCCTTTTTGTAGTGGCAAGAAACTGGAAATTGAAAAGATGCCCATCAATTGGAGAATGGCTGAATAAATTATGGTATATGAATGTTATGGAATATTATTGTTCTGTAAGAAATGACCAACAGGAGGATTTCAGAGAGGATTGGAGAGACTTGCATGAACTGATGCTGAGTGAAATCAGCAGAACCAGGAGAACATTATACACAGCAACAAGACTATATGATGATCAATTTTGATGGACATGGTTCTCTTCAACAATGATGTGATTCAAACCAGTTGTGCTGCGATGAAGATAGTCATATACATCCAGAGAGAGGCCTGTGGGAACTGAGAGTGAACCACAACACAGCATTTTAACGCTTTCTGTGAATATTTCCATGCATTCTGTTTTCCTTCTTAGGTGGTTTTTTTTTTTTCTTCTTCTCTTTCTAGATCTGATGTTTCTTGTGCAGTAAGATAACTGTATAGATATGTATACATGTATTGTACTTGTCATATAATTTATCCTATCTAGCATGTATTAGATTACCTGTCATCTAGGGGTGGAGGGCGGGGGGAGGGAAAGGAAAAGCTTGGGAAAAAAAAGTTTTTTTTGCAAAGGTCAATGTTGAAAGGTCACTCATATGTTTTGAAAATAAAAAGCTTTATTAAAAAAAAGAAATAAGTAATGAAAAAAAATAAAAATTCAATTTGATAATAAATATTTATTAAATGCCTACTGATGTGGTCGGGGTGGCAATATCTAGTTTGAATTAAAAATGTGACAAATTCAAAATAACCATTCTCTTTGTCAAAAGGTAATTTTATTTAGGGGAAGATATTACAGACAAAATGAAGGGATATAATGGATATAATGGACACCAGGATTGGTAAATATGAAATAAAGTTGGGAGAGTATATAGTTAGACTAACCAGAGTTAGCTAAAGTAAGGAAAAAGGTGCCATTAGAGAGAAGGAGCTATGTGGAGGGCTTAGTCTTATAGTGGACTTAGTACTGAAAATAATTTAGCAAAGATCATCATAACCAGATCTTTAAGGGGAAGTATACCCTTAAGAGTTTTCCAGGGACAAAGGCAAGAACTCAAGAAGGAAAATCAGAGAGCCAGGTGGAATACACCTGGAAGATTAGGTCCCAGACCTGTCTAAAGATATGACAATCAAGATAGTCTGGGAACACTAACTTCCTTTTTGTATGCAATAATGGTTGATAGAATTAACATTCTGACTGTCTTAATTTATGGTAATAAGATAATCTGGGAAAGCTAAATTTTCTCTCTTTATTTTTTCTAAGGCAATTGGGATCAAGTGACTTGCTCATGTCACACAGCCAGGAAGTGTTAAGTGTCTGAATCCAGATTTGAACTCAGGTCCTCCTGACTTTAGGGCTCTATTTACTACACCCACTAGCTGCCCGAAAGCTAAGTTCTCATCAAGGTTGACTCAAAGGTTGTTGTGAATGTCTTTAAAGATGCTAACTAGAATGGAGAGAGAATGGATGAATTAGCAATGACTCTGACTTCACATTATTCTATACAAACAGGATTTGATCTTCTGGACAGGGGAAGAGACTAAGTCACATCACCTACTATGTCTTAAGCACTGGGGATAGAAATAAGAAAAAAGAAAGTTCCTGCTCTCAGGGGCCTTGCAATCTGATAGGAGATGATACATGAAAAGAAACTGAGAAGGGGCAAGGAAACCACTAAAGCCAACCAAGAGAAGAGGCATAATGTTCCAAGGAATGGAACCTAAACAGAGACACTGATGGAAAATGGAAAGTTCCCTAAAAAGTTCTGAAGCTTTGGAAAGAAGACTGGTTTTGGGAGGGGTTTATTCCTTCTCCCTTTAGCCCTCCACTCTGAGGGGAGAGTCAATTGAGGAAGTCGAGAAGGTATTGATAGAGATTGGGTTAAAAAATCAACTTCTTAAAGCAATGAAGTCATGATTCTAACAAAGAATAATTTCTGAATTCCCACATCTGATTGTTTTCTAATGACTATCAATTATATGTATTTTTATTATGCTACATTTCGAAGTAAAAATTGTTGTGCTACATTTCCCATGTCTCAGTTTCCCTCAGTTGCTCTGTTTCAGTTTCCCTTGATTGTTCTGCCCAAAAATAGCAACCTCCTTCCTTCTGACCATCAGAAATATTTGGACTCACATTCCAAAGGAATCATAAAACCTCCAGATGGTCTGCCTCAATGTACCCCTTATCTTTTGGCTCCAGACTTAGTGTTTCCTAGTTCCATCTCAAGTTTCCTTTACTCCCTACCTATCAGAATTGAATTGATAGCCCTTTCTGGAA
>JAJPUD010003725.1:184235-231680 GCA_023553655.1 Myrmecobius fasciatus
TGCCACAAACATTCTTGCACATGTGGGGCCTTTTCCTTCCTTTATGATTTCTTTGGGATATAAGCCCAATAGAAATGCTGCTGGGTCAAAGGGTATGCACAGTTTGATAACTTTTTGAGCATAGCTCCAAATTGTTCTCCAGAATGGCTGTATCCGTTCACAGCTCCACCAACAATGCATCAGTGTCCCAGCCTTCCCACATGCCCTCCAACATTCATCATTAACTTTTCCTGTCATTTTAGCCAATCTGACAGGTGTGAAGTGGTACCTCAGGGTTGTCTTGATTTGCATTTCTCTGATCAACAGTGATTTGGAGCACCTTTTCATATGACTATAAATAGTTTTAATTTCATCCTCTGAAAATTGTCTGTTCATATGCTTTGACCATTTACTGATTGGAGAATGGCTTGAATTTTTATAAATATGAGACCATAAAACCAATTCTTAGTTTTATTTATTAATTCAATAGTTTTCTTATTTTCAATTTTATTAATTTCCCCTTTTATTTTCAGAATTTCCAATTTGGTATTTAATTGAGGGTTTTTAATTTGTTCTTTTTCTAGTTTTTTTAATAATAAGCCCAATTCATTGATCTTTTCTTTCTCTATTTTATGCAAGTAAGCATCTAGAGATATAAAACTGCCCCTTATAACCGCTTTGGCCGTATCCCACAAATTTTGGTATGTTGTCTCATTATTGTCATTCTCCGGAATGAAATTATTGATTGTGTCTGTGATTTGCTCATTCATCCATTCATTCTTCAGGATTAGATTATTTAATTTCCAATTAATTTTTGGTCTATTTTCTCCTGGCCTTATATTGCATGCGATTTTTATTGCATCATGATCTGAAAAAGATGCATTTACTATTTCTGCCTTTCTACATTTGATTTTGAGGTTTTTATGCCCTAATGAATGGTCAATTTTTGTATAAGTTCCATGGACTGCTGAAAAAAAAATAAACTCCCTACTTCTCCATTCAATTTTCTCCATAGATCTATCATACCTAACTTTTCTAACAATTAGTTTACCTCCCTAGTTTCTTTCTTATTTATTTTGTGGTTAGATTTATCTAATTCTGAGAGAGCAAGGTTGAGATCCCCCACTAGTATAATTTGGCTGTCTATTTCTTCTTGTATCTCTCTTAATTTCTCCCCTAGGAATTTGGATACTATTGCACTTGGTGCATATATATTTAGTATTGATATTGCTACATTATCTATTGTACCCTTTAATAAAATATAGTTTCCTTCCTTATCTCTTTTGATTAGGTCTATCTTGGCTTTTACTTGATCTGAGATAAGGATTGCTATCCCTGCTTTTTTTTGTTCACCTGAAGCATAATAGCTTCGGCTCCAGCCTTTTACCTTCACCCTATATGTATCTCTATGTTTTAGATGTGTTTCTTGTAGACAACATATTGTGGGATTCTGTTTTTTAATCCAGTCTGCTATCTGCTTCCGCTTTATGGGAGAGTTCATCCCATTCACATTCACAGTTAGAATAACTAATTCTTTATTTCCTACCATCTTATTTACCCAAGTTATGTTTTTCCCTTTCTTTTCCCCTTTTTCCCTTCCCCCCTCCTCAGTATTTTGCTTTTGACGACCCCCTCCCCCGAACAATCATCACCCCTTTAAAGTCTCTCCCCTTTTTTTTACTCCTTTCCCCTGATTCTTCTATTTTCCCTTCTATTAGTTTATCCCTTTCTTTTCCTCCTTTCCCTCCCACTTCCCTCTAGCAACAGACAAGTTTCTATGTGAAATCAAGTGTCTGATATACCCTTTTAGAGCCCAAACTGATGAGAGTAAGATTTACACAATGCTCACCTCCCTCCCTTCTTTCTCTCAATTATATTAGGTTTTCTTTGCCTCTTCATGAAATTTTACCTTGTTTTTACCTCCTTTTTAAAAAAAATCTTATTTTACCACCTTTTCCCTCTTTTCCCCAGTATGATAACCTTTCCCCCTCTAGTTTTCTTTTTCATTTTATCAAAGTAATATCTAGTTAATTATACCCCCAAACTTTAAGTATCCCCATAGTAGAAATAAAGTTCTCAAGAGTCCTTTCCTTTTTACCTTTGTATGCTTCTCTTGAGTTCTGTGTTTGGATGTCGAATTTTTTGTTCAGATCTGGTCTTTTCATTATAAATAGGTGAAATTCACCTATATCATTGAATGACCATCTTCTTCCCTGGAGGATAATGCTCATTCTATCTGGATAGGTTATTCTTGGCTGTAATCCAAGTTCCTTTGCCTTTCAGAATATCTGATTCCAAGCCCTTCCATCCTTCAATGTGGAGGCTGACAGATCCTGTGTGATTCTTATTGTTGATCCTCGGTATTTGAATTGTTCCTTTCTAGCTGCTAGCAGAATCTTTTCCTTGGTGTGATAGTCCTGACATTTAGCCACGGTATTCCTTGGGGTTTTAATTTTGGGGTCTCTTTCAGGAGGTGATTGGTGAATTCTTTCAATGGTGATTTTGCCTTCTGATTCTACAACCTCAGGACAGTTTTCTTTCAGGATTTCCTGGAAGATAGTGTTTAGATTCTTTTTTTCATCATGGCTTTCAGGAAGTCCAATAATCCTTAGGCTGTCTCTCTTAGATATATTTTCCAAGTCAGTTGTTTTTCCTAGGAGATATTTCATATTTTCTTCAATTTTTTTCATTTTTTTTGTTTTTGTTTGACTGATTCTTGAAGTCTTATTGAGTCATTCACTTGCATTTGTTCAATTCTTATTTTTAAAGTGTTGTTTTCTTCCGTTACTTTTTTAAACTCCTTTTGTAACTGGCTTTGTAACTAAGCTCCTTTTGAACTGAATTTGTTCAATGCACTCTTTTTCCACTTTACTAATTCTATTTTTCAGTGCATTATTGTCTATTTCCAATTCACCAATTTTGTTTTTCAATAAATTGGTGTCTTTTTCATATCTCTTTTGCAGGGCATTATATCCTTCTTGCAAGAAATGGCATTGATTTCAGTTTATTTTCCCATTTATCTTCCAGCTCTCTTTTGAGATTCTTTATGCAATCTTCCAGAAAGGCCTTTTGAAAAGGGGACCAGTGATGGTCCTCGATGACTTCCTCTGGAGTTTTGTCTAAAGGAACCTCAGGATCTGGGGTCTGCCCTTCTTTCTCTCTATAGAAGCTGTCTATGGTGAGAGCTCTCTTTTGCTTCTTCATTTTTTTTAGACAGTGTGGGGGTCTGTTTAAGGCTAGAGAAACGGTGGCTGCGGTAGTTAGCCCTGGGGCAATTCCGCTAATTAACTTAAGGTGCTGTGCCGGTAGGGGCTAGGACTAAGTCTGAATTACTCCTTAAAAAAGGCAAATCTGCCAGAACACCTGCCCCCTATCAGGGCAGAGTGTCCCAAGTGCCTCAGATAAACTCCAGGTGTTTGGAGTTTGGAGTTTCTGAGCTGAGTCCCACCCTCACTTCCGAGCTGCACTGAGTAAACTGTTTACCCCTCTGCCCAAGTTAAACAGACCTGATATAAAGTTCTTCAGAGGCAACTGGAAGCAGTGTCCAAATATTTCTGGATTCGTTGACTTGAACATCAATTCAGAGGCTTATTTTATTGTTGATTTGAGAGAAGATCAGAGGAGGACACAGAGAGTCATGTTTTCACTCCATCATCTTGGCTCTGCCCCTGAGTGTCCTTCTTCTTAAATCTTAAAGCAATATATATATATATATATATATGTGTGTGTGTGTGTGTGTGTGTGTGTGTGTGTATGTATGTATGTATATCATTTATCCAATGAGGTTAGATTTTGTTCATGATGCCTAGAAAAGCATATATGCTTCAAGATACATTACCTCTAATTATTCCTACTAATGAAAATCCCATCCCTCAATCAATTGCCCCTCCAAGTATCTCCCATATTGCTTCCCTTCTCCTATGCTTCCTACAAATACAAAAATTGCAAATCATTTCCTACCAATGCAACAATTAACAATAACTGACTCATTAATTCGTGATCAATAGTGATTAGCTCCTTATCAATAGCTGGCCTGTTTTTGTTTTGTTTTGTTTTGTTTTTTGCAAATAAGAGTCGAGATTAAGTAATTTGCCCAGGGCCACACAACTAGTAAATGCCAAATGTCTGAGGCCCCATTTGCACTCAGGTCCTTCTGACTCCAAGACTAATGTTCTATCTATGGGACTACCTAGCTGCCCCTCCACTGGTGTATTTGTAAAGTAACTCTACAAACCAAAAAAATGGAAGATTAAATTCAATCTTCCATTAATTAAATTAAATTAAATTAAAAGGGTAACTCCATGATCCTTCCAACCCAAAAATTCTATGTATCCCTGAAAAATCAACTAGAAAGGTCCTCCAGAAACTCTCAATGAGCCTTTGTGAAGAAGGCTATATTTAAAAAAATAACAAGAAAATTTGGTCTTTGAAAATATAAGCATTCTGGATCTTACCAATATACTACATAAGTGAACTTAGTCCTAGAAGATTCACAAGAGTTTTCTTGTTCTTGTTGGTTGGGAGGGGCAGTATTGCTATTTTCATAAAATGATGATTAATAAAGTTAACTAAATACTATACGCTCTCATTTCTTGCCTTTTTTACTTCCTCCAGCTCCCTGTGGACAAAATGAAACCCGAGAAGATGGCAAAATAATCCAGTTGCCTCCCTGCAAGACAGGAGCCTGGATTGTGCCAGCCATCATGGCCTGTTATCTCTTAGTGGCAAATATCTTGCTGGTCAACCTCCTTATTGCTGTCTTTAAGTAAGTAACAAGTTGACATTTGGGAATTTGAATTAAGTGAAGGGTAGGAGAAAGAAACCATAGCAAAAAATTGCTTATACCTGGGAGAAGGAAAATTAGTTAAAGTGTGTGGAAGTGAAGATCCCCTGAGCTAGTGCCACTAAGGAAAAGAAACAAGCCCTAAAATGTCTAGTGGTTGCCACACTAGGACTGACTGCTGCTGAAAAGCCAAAAGCCAGGAATATAGTTATAAGGAGGAAGAAGTTCACTCCAGGGTGGTATTGTAGTAGTCCTTTAAATTTTATCACCATAGGGCAAAGCCACAAACATCTTGTCCAAGGTACACAAAAAAAAAAAGGTAAAAAGAAAAATAGTCCTTAACAGAACAATGGATGTCATTGCTTTCCATTTGCTCCTTTTTCAGCAATACGTTTTTCGAAGTTAAATCTATATCAAATCAAGTGTGGAAGTTTCAGAGATATCAGCTGATCATGACATTTCATGAAAGACCTGTCCTGCCACCACCCCTAATTATTTTCAGCCACATGACCATGATATTCCAGCACCTCTGCTGTCGTTGGCGGAAACATGAAAGTGACCCAGATGAACGAGACTATGGCCTGAGTAAGTTTTAAGTATTTGATCCAGTATCCTCAGAATTAGAAATTTCTACATATTCCTAGCTAATTAGTTATGCAAGAATTGCTTTCTCCATTGGCTTGCCAAAGGCTCCACGTGAGCCTGGAATATCTTGGTGGGGGAGCTAAACACTTGAAAAGTAGGGGTAGTGAAGCCATAAAAGGATTTAATTACATACCCTTGACCTCTCCTCCTACTGACAGAAAACAACCAACAGGTCTAGGAGGTGATCCTCAAAACCTTCCATGCTCCTTGTGGTCACAGATTCTTCTCTCTATTAGCCTCTAAAGCTTAAGGCACTGGGGTACAGTGGTGAGAATGCTGGACTTATAAGTTGGAAAGATCTGGATTCAAATTCTGTGCCAGACATTTACTGTATGATTCTCGGCAAATCAATTAAACTCTCTGGGCTTCAATTACTTACCTATAAGATGAGAGGGTTAGATTATAACTCTTAAGGTATCTTTTAGCTATGAATCTATGACTCCATAATTTACACCAAACCAGCTAGTCTTTTAAATCTATCATTTTCAATCAATTTTCTTCCCCAGGTAACCTCCAGTTTCATTAACAACTAAATATTGGAAATTTTAGGAGGTGATAAAGAAATTGATACAAAATTTCTCTGATACGGCCACATTTCTCAAACATAGAGGGAACTGAGACAAATTTATAAAAAGTAAGAGCCATGTCCCAATTGATAAATGATTAAGAGATCTTGATCATATGATCTGTACCCAAAAGGTTATAAATTCATGTATATCCTTTGACCTAACAATATCACTATTAGGCATAAATACCTAAAGAGATTTTTTTAAAAAAACAGAAAATTACCTATTTGTACAAAAAGTATTTATAGCAGCTCTCTTCTCAGAGCAAAAACATTAGAAATTGAGGGGCATGCCCATAAATTGGGGAATGGCTCAATCAACTGTGTGGTATGTGCTTCTAATGGGATATTGTGGTGGGAAATAAGGGAGACCTAGAATTCAAAAATTTTAAAAACAAATGTAAAAGAAAATTTTGTTTTGAATATAACTGGGGGAATATATTAAGTAAATAAAAAATTTTAAAGCATCAATAACTTTAAAAAATTGCTGCAAGATCCCCAATTCCATATAAAATTTTAATTCCAACAAATGAAAACTGATTTTTAAAATATTATTCTGAGAGATAAACCCTTCTTCCTCAGGGTGTGAATTTACGGTCAAAATCAAGGACAGATTGAACACTGATCCATTAGATCAGAGCTTTCAATAGGAAATGGATGAAGGATGATGATAGACTCAAGATTCTAGAACAATTCAACTTGGTTCAATTGATTTAATATTTATTTTTTAAGCACCTATTGTATGTAAGGCATTGCTCTAGATGCTAACAGCAAAACGAAAAAGTTCTTCAACAAACTTACATTTTATTTGAGGGAAAGTCAGTTACAACTGAGTCCCACATGTCCAGTTAGCCCAGGAACTGAATCAATTGCCAAGTCTAGGCCATTTTACTATCTCTCCATACTATCTCTCAAATCCACCATTTACTCTCCAGTCTCACCACACTCATGCTACTTCAAGCCCACATAAAGTCTTGCCTGGTAATATCCTCCTAATTTGCCTCCTTAAATCTATCCTCTTTTCCCTCCAATCCATTACCAATACATGCCTGACAAATTGATATTCCTAAACTTCAGATCTGACCATGTTAACTTCCTTGCTCAAAAGGTTCTATTTCTCTTACTTGCATGTAAGACAAAATAAAAATACTTTAGCATTTAAAGTTCTTCACAATGTTGCTCCAAACTATCTTTCCAGGCTAATTACACATTAGTCCTTCTAATGTGTTTTATATTTGAATCAAATTGACCTACTTTTTTTTCCTTCCAGACATAATGTTCCACCTCTTATTTCTGTATCTTAGCCTAGGCTGTTCCCTATTCTCCCCTCCATCTCTTAGAACCCCTTGCTTCCCTCAAGGCTCAACTCATGTGCCACCTCCTACAAAAGATCTTTCCTGATCCCCTCCCCATATTCTTCATTTACAAATCTTTTATCTGTGCACATGCTTCTCCCAAGCATAAAGCAAGTTTTATAGTGCCTAGTATGTAGTAGGCAACAAATACATTTATTATTAGATAAATTAGATAAACAAGATTATTGCCTTTTAGATCAAATTGATATAGCATACAGAAATCTAGAAAGTTCAGATTTGCATTTCAGACTGTATCTTTACCCAAATGGTCCAAGCAAAACAAAATAACTAGATGGGTGAAGCCTTTTATCCAATCTTGTCTTGATATTATTACTACACAAATAGATCCCAGACAACAGTAGCAGATAGAGAATGGGAAGAATTGGCAAATGTTGACAAATCAAGAAGAATACAGAAGATACATTTCAGCATGCTATATAGCAAAAAGGCTAAAAGGACCTTCTAAGAATCAATCTCACTTAAAAGATTGATACTGACACTTCCGGGGGTGGAGCCAAGATGGCGGAGACGGGACAGAAGTCTCTGTAACCTCCTCTAACCTTCCCTCAAACCAGCAACATATGAAGCCTCTAGGCTGATTTTGAAGTAAAAAAAAAATCCACAATATCTGGAGGACAACACATTTCTAGAAAAAGATACTCTGGAAGAACTTCAAAACAGGTCTGTTTTAATTGGGCAGAGGGGTGGTCTGCTGAACCCAGACTGCAGCACAGGGAGACTAGGGCAGGGAACTGGAGCAGGGAGCTGGAACAGGAGTCGGAACAGGAGTGGGAGCATTGTGCTTTTCACACACCTGGGAGTCTTCTGTGGGCCTCTTGGGCCAATCTGTCCTGGTTGTAAGCAGGTGGTTTGGAGGATCTGCCTTTTGTGGGGGGTAGATTGTAAACCACTGAAACCCTGATGTGTGTTGGACCTAGCTCCCATTACACAGCACCCTAGAGCAATCAATCAGCAGAACTGATCAGCACCTGAAATAATCCAATCAGCAGAACTGCCCAGCACCTGAAATAATTCAATCAGCAGAACTGCTCAACACCTGAAATAACTTAATCAGCAGAACTGCCCCAGGGCAAATTAAAGCAGTTGTCCCTCCTTTGCCCTGAAAAGACCTCACACCTTTAAAAAAAATGAATAAAAAACCAAAAACAGCTCTCACCATAGACAGCTTTTATGGAGAGAGGGAAGAACAGACTTCAAATCCTGAGGCCCCTAAAGATAAAGCAACTCCAGAAAAAGCCCCAAAGAGAGACATAAACTGGACTCCATGCCACAAGGCTTTCTTTGAAGACTGCATAAAGAATCTTAAAAGAGAGTTAGAAGAAACATGGGGAAACAAAATGAGATCACTGCAAAATAAAATGGAAAAAATGGGAAAAGAATGCAATGAACAAAAAAATGTAAAGGGTCAATTGCAAAAGGAACTAAAAACAGTAATTGAAGAAAATAGGACATTAAAAATTAGAATCGAACAATTGGAAATGAATGACTCATCAAGACTTCAAGAATCAGTCAAACAAAAACAAAAAAATGAAAAGATAGGAAAAAACATGAAATATCTCCTAGGAAAAACAACTGACCTGGAAAATAGATCTAGGAGAGACAATCTAAGGATTATAGGGCTTCCTGGAAAAAAGAACCTAGGCACTATCTTCCAGGAAATCATAAAAGAAAACTGCCCTGATATTTTAGACCCAGAAGGCAAAATACTCCTTGAAACAATCCACCGATCACCTCCTGAAAGAAACCCAAAAATTAAGTCCCCCAGAAATATCATGGCTAAATTCCAGAACTATCATACCAAGGAAAAGATATTACGAGAAGCCAGAAAGAAACAATTTAAATATCGAGGAGCCACAATTAGGATCACACAGGACCTAGCAGCTTCTACTTTGAAGGATCGAAGGGCCTGGAATCAGATATTCCAAAGGGCATGGGAACTTGGATTACAGCCAAGAATAAGTTCCCCTGCTAGAATGAGCATTATCTTCCAGAGAAGAAGATGGTCATTCAATGATATAGGAGAATTTCACCTATTTCTAATGAAAAGACCAGAACTGCACAAAAAAATTGATCTACACAGAACATAAGAGAAACATAAAAAGGTAACAAGGAAAAAAACTCTTGAGAACTATACTTATGTTATGGATACTTATAGAATGAGGGTTGATTTTATAATTTTATTATTACATTATGATTATTATGATATCATTATTGTGATTTTGATTATTATGATATGGTTATTGTGATTTTATGATCATGATGATATGATAATCTGAAAAAGAAATTAGAGGTAGAAAATGGATAACACTGGAAGAAGAGGAAAAGGAGGTAAAATAAGGGAAATTACATGACAGGTAGAGGCAAAGAAAACCTATAATGATTGAGGGGGAAAAAAGGGAAGGGAATGAGAATTGTGTTAATCTCCATCTCATCAGATTTCGCTCTGAGGGAATAATAGATGTATTGGGTATCAAAAAGAAACTTGTCCTATCTTATAAGGAAACAGGAAGGAAAGGGGGGAAAGAAAGGGAATAGACTAATAGAAGGGAAAACAGAAGAATTAAGGGAAAGGTGTAAAAAAGGGGTGGGGCTCTAAAGGGGAAGGATTGTTTGAGGGAAGTGGTTATCAAAAGCAAAATACTAGGGAGGAGGGAAAGGGAATATGAAAGAGAAAAGCATAAGCTAGGGTAAATAAGATGGCAGGAAATACAGAATTAGTTATTTTAACTGTGAATGTGAATGGAATGAACTCTCCCATAAAGCAGAAGTGGATAGCAGACTGCATTAAAAACCAGAATCCAACAATATGCTTTTTTACAAGAAACACATCTAAAGCATAGGACACATACAGGGTGAAGGTAAAAGGCTGGAGCAGAATCTATTATGCTTCAGGTGAACAAAAAAAATCAGGGGTAGCAATCCTGATCTCAGACCAAGTAAAAGCAAAGATAGACCGAATTAAAAGAGACAAAGAAGGAAATTATATCTTACTAAAGGGTACGTAGACAATGAAGCAATATCAATACTAAACATATATGCACCAAGTGGTATAGCATGGAAATTCCTAGAGGAAAAGTTCAGAGAGATGCAAGAAGAAATAGACAGCAAAACTATACTAGTGGGGAATCCCAAACTTGCTCTCTCAGAATTAGATAAATCAAACCACAAAATAAATAAGAAAGACGTTAAGGAGGTAAACAAAATGTTAGAAAAGTTAGGTATGATAGATCTTTGGAGGAAATTAAATGGAGACAGAAAGGAGTTTACTTTTTTTCCAGCAGTCCATGGAACTTATACAAAAATTGACCATATGTCAGGACACAAAAACCTCAAAATCAAATGCAGGAAGGCAGAAATAGTAAATGTATTTTTTCAGATCATGACAGAATAAAAATCACATGCAATATAAGGCCAGGAGAAAATAGACCAAAAACCAATTGGAAACTAAATAATTTCATCCTAAAGAATGAATGGGTGAAACAGCAAATTACAGACACAATTACTAATTTCATCCAAGAGAATGACAATAATGAGACAACATACCAAAATTTGTGGGATACAGCCAAAGCGGTAATAAGGGGAAATTTTATATCTCTAGATGCTTATTTGCATAAAATAGAGAAAGAGAAAATCAGTGAATTGGACTGGCAACTAAAAAAGCTAGAGGAAGAACAAATTAAAAACCCCTAATCAAATACCAAACTTGAAATCCTAAAAATAAAAGGAGAGATTAATAAAATTGAAAGTAAAAAAACTATTGAATTAATAAATAAAAGTAAAAGTTGGTTTTATGAAAAAAACAACAAAATAGATAAACCTCTAGTTAATTTGATTAGAAAAAGGAAAGAGGAAAATCAAATTGTTGGTCTCAAATGAAAAGGGAGAACTTTCCATCAATGAAGAGGAAATTACAGCAATGATCAGGAGTTACTTTGCCCAACTTTATGCCAATAAATTTGATAACCTAAGTGAAATGGAGGAATATCTACAAAAATATAGATTGCCTAGATTAACCGAAGAGGAAATAAATTACTTAAACAGTCCCATGTTAGAAAAAGAAATAGAACAAGTCATTAATCAACTCCCTAAGAAAAAATCCCCAGGACCAGATGGATTCATATGTGAATTCTACCAAACATGTAAAGAACAATTAACTCCAATATTATATAAACTATTTGAAAAAATAGGGAATGAAGGACTCCTACCAAATTCCTTTTATGACACAGTCATGGTACTGATACCTAAACCAGGTAAAACAAAAACAGAGAAAGAAAATTATAGACCAATCTCCCTAATGAATATTGATGCAAAAATCTTAAATAAAATATT
Organism: Myrmecobius fasciatus; assembly: GCA_023553655.1. Lineage (NCBI taxonomy): Eukaryota > Metazoa > Chordata > Mammalia > Dasyuromorphia > Myrmecobiidae > Myrmecobius > Myrmecobius fasciatus. The sequence continues at coordinate 195,913 of JAJPUD010003725.1, forward strand.
AGCAAAGAGATTACAGAAAATCTTCCCCAGAATAATACACCATGACCAAGTAGGATTTATACCAGGAATGCAGGGATAGTTCAATATTAGGAAAACTATTAACATAATTGACTATATCAATAACCAAATTAACAAAAAAGTATGATAATCTCAATAGATCCAGAAAAAGCATTTGATAAAATCCAACATCCATTCCTATTAAAAACATTAGAGAGTATAGGAATTAATGGACTTTTCCTTAAAATAGTCAGTAGCATCTATTTAAAACCATCAGCTAGCATCATATGTAATGGTGATAAACTGGAACCATTCCCAATAAGATCAGGAGTGAAACAAGGTTGCCCACTATCACCATTACTATTCAATATTGTATTAGAAATGCTAGCTTTGGCAATAAGACAAGAAAAAGAGATTAAAGGAATTAGAGTAGGTCATGAGGAAACCAAATTATCACTCTTTGCAGATGATATGATGGTCTACTTAGAGAACCCTAGAGAATGAACTAAAAAACTATTAGAATTAATCCACAACTTTAGCAAAGTTGCAGGATACAGAATAAATCCATATAAATCATCAGCATTTTTATACATCACCAACAAAATGTAACAGCAAGAGATAGAAAGAGAAATTCCATTTAAAATAACTTTCAATAGTATAAAATATTTGGGAATATATCTGCCAAGGGAAAGTCAGGATCTATATGAGCAAAACTATAAAACACTCTCCACACAAAGTCAGATCTAAACAATTGGAAAAATATCAAGTGCTCTTGGATAGGTCGAGCGAATATAATAAAGATGGCAATACTACCTAAATTAATCTATTTATTTAGTGCTATACCAATCAAACTCCCAAGAAATTATTTAACTGACCTAGAAAAAATAACAACAAAATTCATCTGGAAAAACAAAAGGTCAAGAATTTCAAGAGAATTAATGGAAAAATGCAAATGAGGGTGGCCTAGCTGTACCAGATCTAAGACTATATTATAAAGCAGTGGTCATCAAAACCACTTGGTACTGGCTAAGAAATAGAGGAGTCGATCAGTGGAATAGGTTAGGTTCACCGGACAAAATACTCAACAACTAGTAATCTAGTGTTTGACAAACCTGAAGACCCCAGTTTTTGAGATAAAAACTCACTATTTGACAAAAACTGCTGGGAAAATTGGAAACTAGTATGGAAGAAACTAGGTATTGACCCACACCTAACACCATATACCAAGATAACATCAAAATGGATTCATGATCTAGGCATAAAAAATGATATTATAAACAAATTAGAACAATGTAGGATGAAACCATCCTGTCAGACCTGTGGAGGGGGAATGAATTTGTGACCAAAGAAGAACTAGAGATCATCATTAGTCACAAAATAGATAAGTTTAAGTATATCAAGTTAAAAAGGTTTTGTACAAATAAAATGAATGCAGACAAGATTAGAAGGGTAGCAGTAAACTGGGAAAATATTTTTACATTCAAAGGTTCTGATAAAAGCCTCATTTCTAAAATATATAGAGAATTGACTCAAATATATAAGAATTCAAGGCATTCTCTAATTGATTAATGGTCAAAAGATATGAACAATTTTCAGATGAAGAAATTGAAACTATTTCTAGTCATATGAAAAGGTGCTCCAATTCACTATTGATCAGAGAAATGCAAATTAAGACAACTCTGAGATACCACTACACACCTGTCAGATTGGCTAAGATGAGAGGAAAAGATAATGATGAATGTTGGAGGGGATGTGGGGAAACTGGGACACTGATACATTGTTGGTGTAACTGTGAACGGATCCAACCATTCTGGAGAGCAATCTGGAACTATACTCAAAAAGTTATCAAACTGTGCATACCCTTTGACCCAGCAGTGTTTCTACTAGGCCTATATCCCAAAGAGATTTTAAAGGAGGGAAAGGGACCCACATGTGCAAAAATGTTTGTGGCAGCTCTTTTTGTAGTGGCAAAAAACTGGAAATTGAAAAGATGCCCATCAATTGGAGAGTGGCTGAATAAATTATGGTATATGAATGTCATGGAATATTATTGTTCTGTGAGAAAGACCAGCAGGACGATTTCAGAGAGGCCTGGAGAGACTTGCATGAACTGATGCTGAGTGAAATGAGCAGAACCAAGAGAACATTATACACAGCAACAAGACTATAGGATGATCAATTCTGATGGAGATGGTTCTCTTCAACAATGATGAAATTCAAACCAGTTCCTATTGTTCAGTGATGAAGATAGTCATATACATTCAGAGAGAGGCCTCAGGGAACTGAGTATGAACCACAACACAGCATTTTAATGCTTTCTGTGAATATTTCCTTGCATTTTGTTTTCCTTCTTAGGTTGTTTTTTTTTTCTCTCTTTTTCTAGATCTGATGTTTCTTGTGCAGTAAGATAATTTTATAGATATGTATACACATATTGGATTTGTCATATAATTTAACATATTTAGCATGTATTAGATTACCTGTCATCTAGGGGTGAGGGGTGGGGGGGAAGGAGGGGAAAAGCAAGTTTTGCAAAGGTTAATGTAGAAAAATCACTCGTATATTTTGTAAATAAAAAGCTTTTTAAAATAAATTATTAGAAACACAATACATTAAAGTGTCTTAGGTTCACATCATTTGCATTTCACAGAAGGGTCCCTCCAGCTTCAGTTAATATATCCTTTATTGACAACTGTTATTAAGGCATAGTTACTATGTGACTATTCTCCAAAATAAAAATAATAACAAAAAAAAAAAGATTGATACTGAGTAGATACTTGGCACACTGAATTAGAGTGCTGGCCCTGAAGTCAGAAGACTCATCTTCCTGAGTTCAAATCTGGCTTCAAAAACTTACTAGCTGTTTGACCCTCGGCAAATCTCTTAATCCTATTTGCCTTAATTTCTTCATCTGTAAAATGAGCTGAAGAAGGAAATGGCAAACACTTCAGTATCTTTGCCGAGAAAATTCCAAATGGGGTCACAAAGAGAAGGACTGAAATAACTTAGCAACAGCAAGGGGATGCTCACTGCTGGTTCTCTCAAATGCCAAGTCCTTGTAGCTTGTCAATGAAAAGCAAATAGTACAAAAATTATTTACATTGTAAAATCTGATTTGTGCCTTTTTGTTTTGGTTTGAGAGTGGGTTTTTTTTTTCCTTTGGAAAATAACACAAGGCAAAGCCAAGAAAGGAAAGTTATTGTCTACTAACCTTTGTTTTCTTTCTGTAGTTAAGTTTCCAGTACAGTAAACACATTGTCTTTGGAGTGTGCTGTCTTTAGCATGAAATTATACAACTCACTCATGATATGAGAAATTATTCTGAACTGAGGTGGAGGGAGGAGATGTCCCCCTGTCCCATATCACTTTATTCTTTATCTAGCACTCTATCCAATTCCTTCAACACAATCTTCCCTTTTTTATAAAACTCTTTTCCTACAAAGGATCTTCTTCAGAAGAGGGACCTCCATTTTTTCCTCTGGCTATGGATTTGATTTTCCCATACCCTGAACAAGTTTTATATTAGCTACTTAGAGAAAGCCTGGCAAAGATCATAACTCCAGACTACACAGTCCAAACACTATGGGACAGATGGATATGAAATAGAAACTAAAGGAAGCATGACAGATGGCCTTAGAACTTGCAAGACCTAGATCATAGGATCCTGTGTCATATGTTACTGTTCAAGGCTTTCAGTAAGATTGCAGAAAAGATTTTTCTTATGGAAAATTCTTTTGTATCAGTGAAATCACAAGTCAGACCACTATCTGAGGGAGTAACATTTAACTATGTACCACCACCATTCCACCCTATCAAGTCTAATCCCTTAACCACCCACAATTTGTTCTCCCTACTATTCCAAAGACAAGAAGAAATTTATTCAAGATTACTCTGGGCTATTCTGGTATTATGTGAAGTCAAAAGGGCCTAAAACAAATCACCTCATTCTATTTTGCAGCCTCTCCCTTTTCTGAGGCTGGCTGTAATTCTTAAGTATTAGTAGTTTACAAATTACAGACAGTCCCAATGCTTAGTTCAGATGTCCTTAGATGAATTTCAGATCTAAAAGGTGAGCAAATAGTCAAAGAAACCACCCTAAAATAGTTTGTTTGAAAGGAAGAATTTGGTTGAAGTTCAGTCAAGAATCCAGACCAATCTATATAATCCAATTAATATTTTAATGAATGAGACAACGTCTCTGAGAGAGAAGCAAATTTTCTACTCTGATGTTTCTTGTTGCTTTCACAGAACTTTTCATAACAGATGATGAGCTCAAGAAAGTCCATGACTTTGAGGAACAATGCATAGAAGAATATTTTAGAGAAAAAGATGACAGATTCAATTCTTCTAATGATGAGAGGATACGAGTGACATCAGAAAGGTATCTACTACATACTGTCTTTTACACCATGAAATGCTTGTTTTGGTAATGACTATATTCTTAATAGTAACAAAGTCAACCTGGAAGAATCAGTATTTGGCTATTCCCTGGTATATCACCTGTGCTTACTACCTAGGAAATGAGCAAATGTATGCAATAAAATATTGTTCTTAAGAATTATTAACAGTTGTTTTTATATTAATTGCTATTAATCATGAATTGTGCTAAAATTGATTATTAATTGTTGTTCTTAATAATTATTATTCATCTTTAGACTTCTAAATGAAGTCACAGGATTATAAATAAATCTACAAGGAATCACAGAGACCATCTACTCTCAGGAAATCTAGTAACAATTTAGAATTGTCCAAGTCATAAGAAACAAATGCCATTCTAATGTCCAGTCCCATATTCCCTTAGATAGTGTGGCCTATATGAATAAAGTTATAAACATATGTCATTCACTGTTTTTATCTGCAATGCATACAGCTAACATTTGTAAAATTTAAAGTGGCACTTAGACTTTATAAGCATCCTGACTCTGCTTCTTGCTGCCCATGTGATCTTGGGCACAATACTTAATTTCTTTAGGGCTAATTCCCTTCATGTGTAAAATGATCAAAGTAGACAGAGTGATATCTAAGTTCTTTTTCAGTGCTAAATCTAAGCAAAAGGGGGAAAAGGAAATAAGCATTTATTAAGCACCTACTATATACCAGGCATCATACTAAGTATTGTACAAATAGTTTTCATTTTATCCTCACAACAACCCTAGAAGGTAGATATTGTTATTATTGCCATTTTACAAATTAGGAAACTGAGGCAAAATAGAACTAAAATAACTTACTTACCCAGGGTCAAACAACTAGTAAATATGTTATTTTGAATGTGAAAAGAGCATTAAGCTTGAGTAAAGAAAACCTGAGTTCAAATCCAACCACAGATCATCATCATCATTAATTATTATTCCTGACTCTAGGTCCAGCACTCTATCTTGCCCCACCTAAATAAGGCTAAATGATAATCTTCTATTCCAGAAAATTAGTTTATAAAACACAGCCCACTGAAACACAAGAATGGTATAATTGACTTTTCTTCTTGTGGCTGACAGTTATGCCTATAAGTTCCAAGATACAGTGGTTCAAACAGAACTGTGTCTACAGAAATTTGGATAGGATTGGAATAAGTATCCTAGTCAATATGCATGGCATTTTTCTATAGGGAGAAAGCAGAACTGATTTGCTGCTCCTAGAAATTACAATCAATTAAGATTGGAAATTACAGTCAATTAAGATTGATCCAAGAATATCCATCCAGCTCCAGCTCAAGCCCAGCCCTGAGAAGCAGAGAAATCCAAACTATAGCAGGTCTGATGCTTCCTTGAGATTCCTGAGAATTTGGATTTGCTACAGGACACCACAGAGGCCCAAAGTTTCTAAGTAATGAAGAGTTACTATAAAAACTTGAGTGTTTAGAAATCATTTGTATGAGATTAACAAAAATATATAACAGAGAAAAAAGGCTCAGAGTATTCCTAAAAAACTAAAAAAAAAAATCAAATTAAAATATATAATGGAGAAGCTGCCAGGTGGCATAATCTCCATTATATATTTTTATTTATTTATTTATTTATTTTTTGCCAGGTGGCATAGTCAATAGAGAGCCCAGTCTGGAGTCAGGAAGACATAAGTTCAAATCCAGCCTCAGACACTTACTAGCCATATGACCCTAGGAAAGTCTCTTAACCCTGTTTCCTCATCTGTGAAATGAGCTGGAAAGGAAATAGCTAAGCACTCTTGTATTTTTGCCAAGAAAAGTTCAAATGCAGTCAGATATGAATGAAAAACAGCTGAACAACAAAATATAATAGAGGATTAAAAAAAAAGATGGTTTATTTAAAATACCCATTGTCTTTTGCTTTTCCAAAAGCTATTAGATAATTCCATTCCACTCAAAAAAAGGAAGCATATTTACAATTATTCTGGTTGTACTTGAAGATTCAAATGATCATCAGTGTGTATCCTAATGAAGCAATTCCCCCAAAAAAGATTTGGTTGTTCCCTGAAATAAGTGATTTGCCACTTTTTTGTTCAGGTATCTCTGCTGTTGATTTGTCCTTACCAAAATTCAAATGCTAGTGAGCTTGCTCCCTGTGAAGAAGTATCTGAGGGTTCTTTCAATAGAGATGGCTCAAATATGATAAGATCATATAAGAAAAACTCAATATTGCTTGTTATATTGTATGATATACTTTGGGTAGATAACTCTTTTTCATGGATTTCGTCTTTACTATTTAAGTTTGGAAATGAGGTCAAAGTTTTGCATTTCTTTCATTCTTATGTTTTCTTGGAAACAGTATGGTATAGTGGGAGGAGGCCATAGAGTCCAGTAATACTGGCTATGTGTAATAATCCAGTGCAAATCACTTAACCATTAAATTGCCCCAAGTGACTTCAGTATGATAAATTGGGAAAAAAAAAAAGGCGCAAATCTGCCTTGGGAGAGGAAGTTGTTCACTGAGAGTTCTCTACATTCATGAAATCTAAGATCACATAAGAAAAAATAAATTGTTCAACATATATCCTCACCCAAACAAAAGAATTCTTGAGTAAGGTATTCCAACACACTGTTTACAGAATTTATGAAATCTTCCTGTAACTTTTAAAGTGAAGTATCAGAGATGCATGGTTAAGGAAAATTAACAAACAAAATTCTTAAGAAATTATGACCTAGATATCTAGTTAAATTTTTCAGCTTTGAGATAAATACATCTGCCTTTTAGGAGACATTTATAATCTAATCTAATTATCCAACATGAAAACCTTTCTCCACTTGCTGGGGAGAGATCGCACAAATGGCATTCTATTCCTGGGCCTGTGTTCCCCCACCCCCATTCCCAAACATGTGGCCAGGGTGAGTAAATATATGAACATGTGCCATGTACCACCAGTTATGTCTCTAGTACACCCAGGCAAAACTAATCAAGTTTAAAGCTGTCCCAGAACTTTATAAACATCTTAAACTCTTTGGTCACTCCAAAGCAAAGTATGTTGTGACCACAATAACATGAAGAAATTTTTATTCTGGCCCAAAATAGATCCCAAAAATATCAGCTTTGGTTTTCTTCTGACCTAGGACAAGACAAGCATGGTATTCCCAAATAGCAGTGTCATATACACACATGATTTAAGTCTTTGGTGCGTGTTACTGAGACAAGAGAAGAGGAGAAGACAGCAAACTTTTATCAAGTACTTACTGCAATGCCAGGCACTAAGTGCTTTACAAATATTATTTTAAATGTGATATATAAATATCATTTTACATATATTTCAAAACTACTCTGGGAGGCATATGTTATTATTATCCCCACTTTACAGATAAGAAACTGAGGCAGACACAGATTTAAGTGATTTGCCCAATGTCATACTAATATATAAGTTAAGAAGCTTATAAGCATCTAAGGACATATTTGAATTCAGGTCTTCCTGGTAACTACATGATACAGTGGATAGAGTGTTAGGACTAGAGCGTGGACAATCTAACCTCAAATCCAGCCTCAGACACTAATTGTGTGACCCTGGGCAAATTACTTAACTTTTGTCCACTTCAATTTCCTCATCTATAAAATGGAGATAATTATAAGCCTACTTCCCAGGGTTGTTGTGAGGATCACTGGCACATAGTAAGTGCTATATAAATGTTAGCTATTATTACTAGCTATTATTCCTGACTCCATTCCAGAGCTCTGTCAACTGTGTTATCTAGATATCTAGGCAGATAGGACAGATAAATAGTTAAAACATTTATTAAGCATTTAGTATGTGCCAGGCACTGTGCTAAATGTTAAAGATATGAATATAAAAAAGTAAGACAGTCCCTGCTCTCAGGGAGTTCACATTCAAATGGAGTAAAAAAAATTATATATATATATATATTATTATTATTATTATTATAACTTTTTATTTGCAAAAACATATGCATGGGTAATTTTTCATCACTGACCCTTGCAAAGCTGTTACACATTTTTCCCTCCTTCCCCCCCACCCTCTCCCCTAGATGGCAGGAAGTCTAATACATGTTAATTATGTGAAAATACTTGACAAATCAAATATGTGTATACATATTTATACAGTTATCTTGCTGTCCCAGAAAAATCGGATCTACAAGAAAAAAAACTGAGAAGGAAAACAAAATGCAAGCAAACATCAATATAGAGAGCATGAAAATGCTATGTTGTGGTCCACACTCAGAGCGCACAGGCCTTTCCCTGGGCGTATATGTCTTTGTTCATCACTGAACAATTGGAACTGGTTTGAAACATCTCATTGTTGAAGAGAGCCATGTCCATCAGAATTGATCATTGTATAGTTCTTGTTGTTACCGTGTATAATGATCTCCTGGTTCTGCTCATTTCACTGAGCATCAGTTCATGAAAGTCTCTCCAGGCCTCTCTGATCCTGCTGGTCAGTAAAATAATATATAAAGGAAAAGTTTAAGAGGGAATCAGAGATAGATTTTAGGGCATGAGATAGCCAGAAAGCAGTAAGGAGACTTGGTTCTAGAGAAGATAAAGTGAAAATTCGCCTCTCAGAATCCAAAGTCCAAGAGCACTATCCAGGTCTGGTGGAAAGGGTACAAGGATAATTGCCAGAACATAGTTTGTTAATGACTTAGAAGAACTCTGGCTTAATAATTAGGAGACTTGGGTTTGAATCTTAGCCCTACCATTTGCTACTTATATAATCTTGATTACAGATATAACCTTACTAGGCCTTAGTTTCTTCATCCATAAAGGGAAGAGATTGGACTAAATTACCTCTATGATTTATTCTAGATATAGAATATCTATATTCTATATAGATTTCACCTTGATGAATAGTCAAAATAAGAAAATAATGACAATAAATGTCATTAGTGTGTCATCTATCAAACTGGACCAGATATTCTGGTTGGATACTCTTTCTTTGCTTGGCTTCCATAACACTAATTATTCCTCCTGACCTTTAAAAATAGGCCTTCTTGAAAGTTTTGTTACTCTTTTCTCCTTTCTCCTTTAGTGAGTGCATCTGTTCCCATGACTTCAATCACCACCTCTGTGTAATGATTCACAAATCTATATTTCTACTCCCAGAGTTCCAATCCCATTTTTCCAATTCCTCTCCCAGTCTCATCTCCAAGAATCTCTACTTTGTTGTTCCTTCTTGTTCAGTACTTCAAACCCAACATGTCTAAAACCAAACTCATCTATGGCATAAGAAATAGAGCATTTAACTTGGAGGTAAAGACAGAGATTCGAATCTTCTAACACTCACCAGCTATGTAACTCTAAGCAAATCACTTACCATCTTTGGAAATTACTTTCCTCATCTGTAAAAGGAAGAATGTTGATCTGATAACTTCTAAAGTCCCTTATAGTTCTCACTCCAATAATTGTTCCTCACTTGTTGTGACTTACATTGGATCATTCTGAAATTCTGAAGGCAGACAATCTGGGTTCAAGTAATGTCTCTGCCACTAATAGCCATCATTATTTATTGTTTGAAGACAGTCATCCAAATTTCTCTCAAATTTTTCAGCACATTTTCTAAGCTAATTCATTTTCAGAATGTGGTCAGTTCTTTGGGTAGCTAGTACATTTCAATCTGATTCCCAGGTCTGTGTTGATATTTCCTACTTCACAACAATTTTGTAGGAATGGCTTATCTTCATCTACTTCTCTCTAGGATTTGGAGACTCTTGGCTAAACAAATCCAATTCATTCCCTCTACACCACACCATTCTATGACCATCTGCTTAGTAACTCATTGTATTTGGCTAGTTGAATTCAAGCTGCTGCAGGGCACCCACACAAAACAAAGATATCTAGGCACCATGCCTGATTCAAACTAAAGCAAACTACATCATACAATCTGGTGTGTTTGGAGGCCAAAATAGCATCCTGTATAGCTTTTAAAATTACAGAATCTTAGAATTGGAAGGGTCCTTAAAGATCATTGAGTCCACCCTCCCATTCAATATGAGAATCTCTACCACAACATTCTGGATATATGCTTGTCCAACCCTCTGCTTGAATACTACCAATAAATGAAAAGCATTTTCTTATTGAATTACTGTAGTTAGAAAGATGTTCCTTTGTAGTCAGCCAGGATTTGCCTTTTCATAATTTCAGGTGAGTAAGTGCCTATTGTATACAATATTCCCTGTGCTAGGCACTAGGGATATAAGGAAAAAATTAAAATGGTCTCTGCCCTCGATGAGTTTACATTCTGATTTCCAACATGCTCTTGGTTCTTCCCTGAAGCAACACAGGATAAGTACATTCCCTATTCCACCTGACAGCCATTTTAAAACAGTTATCATATATCTTTATTTTCTCTTTACCAGTTGAAACATCTATAATTCCTTCAAATATTTCTTATGTTATTTCATTTGCTGGAAATGTGCTGGAATGTGGCACCTATTATCTGAATACAAACATTTTTCATTTTCATTTTTTTTGTTCAAATCTTCTTATACAAAGTGACTATTATGGAAATGTTTTACAGCATTGCACATATATAACATTATTGGATTGCTTACTGTCTCAGGGAGAGTAGAGAAAAGGAAGGGTAGGAGGAATAAAAGTTAGAATTCAAGAGTTTTTAAAAAAGATTTAAAACAGTTTTAATATGTACTTATAGAAAAAATATTATTTAAAAATAAATTTGAAGAATATAGCTGAATAGATTAGAAAGCAAAAATAAATAAATAAATAAAACTAGAACTGAACACATGGGCTAATCAGTGCAGAGTACAATGGGACTATTTATTTCCTTACTAAGTATACTCTTTATGCAGCTGGGGCATGGAGAATAGGAAAGTGGGTGTCTTTGGAAACTGGAAGAAACATATAAATTGTGAGATTCTGGGGGCAGCTAGGTGGCACAGTGGATAGAGCACCAGCCCTGAAGTCAGGAGGACCAGAGTTCAAATCTGGTCTCAGACACTTAGCATTCCCTAGCTGTGTGACCCTGGGCAAGTCCCTTAACCTCAATTGCCTCAGCAAAAAGCAAAAAAAGAAAAAAAGAGATTCTGGGTAAATAACCTAACTATTCAGTGCTCCAGCCAATTTTCTACAACTCCAAGATTGCTGATTCCTCAGGGTGTCTTCCCATATGAATGAATTTTTCAGGCATGTGGGACAAATAATGAAACTGATCAGAGTAGGGAGGTGGAAGATCATGTATGAGGAATTACAAGAAGGCTAATGTCACAAGACAGAAAAAAAGTGGAGTAGGGGCTAGAAGTGTAAGGTGTAAGAAGACTGGAAAGATACTGGCTTCAAATGGCAAACAGAGTCTTTTGTATTTTGTCCTAGAGGCAATGGGGAGTCACTGGAGTTAACCTGTTGACATTCAGCTTGGTCCAAATGCAAATGACCCATGTGTTCTTTTCTTCCTAAAGGGTGGAGAATATGTCTATGCGCCTGGAGGAAGTGAATGAGCGAGAACACTGCATGAAGGCTTCACTGCAAACTGTAGATATTAGGCTCGCTCAGTTGGAGGACCTGATAGGACGCATGGCCACAGCACTGGAGCGGCTTACTGGTCTGGAAAGGGCAGAGTCCAATAAGATTCGTTCCCGAACCTCCTCCGATTGTACAGATGCTGCCTACATTGTTCGCCAGAGCAGCTTCAATAGCCAGGAAGGAAACACCTACAAGCTCCAAGAAAATATCGACCCTGCAGGTGAGGAGTCAATGTCCCCAACCTCTCCAACCTTAATGCCCCGTATGCGAAGTCACTCTTTCTATTCCATGAATATAAAAGACAAAAGTGGTATAGAAAAGTTGGAAAGTATTTTTAAAGAAAGGTCACTCAGTCTACACCGAGCCACTAGCTCCCATTCAGTATCAAAAGAAACCAAGGCTGCTCCAGCCCCCATAAGTACTTTGGCAATCATCCCAGATTCCAGAAGACCATCATCTTGTATTGATATCTATGTCTCAGCCATGGATGAACTCCACGGTGACATAGATTCTCTGGACAATTCCATGAATATCTTGGGGCTAGGAGAGCCCATCTTTCCAGCTCCAGCAATATCCACTGCCCCTTCAAGTAGTGCCTATGCAACTCTCACACCTACAGACAGACCTCCAAGCCAGAGCATGGATTTTGAGGATATCACTTCAATGGACACAAGGTCTTTTCCTTCAGACTACACCCACCTCCCAGAGTGCCCAAACCCCTGGGATGTTGACCCACCCTTGTATCATACAATAGAGCGGTCAAAAAGTAGCCGCTACCTGGCTGCCACTCCTTTTCTTCTTGAGGAGGCCCCAATTGTGAAATCGCATAGCTTTATGTTTTCACCTCCTCGGAGCTATTATACCAACTTTGGGGTACCTGTCAAAACAGCAGAATACACAAGCATCACAGACTGCATAGACACCAGGTGTGTGAATGCTCCTCAGGCAATAGCTGGCAGGGTAATCTTCCCTGGAGCCCTAGAAGACAAAGTGGAAGACTTGGCCATCAGCCATCCAGAAAGAGAAGCAGAACTGAGTCACCCCAGCTCAGATAATGAAGAAAATGAAGCCAAAGAGCCGAAGACACTCACATTACCCACCCAGGAGGGCAGTAATGCAGACAGAACCCTGTCCAACAACATAGTCTTCCCCAAAATTGAGAGAGCCAACAGCTGTTGTGCAGAAGAGCCCAGTACACTCTACCCTCACACCAGGAAAAGTTTCTCCATCAGTGATAAACTCGACAGACGACGCAACACGGCCAGTAACACAGCCAATAACACAGCCAGTCTCCAGCACCCCTTCCAGAGGAGTAAGTCCTCTAGGCCAGAAAGTAGAGGGGACAGCCTATCCATGAGAAGACTATCTAGAACTGCTATTTTCCATAGCTTTGAAAGCAAGCACAGCTAAATTTTAGATCTTCCTTCCTACACAGTACAGGAAAGATAAGACATTATACCCAAGTCCCTCTATCTCCTTGCATCCTATCTGTTTTTATTAGCTAAGCAAAATTAACATCACTCTGGGAGGGATCTAATGTAAAGCTGGTTGGTAAAACTCTGTATTCCAGACTCAAACACCCTGACCTCAAATCTTGCCTTGATTCCCATTCATGTTTGAAAGCAGAAGAAGGAAAAGGGGGAAAATAAAAGAGCCTAATATTATGTTTGGATAAAGTCCTCCATCTTACATAGCAGTGAGCTGTGGGGAATGAATGGGCAACAAATTCAATCACTGCTAGAAAGTGTTATTTTGATTTTTGACCATGATCAAGCTTTTTAGGACACAGGGTTAATTTTTTAAAATAATAAAATAAAATAATCAGCATACAAATGAGCTATTCTAAACTTCAATTCTGTTTTCTTTTTACATTGGTTCCGTCATTGTGGTGATTGATGAAGAGCATCCTTTTTGTTCTGTATAAGCCGGCAGCAAGAAACCCTAACGTCCCACATCCTTCATATGTCAACATCTCTGTAATTGATCATTATAAAGAAACAAACAAGGTAACACTCCTAGTTCACCTCTTTTATATTCGCTTCTGGTGCCACAACTATTGATCTTGTTTGAAGAAGGGGGAAAAGAAGAACAAGAAATGCCTGTGTGTTTAGATTGTAATCTAAATGAAAGAAGAATTTATGTATGTAAAGGAAATTTTCCAGCAACTTGTTGTATAAGTGGGCATTCTAATACAATTTGAGCAAACTCAAGATGAATGTAACTAAGTAATTTAATTTTATATATTTATTTTTTTAATCATACTTGCCATCAATGAATTTATTCACAGAATGGTACCATGCTGAACAGTGGGCAGAATTGAAATAATGCCATAAATGAGAGGGTTATCTTCTCACTGTTTGAAGCAACTAAACATGTTTGGTTTCCTGATATACTTTATTTATCCTTCACCTGTCACCACCACATATTCTTGTTTTTTGCATAGCCCCAAAATCACACAGCAAATTTTTCATACCATCCATCATAATTGTTTTCCATATCTAAATATTATCCTACCCACAGTTTTGTCATCTGATTTCATCTCAGTCATAGAATTTTCTCAAAGGCTGTTATAATATTTTTTGACAATGGATCTACATACCTTTTGGAGAGTAAGTTCAAAACATTAAATTATTTTCAAAGTGATTTGAGGTTGAATAACAACCAAATGCCATCAGCTACAGTTCTGCTACACATAATCCTGAAAACACTTATAGCAAAGCTACAGAAAGATGCCACAGACCAAAGTGTAAAACAGATAAACCATTCAGATAGTTATGAGATATACATGTGTGTGTGTGTGTGTGAACAGTATATAAATGTTGAATATATAGAACAATCCTTGAAGGTTAGAAATTTCTCTGTGGGTTGGACTTTGCTCTTACTTTGGTTGTCTAAGAAAGGTAATCAAAGATGGAGAGTTTCATTTATTTTTTGAAATCAAATATTCTAATTAAAAAACTTTTTTTTAAAATAAAAACTAGCTGTTGTCAGTGAGAATTACAGAACCACATGGTGAAGATTCAGTTTTCATTACTTAGTGTTTCAGTCACACACACACACACACACACACACACACACACACACACACACACACACGGCTACACAGAACAGAAATGATCTTGCCCCTAGGTGATTATCTCAACCATGGCCAAATGCCTACTGGACATACCTTGACTTAGTCTCCTGCACAATGAACTTTTTTTTTCAGAGTATAGACTAATAAATGTTGTTAAGAAAGGCAAAGATAGGGGCAACTAGGTGGTGCAGTGGATAGAGCACCAGCCCTGAATTCAGGAGGACTTGAGTTTAAATCTGGCCTCAGACACATAACACTTCCTAGCTGTGTAACCCTGGGCAAGTCACTTAACCCCAATTATCTCAGCAAAAAAAAAAAAAAAAGAAAAGAAAGAAAGAAAGAAAAAAAAGGCAAAGATTTAACAACACTTTCATCAATCTTTTGTTTTCAATAATGTTCCAACTAATTAAGTGGAGTTTGATCCCCTTAACTAACTACATATTTAATTAATTCTCCTTAATTTGCCTTTTAATTCTCAGTTGATCAACAGTGAGAAAGGAGGAATATTGAGAGACACCCAGTCCTACCAAACAGGCATTTAATTTTTTTACAATGATAATTATGATAGTGACTTGAACTGTGATTTCACTGCTTTAGGGAAATCACTGAAAAGAGTGTCACCTCCACCATTGCAGGTCAACACCTTCTCAAAAACTTAAGAGTCTCAGAACACCATCATGTTAAGTAATTTCCCAAGATTACACAGCCAGTACATGTCAAAGGCAGGACTTGAGTCCAAGTCTTTTTAGTTCCAAAGCCAAAGCTCTAACCACTATGCTATAATGCCTCTTATGTATGTAACACAGTTTGGAAATACTTGACTTAGTGATAGATCCCTTTTATTTTCAGTGACCAGTGTTGAAAACTCAGTCATGGATGCCTGTGTCTTGTCAGACCAAACTAAATTTAAGTCACAGAATAAAGCTTGAACCAGAAGTGTTCTGGAGTTTTTATTTATTACATTTCATAGCTTACCTTTTTTGCTGGTTTGACTTCATGATCCTTTTGCCTGAAAGCTTTGAAAGTTTCAAACAGTAAATGGGCACACTAAGAATCCAGTATCCCTGGAAGGAACCAAGGAATGATGAGAAAGTCATTATCTTTTGACAAAATACAATGCAAGCTATTAAGGAAGCATTCTGGATCAGAACTGACATTTGAAATAAGGGGTAAAAAAACACAACAGAAACAATATTTCATAACTGTGATTATTTATGGGAGGAGGGAAATTAGAAGAAAAGTATAAAGAGGCAGCCTAAAATTAAATGCATCATCATGACCAAAATTCTACCTGCTTTTTTTGTTTAGCTGTACATTGAAGCCAAATCCAAACTCACCTGGTCAAGTCTTTGGAATAAAATAGACTTAATGTATTTAAAAATAGCATATAACTAATTTTTTTTCTTGTGCATGTATCACTCCAGATACACAAGCTTCTTTTTATCTTATTTTTTCCATCTCTGTTCTCTACACACCAATGTTGCATTGATCTCATTGCCTTGTCAGTCTATGACCAGTTTGTTTATAATACAGTGACACTGATCCAGGAAATGTTTGTTGCATATCTCTGTGAGTGAAGACGATCACAAGAAGCAGATTGTAAAAAACAAATCTAAGCAAAGGAGTACAGAGCCCAGGGACAAATAATTTTCAATTAAGAATCTCCTTCTAAGGTGCCAGCATTTATGTGCTGTTTTCTGTATGTAATGATTTGTTATGAATCACTGTTTCTTTTCTTTCTAATCTAAAAATGTTTTATGAAAATGATTGGGGTATATTCCTGGATTAGCATACTTCATCTCTATAGAAAAGACTGGCATGTGCTTGAAGCATTAACTCATTAGAAAACCCCTTTTTGCTGAACTTTTAGTTCAAGAGAGAATTCACTGGGAATCCTGTGAGCTGTTTGCCTATTTTTTCAAGTCTAAAGTGATATAAGAAGTTAGAACACAGCACTTTAGTTAACTGGATTTTTACAATCCAAGTTTAGAGATCCAGATAGTACCTAGCACTTTGAAAGTCCTCTCTTTTCAAATATATCCATCAAGTGTTTTTATAGTTGCTCATGACAATGCAAAAAAAAAAAGAGTTTTCTTCTGAATGCTTTCCTATTCCTTCAAAAATATGGTTTCTATAAATAATATGATAGATGTCAAGACAGTGCATTTATTTCACATTTTAAAGCTATATAGGCTTACTCTTTTTTATGTGCTGTTATACAACTTCTCTAACAATAATAAAGATTATCCAATAGTCCATCATGTCCTATCTATAGCTACTGTCATAGGACTTGTTATACAATGCTGTATTCTAAATACCTATGTAATTCACGTATAACCAAGTAATACTGTGGCATGTGGTTGTATTAATGAATGTTACAGAATAGTTTTAATGTTGCATTATCTCTTCTATTTGCAAATCTGTAACATTCAATAAAGAAGCACATGTTGCAAAGAATACTGCCAGTCCAAAATCCATCTTCTTTACATATGCATGGAAGAGTTGTCTTTTTTGATCTAATCTGTAACTACTACATGATTCCCACATTCTCCTATATGACTCCACTATAAATGTCTGTGTAAGCTGCTGTATATTCATCCTCACTGTGAGCTATGTTCAGTGAGTTGTGACTGGATGAAAGATAATCTGGCATGTTACGAAAAAGGCCTGTCTGAAACAAATGAACTTATGATACTCTTTTTAAAACTCAGTTGACAGCTGCTTGTTTACATCTGCTGGTCAATTCAGGAAGCAGTGTACAATATTTTATAAGTATTTTTCACCTAATAATGTTTTGTTTATAGTTTAGGGGATGCTATTTGGTAGGTGGTTAGACACATGTCCTAGATGGTGTACTATAGCACTCAATGCTTTTGTAATGAAATGTCACCTAACTGCAGCAGTTTCTCTCTGAGTCCAGTCTTAATTTGTGTTGATAAAAATGCATGCATCACTTCATGAGTTTCTTTGGATTTCTCCAAGGCACTTATCATGTTACTGTTGCCTGCCTATAATACTGAAATCACTTAGGAATTCATTCAACTTTCTGGATTTCTTATACTGTTTTTAAATCTATTCAATTTTTAAAAATTAAAAATACATATAATCGAACTTTTTATTATCCTTTATTAAAGCGATGAACAAATGAAAGGAAATAAAGTATTAACTACAAGGTACATTGTTCTATGACACTAAGATGACCAAAAGCCAACAGGACTCAGGTTTGCAGAAGCTAAGGAGTTTTCCTAATGTCCAAAACACAAACATCTTATACCTTGGAACAATCACACTGAAACTGCTAAACAATGAAAGACAGTGAGGGAAAATATGCTAAGTCACAGTGGATGAAAATCACAGCAAATTAACCATCTAAAATCAGTGTCGTGTGAATATGCTTTTCTCTCTGGTTTTTCAAAAACACATACTTGATTCCTTTTAGACAGGTGAGAATGTGACTGAGTGATCCCTAAGTGAATGAGTTTGCTTTTGTTCTGAAAAAAAAAAGTCACCTTTCCTTTTTGGGAAACTATCCAAAACAAGAAAAACTTAGGAGTTGATTTATGTAGCCTTGAATAAATAATTCTAAAGACAAAGGAAAAAAGCTTTTAGTCTAGCACCCACAGTTGGAGGTTACACTGAAAGAGACACAAGATGACTTTTATCTCCCTTTTAATAGCAGATCACTCCTATTAGCTTGGAATCAGTTATCACATCTGTTGGCTCTCATTCAAGAATAACAGGATATTTTGTTGTTTTCTTTTTTAAGTTAAAAAAAAGTGGTGTTGACTATTCTCAGGTGATTTCCTTCCATTAATAATTACTCATGAAATAGGGATATGTAGATTCCAAAATTTCCATAGGGAAGGGGGATTTGGCATTTTTTAAAAATCTTAACAACTAGATATTTATAATGATAATGAGTTAGGACTGAGGAATTGGATGTGTTCTCCTTTCTTGATACTGACCACCAGCTGCCCACTTTAGATTAGTAGCATTTTGTATGTTTGCACAAATATTTACATTCAACAAAACCATAAGTGTATTTACAGAACATTATGACTTATGGAGGAGCATGTAAGTCAATGATGACTGTGTTCTCAGAACTATCCTACTTTTCCATTATTAGGGTTATGAATAAAGGAGTAAAGAGGAAAGGTTGTGAATATATCTTTGTAGGGTTTCTGTTGTGTTGTATTGTATTTTTATTACCTAGATTCAAAAGATTTAGAGGGACAGGACCTTAGTGGTCATCTTCTACCATCCCTTCAGTTTACAAGGAAACAGGTCCAGAAAATTAATGCAACTTAGCAACTTGCCCAAGATCACACAGGTAATTGAGTCAGAGCAAGGATTAGCACTATGGATCTGAGGCCAAATCCAAAGCTTTTTCCACTATATTTCCTACAGCAATCTTATTAAAATTTCAAATCCCACTTATCACATTTACTAGCTTGTAACTATGGTCAAGCTACTTCTTGGTTTCAGGTTCTCTTGTCTTTAAAATGGGGGAAGTAAAATCTGCTCTTCCTATCTAGGCTCAGATGATATAATATATCTACAATGTTTTACAAACATTTGTAAATTGAAACATTATATAAATGTCAGCTATTATTATTGTTATTTCTGTAGACATATAATAAGCAGCAACAGTAGTTCACTGGAAAGTCAATTCAAATTTCTTTCTTAACAGTCTCTAAATTCCTTTCCTTTTCTAATTTCTATGATCCTCTGAACCAACCCTTGCCCATTCCATTCCTTTACCCTCACTCCAGCCAGGCCTGGTGTAAAGGCTACATAGGTTCTCATTTCATTGACTTCAGTTTCCAAAGAATCCAAGTCACTCTCCACCCAAGCTTCTCTGAATACCCATGTGGCACTGGCAGATGGAGCATCTGAGTGTCATTTAGCTCATTTAAAATTGACTGCAGATTCTCATTTAGGCAATACCTAAGTCAGCAGGCATCTACACCAAGTTCCCACTCTTCAGGAGAGAACTGAGAAAGGGAGAGAAGGTTTGGGGGCTGTTCCTGATGTTACTGGGCAATTTTTAAATATTTTGATAGTAAAATATATGTATATATGTATATACATATATATACATGCATATGTGTGTGTGGCTAGTTATCTGACTGTTAACTACATGGCTGATAGATTAAGAGAACATCTGCAAAGGACAGTCAGTGAAGGAGTGGGGGTGGGGGGTACCAGCACTGCCCTCAGCATCTGTCTGCCTCCCATCATCACAGCTGATTTACCTAACTGAGAAGTCAGTATTGTTGCTGCCACTGTGTGGACAAGTGTATGCAATATACTGTACTCACAATGATCTCATCATATAGAATTTGGATTCTCATTTATAAATGTTGTAACTGTGGCTTATAAGTTGGAAAGGGGGGGATGAGGGTGATAAAACAAATGACATTTTTAAACAAATTCCTATAAACATGAAGATTTTTAAGTTGGGTTTGTCAAATAAATATATCCATCTTTCTTTTTTGTGTATGAATAGACATGGTTTACATATCTATCTATATATAAGATAGATATATATAAGATATATCTTACATACATATGACACACACACATATATATAAGATAGATATAAGATATAAGAATCCTAGGAAATAGTTCTTTTTTAAAGGTCTATTGTATTCACAATGCACTTTTAGCTGTGTGTTTAGATATGTAATTCCAAGCAGGCAGTTACCACAATTTAAAAAAAAAATTCTTTCTGAAATTTCTGTAACAAATGTTTTGCAATAAAAGAAATAATGTAGCTCAAAACACAACTCAAGTTTTGGTGCACTTCTTTACAGTGTTCTACTCTCCTTCATATAGAACCTCAGTCCATTCCACAAATAAAGGATTTCAGATTTGGTTCATAATTTGTGTCTGTGTAGACTATATTGAAGAGCTAGAGTGTGGGGCATAATTCCTACCTTTGAGTATCCTGAAACAGGCAATAAGAACTATTGAAGTCCAAAATGGGGAGAGACTTCTGAACCCAGGAATAGTCAGAAAAGACTTCATGAAGGGGGTGGAAACTAAGGTAGGTCTTGAAAGACAGATATGATTTGGTAAATAAATGAAGAAAATGAGTCCAGCCTGTGACTCATTGAGAACTGAATGCAGATACCCACTTAAGAACATTCAAATAAGCAGGCTTCTATTTCAACAGTTCACTCTTCAAGAAAGAACTGAGAAGGAAACAAAAACTGTACATTTTGGGGTTGTTTCTGCTGCTATAGGATAATGTAAAGAAAGATCTGACAGCTAAAAAATATATGTGTGTCTGTACAATCATGTATATTATGGGTATGCATGTATATTACATGTGTGTGTATTGTGCTAAACTTCTCCATCTATAAAATGAGCTGGAGAAGGAAATGGCAAACAAGAAAACCCTAAACTATGAAGAGTCAGACATGACTGGAAAATGATTTAAGAACAATAAACATACATGCATGGATTGTGAGAATATCTACAAAGGATAGGTTGAAAAGAAAGGACATTCATAGTGAGAAAGATTCTGATAATGGAACATACCATATAAGTTAGGGTTGTAGGCTACTTGACAGATAGTCTCTGCTGTGCATCATCTATCCTTGACTATTCCTACTAAACTAAAGTCAGTTTTGAGAATAATCGAGGAAAGATAAAACCTCACTTCACAGACAATCCAAACAAATCCAATCTCTTGCAGTTGACTTCTTCCCCTATCTTTGGATCAGACCTATGATTTCACTGAGGCTCTCTCTACTAAAACAAGTGCCTACATGCTCACCAACTTCAGAGAAATTAAGTATGTCATACATACAGTCAGTATGTGTCAAAAGCTGGAAAGGAGCACAGGACTTCCTGACTCCAGCTCTCTATCCATTTTGTCATACTGCCTTGTGCCCAAACACTGGACTTCAAATTCATCTGAGGTCATGTTGATTATTCAATGGAAGACCCTTAAAATATAATGTGATATCTGAGCTCTAGAGAATGTCTTTCTTCATGCATCATTGTTTTTTAGGTACTACTAAACATTGAGTTGGTCTTAAGTGGAAAAATTAGAGCTAAATATGTTCTCATAATGGGGGGAGGGGAGGAGAAAGATTTCAACAACCAGAAAAGGACTTAGTTTTCCAAGAAAATCTAAGGTGTACATTTGAATGCTATTTTACACAAATAAGCCCACCAGGTTTCCTGGAAAATCAGACCTTTTTTCTGCTGCCAAAATTTTTCATTTTTCACAATATCCTATTTTGCCATCTTCTATCTATGCAAAGCCAATTCAGAGCTAACAGTAGAACCAGAGGAGACACTGAAACACAAAGACATTTCCTCTATACCTTGACTACTCTCTTTTACTGGTGTTTCATTTAAAAGCAGCATAAATGCTTCCAATACTAAAGATCTGACATTATCACACCATCTAGCTATAGAAAGTTGTTCATAATCATTTTATTATTTGCTGTTCCCTGCTGGGGCTTTATGACATATACCAATCATCAGCCTTCCATTTATGGAGGAAAAAAAAAACCACACACACTTGCTTCCAAGCATTCCCATGTTTTTTCATGGTCTCCTTTAAAGATGTAAAGTGGTGCTACTAGGAAACCTTAGGATTTGACTTCTGCCACTTACAATCCATGTGACTTTGAACTAGTCACTTGTGTGTTTGTTTTCTTGTTTGTAAAATGATAGGATTCATCCCTCAATCTATTATCTCATCATTTTGAGGAATGCATTGGTATATGAAAAAGAGGATTTGTGTGAAAATACATCTGTTTGATATGATTTTCTTGCTTCTTAATAGACTCAGAATTCAGTAGTAGAAGAATCCTAGAACTGCAGATTTAGAATTTAGAACAGACTTTAGAATTCATCTAGTCTAATCCAATCCTTTTATAGATAAGGAAACTGAGCCCTGAGGACATTAAGTGACACATTCAAAGTCACAAATAGCAAAATAGGGATTTGAACTCAAACCCCTTGCCTCCAAATGCAGTACTCTTTCAATTACACAAGACTTTTCTCATAAGTAAAAATAAAGCCTTAATCAATCCTTTGGGGTCCAAATAGAAGTCATCTCAGTCCACCAAACATTTATTAAGCATATATTATGTACAAGGCCCTATGGATACAAAAGATAGAGATGTTACAGAATCTTCCCTCAAGAAACTTACAGTCTAAAATGAGGGAAATAATGTCTCCACAAATAACTGGTGAGATCAGTAGAAAGGCAAAGTACAATGAGAAATCTGAAGAGAGAGTACATTTTCCTGGAAGGTTCAGCACCTAAATGAGACTTTTTTTTCTACCAAATCTGTAATTTCATTGGCAGGTTAAACACCTTATATCAAAAATTCTAACCAACGCAGCAAATTCTTGTTGTTATTGTTCCATCATTTTCAATCATGTCTGATATGAAGATATCAGTTTTCTTGACAAAGATACTGGAATGGTTTGCCATTTCCTCCAGCTCATTTTACAGATGATAAATTGAAGCAAACAGGTAAGTGATTGCACACAGTTAAATGACTTGCCACACAGCTAGTAACTGAGGACAGATTTGAACTCACAAACATGAATTTTTCTGACTCCAGTTCTGACATTTGATAGAATGTCCACTGTGACAAATAGCTGCCTATGCAGATCCTTACCAGTTCAATAACATAGTCTCAAAACAGTTTTGTGAGCCACTAGGTTAAGGAACTTTAGCAAGTATGTGCTACAGGTAGGACCCAGGCCTCCCTCAATGAAGCCAACTCTCTTTCTACTATGACTTTCAAGTAGGATCAGACTAATAATAGCATATACACACAATGCATGTGCAAGTGTTTGAAAAGCATTTTTCTGTTTTCTATTACCTCATTTGATTTTCATACCAATCTTCAATAAATGTTTACTAAACAATACATTTTATGAACTATGCTAAATTGAGGATTAAAAAAAAATCTCTGTCCTCAGAGGTTTTGAATTCTAGAGGAATGAAAAAGAAGCATATACACACAAGATGCTTCCAGAGCAGATGGACAATAGATGCTATGAATTAATTGATAAGCATTTATTAAATACCTGTAATTTGCCAGCTACTGTGCTAAGCACTGGGAATACAAAAATAGTAGAAAAATAGTCCCAGATCTCAAGGAGCTTACAATTTAATGGGAGAAGGAATATGCAGATAAATATATTGAAATCAAAAAAGGAAATAATTAACCAAAGGAAGATACTGTGATTAAGAGTTGAGGAAGGTTTCCTGTAAAAGGTAGAAAGTTGGACTTAAAGGAAGCCAGGAAATTCAGTAGTGAGAGTAGAAAAGGGAAAGCATTCCAGCTATAGGGGACAACCTGAGAAAATGGCCATTTCTAAAAGATGAGGCCACAGGAGGAGGCCAGTGCTCCTGGACTAAAAAGGAAGTATCAAGGAATAAAGTCTAAGAAGACTGGAAAGGTATAAGGAGGAGCATTGAAAGCCAAACAGAGCATTTTGTGTTTGATCCTAGAGACAACAGAAAGCCACTGGAGTTTATTGAGAGAGGGAATAAAGGTCACATGATCAGAGCTGCTATTTAGGAAAATCATTTTAGTGACTGAATGGAGAAGAGAATAGAGTGTGGAGAGACTTGAAACAAACAAATCCACTTATTTACAATAATCCAGGTTTAAGGTAATGAGGGTCCACATTATAATGGTGGCAATGTCAGAGTTTCTCCTCTGAGGGAGGCAGATCAAAGAAATGTTGCAGAGATGAAATCAATAGGCCTTGATAACAGATTGGCTATGGAGTGTGTGAGATAGTAAGAAGACTAAGATGACATCTGGATTGCAAACCCAAGAGACTGGGAGGATAGTGTTGCTCTTAATAGTCATAAAAAAGATGGAGTGGGGTGAAAGATGAGTTATATTTTGGATATATGAAGTTTAAGATGTCTGAAAGGCAATTGAAGATTCAAGATAGGCAGTAAGTGGTGAGACTGAAGCAGAAAAGGTATAGATTTGAGAATCATCAGCATAGAGATGGTCATTAAATTCATGGGAGCTGATGAGATCACCAAGTGAAGTAGCATAGAAGAAGAAGAGGCCCAGAGTATAATCCTAAGAAACAATTAGGGCTAGAAGGTTCATACCCTTTATGGAAAAGAATACAGCAAAAGACAGAAAGGATGGTCAGATAGGAGAAAAATAGGAGAGTGGTGTCCCAAAACCTTAAATAGGAGTAGAACCATCCAGAATGTAAAAGATGAAAGAGAATTCAGATTGAGAAAAGACCACTGGACTTGGCAATTAAAAGATGATTAATAGCTTTGAAGAAAGCAGTTTCCATGAAATGATAAAGCTAGAAATCAGACTGTAAGAAGTTAAGAAGAAAGAGAAGAAAGTAGAAGTGCTTATGGTACACAAGAGGTTTAACTAAAAAGGGCTGAAGAGGTATATGTGGTATATCCATCCTATATGAATGATACCTAGCAAAAATGGAAAGATCAAAAAGGGTTTTTTTTTTCAGGATTGCAGGGAGATGGGGATGTTTGTAGGCAGTGGGAAATGAGCCAGTAAAGAAAAATTGAAAATAAGTAAATGAGTGGGCATGACAGAGGGGACAGTGTGTTAGAGGAAACCAGATGGAATGGGATCTCTTGAATAAGTAGAGAGGTTAACGTTGATAGCAAGCCACTTTGTCATGTAAGATAGGAGTAAAGGAGGAGAATGAGGAAGAGGGGAGAAAAAGTAGTTCACAGCAAAGGGTCCTTAATTTTTTCTGTAAAATATGAAGCAAAGATGTCAGTTGATCAAGTACAGGAGGTTTGATGAGGGAAGGAAAGGTTTAGAAGAATCACTATGGAGGGTAAGATAGTGAGTTAATCAAGGAAATGTAGAATTTCTTAAGTAGAATTGTTTAAGAGCCAGGAAGGCCCAGTAACTTGTAGTGAACCCATTCAGAACAATTGCATGCTTTTTTCCAACTCCATTCAGCAGCATATGTATAGAAGTAAAGTTGACGATGGTGGGAATGAGCCAAGGGCTGAGACTTGGATGGTGTGATTGGATATATGAAAAGGCGGCTAGGGATTCAAGAGAAATTGACAATGTAAAATAGAATTGGTTCACCAATGAATCAAGATCAGGAGAAAAGGGGAAGATGGCTATTGCAGAGGAGATGGGCTGGAAGAGAATTGAGGGAAAAGGAGATTAAAAGTCATAGTGTGGACCAAGAGTAGGGTTTTTGTAAAGGAAATAGGAGAGGGGAAAAGGTTGGGGAAGATTTCAAAATTCTTGAATATAGAAGTGGTACCTGTAAGTAGTAAGGTAAGCTATTTAAAAAAATAGCTTTTTAAAAAAAGAATGAGAAATAGAGGTTCAAAGAAGTTAAATGAATATGTCTGAACCCAATCATTAATCACACCCAGGTTCAGTACTCTATTCACTATGCTATGCCATCTCAACAAAGGAAATTCAGCAGACTGAGATCCATTGGAATTGAAGAGGTGGATAATAAGAAAGAATGTCTGTTTCACATACAGCAGAACCATGTATGTGTGCAATGGCAAACTGAGAATAAGGAATAAATGAGTGATAGTAGTATAAGAGAAGGCTAATGAAGTTTAAGTTGTAGTCATATATGGACAGTTTTATGTGAGACAATGAGTTTATATTTTATTCAGTAGCCAATGAGGAAGTTTTTAAGGAAGGAAATTATTTCATTAATACAATACATTTAGAGAGTTACTCATATGACAAAAAGAAGGATGGTTCCAGTTCTGGAAGTAATAGCAATAAGGAAAAAAAAAAGAAATATAGGTAAAGAGGAGATAAAACTATCCCTCTTTGCTGATAATATGATGCTTTCCATAGAAAATCCTAGTGAATTTGGGGCAGTTAGGTGGTGCAGTGGATAAAACTCCAGCCCTAAAGTCAGGAAGACCTGAATTCAAATCTGGTCTCAGACACTTCCTAACTGTGTGACTCTGAGCAAGTCATTTAACCCCAACTGTCTCCACAAAAAAGCAAAAAAAAAAAAAAATCCTAGTGAATTAGAAAAGTTATTAATTAAGGCAATTAATAGCTTCTGCAAAGTTGCAGGCTATAAAATAAACTGTTAAAAATATGTATTATAGTTAAATAAAAATAAGTATTATATAAAAATATAATAATAAAATCCAACAAGCAATAGTAGAAAATAAAATCCCATTCAAAATAACTGCAAAATACACAAAATATCTGAGGACCAGTATAATAAAAGTACGGAAGATACTTGTATAGGTTCGATTACAATGTGCTCCTTAAAGAAATAAAGAGCTTGGGGCAGCTAGGTGGTACAGTGGATAGAGCACCAGCCCTGAAGTCAGGAGGACCTGAGTAAAAATCTGGTCTCAGACACTTAGTACTTCCTATCTATGTGACCCTGGGCAAGTAAGTGACTTAACCCCAATTGCCTCAGCAAAAAAAAAAGAAAGAGCAATTTAAATAACTTGTATCATGACTATACCATGTCAATATAATTAAAATGACAATACTATCACAGCTAATTTACAATTTTAAATGCTACTTCAATCAGATTATCAAAGGGACACTTTACAGAACTCAGTAAAATAATTTTTAAAATTCATTTAGAAAAATTAAAAATCTAGGATATCAAAGGAAACAATGAAAAGGCATAGATGAAATAAATCTTCCAGACCTCAAACTACAATATAAAGCAAGAATCATCAAAACTATTTATTATTGGTTAAAAAATAAGAGAAATAGTAGATAAGTGGAACAAATTAAACATGGGAGAATCAGAAACAATAGGATTCAGTAACACATTGTTTGATAAATTGGAAAATATAAATTAGGAAAGAATTTCCTATTTAATAAAAATTGCTAGAAAAACTGGAAATCATTCTGGAAGAAACTGGGTTTAGATGAACTCCTTATACCATATTTCACAATATATTTTAAATGGTACATAACCTTATTATCAAATAAACAATATACTATAAAAAAGAAAAAGAAAAATAGATCACATATTTCATAGTTACTGGTTTTTACAAGGTATAGAGGAAATTATAGAAGAGAAATTAGATAACTTTGATTACATGAAACTGAAAAGCTTCTGCACAAACAACATACCTAGGTTAAGGTGAGAAGTGGTCAAATAGGAAAAAAAAATGTGTATCAAATTTCCCTGATAAGAGTTTAGTATTCAAGATACATAAACAATTAACATTCACATTCCCAAGAATAAATGGACAATGGATATGAACAAACAATTCTCTCTTTTTTTTAAATTAAAGCTTATTTACAAAATATATGCATGGGTAATTTTTCAACATTGACCCTTGCAAAGCTTTCTGTTACAAATTTTTCCCTCCTTCCCCCCACCCTCTCCCCTAGACGGCAGGAAGTCTAATACATGTTAATTATGTTAATTACATGTTAAATACATGTCAAATTGAATATGTATACATATTTATACAGTTATCTTGCTGTACAAGAAAAATCAGATCTACCAGGAAAAAAAACCTGAGAAGGAAAACACTGCAAGCAAACATCAACAAAGAGCATGAAAATGCTCATACTCACATCCCAGAGTCCTCTCCCTGAGTGTATATGGCTTTGTTCATCACTGAACAATTGGAACTGGTTTGAAACATTTCATTGTTGAAGAGAGCCATGTCCATCAGAACTGATCATCATACAGTCTTGTTGTTGCTGTGTATAATGATTTCCTGATTCTGCTCATTTCGCTCAGCATCAGTTCATGCAAGTCTCTCCAGGCCTCTCTGAAATCATCCTGCTGGTTGTTTCTTACAGAACAATTATATTCCATAACATTCATTATTCAGCCATTCTCCAATTGATGGGCATCCATTCAGTTTCCAGTTTCTATCCACTACAAAAAGGGCTACCACAAACATTCTTGCACATGTGGGTCCCTTTCCTTCCTTTAAGATCTCTTTGGGATATAAGCCCAGTAGAAACACTGCTGGGTCAAAGGGTATGCACAATTTGATAACTTTTTGAGCATAGTTCCCAATTGCTCTCCAGAATGGTTGGATCCATTCACAGCTCCACCAACACCAACACCAACAGTGTCCCAGTTTTCCCACATCCCCTCCAACATTTGTCATTATCTTTTCCTGTCATTTTAGCCAATCTGACAGGTGTGTAGTGGTATCTCAGAGTTGTCTTAATTTGCATTTCTCTGATCAATAGTGATTTGGAGCACCTTTTCATATGACTAGAAATTTTAATTTTTAAGTTTTAATTTCATCATCTGAAAATTGTCTGTTCATATCCTTTGATCATTTATTGATTGGAGAGTGGCTAAACAAACAATTCTCAAAAGAAAACCCTAGAAACTAATAACTATCACAGGAAAGAATGTTTCATGTCATAAATAACAAGAGAAATGCAAATCACAACAACTCTGAGATTTCACTTCACACCATGAAAAGATAGGAACAGTCAATATTAAAGGAATTTGGGGGAAATAGTAGGTACATTAATTCAGGGATTCTCAAATTTTTTTCTACTTGTGACTTTAAAACAAATCAAAAGTGAATGTCACAAAATTACAAAGAGCATACAGGGCCCCAAAGAATATATATAGGAAAGCAGCTCTACCCTATACTTTTGCAGAAATGAGAGGTCTATTGGGGTACGCTGCATATATATTTCCAGATTTTTTTAAAGTATTGATCAGTTTTGCTGATTTTAAAATGATTATTTGTTATGGTGGTTGGCTCTTTAGGAAAAGAAAGGAGAAATTTTGGAGATACAAAAAAAAGCAGTAAAAATTTATCGGTGTCCACATATGAGATAGATGGTCTTATATTATTGAATTAGAGCTGTCCAAAAATGAAATAGACTGCTTTGCATGGTAGTAATAAGTCCCCAAGAAGGCAATATACATAGTGAATAAGCTTCCTGGAGTCAGGAAGATTTGAATTTAATTTCCATCCTCACCATCCCTTGTTTGACCCTGGGCAAATCAATTATTTAAAGGCTCTGAATCTCACTTTCTCATCTGTAAAATTAAAGAGAGTAATACCAATCCCATAGAATAGTTGTAAAATGCCAATGGAATCACATATTCCAAAACGATTTGCAAATTTTAATGTATGCTAAAAAATCTCTGTGATTATTCCAGAAATTTCATCAAAGTACAAAGGATTCAAGTGAACAAACTGATGTTTGTTAGATGATTTATGATAAATAGGTTGTGCACTTAAATGAAGGTTCAAATAGACAGATAAATGGCTTCTGAAATCTTTTTCAATAATATTTCATCATTTGTATAGTTCCTATACAAAAGGTTAAGTATATTATCTGGGAAGAGGGGATTATAAGCAAAGACAAATAAATAAATAAAAGTGAACAAGTCCTGATTGGAAAAAAAGGCAATTTAAAAGCATATTATAGTGAACAAAGCAATGTGAGTAAAAAGTACAAAGTGAGGTATAGTGGTTGATAAAATAGCATTTAGAAATTGGGGGAAGGGGAAACCTGTGGAAGGTTTTGAATGCCAGTCCAAAGAGGTTGAACCTTATCTTTCAGGCACAGTTGGTTGGCATAATGGATTGGTGCCGGAATTGAAGTTGGAAAAAGCATCTAGGGGCAAGGCACTGGGAAGTCGTGGATACACTGCATTAGACACAGCTGACAAGCTCAGAGTCTAACCAGGAGAGGAATAATAAGTGATTGGTGTGGGTGTCCTCCTTAACTGGAGGTTGTACTGGGAGAAGCCGTCTAATTAGAAGGGGACAGTCCAGCTGCGGTGTGCTGGGTCCTGTTCTTAACTGGCCCAGGAGAATCTATTGTTAAAATTTCCTCATAGGCACTTACACCTTTGACAATAGATAGAATGTGGAGTTTGAGGATCAAGAAAGGCTTCCTATAGAAAGTATCACTTGAATCTAGTCTAAGAAGGAGCCCAAGATTTCTAGCAATCATGCCAATGCAGGTGCAAGAGTTCTGAGGATTTTTGATC
Source organism: Myrmecobius fasciatus (assembly GCA_023553655.1). Classification (NCBI taxonomy): domain Eukaryota; kingdom Metazoa; phylum Chordata; class Mammalia; order Dasyuromorphia; family Myrmecobiidae; genus Myrmecobius; species Myrmecobius fasciatus. Next base: position 226,840 of record JAJPUD010003725.1, read on the forward strand.
TTCAAAGTTCTCTTGGGGGGCGGAGCCAAGATGGCAAACTGCAGACAGCATTCTCTGTGAGCTCCTGAGACCTTCCCTCAGACCCAGACAAATTGAGCCTCCGAATTGGTTCGGGAGTGAGGGCGCCACCAAACACTTGGACTACAATGCACTTCTATCAAATATCTACTTTGAAAGAACTTCTGAGGTCAGTTTTAGACGGACAGGGGATCAAGCAGCTCCCAGCGCTCAGATGCCAGTGTGCAGCTGGGGTGCAAGTCCGGGGCTGGGAAGGACCAGAAGATTTTAGGCTGCCAAGAAGTCCCTGGGAGACGCTTGGGCCACTTTGCTCTGCTTGCAGACAGGTGCTTTGGCAGGTCTACCTTTGATAAGGGATGGATTGAGAGCAGCTGAAAGTGTGGTCCTAGGGCAGATCTAGCCGACCAGCCTCAGACCAGAAGTCAACTCGGCAAATTTCTCCAGGGCAAATTGAAATCGCGGCTGCTGCCGCCTCTGCTGCTGCTGCCGCCCCTGCCACTGCTGCTGCAGAATTCCCTGCTGGTGACTGATACCTCAGCTAAACATCATGAGCAAGAAGAAGAGAGCTCTCACCATAGACAGCTTTTACGGAGAGAAACTAGAGCAGTCCCCAGATCCTGAGATTCTGAAAACAATCCCAGATAAAGCCACAAAGGTGGACTTAAGCTGGTCTCCCTTTCAGAAGGCTTACCTGGAAGATTGCATAAAGAATCTCAAAAGAGAGCTAGAAGAAGATTGGGGAAATAAACTGAGAGCAGTGCAAGAAGGAAACATCGCCCTGCAACAGAGATGTGAAAAACTGGAAAATAAGTCTGGTGAATTGGAAAAAGATAAAAATTCACTGAAAAACAAAATTAGTGAATTGGAAAAAGACAACAATTCACTGAAAAACAAAATTGGAAAAATGGAAAAAGAATGCAATGAACCAAAAAATTCAATTGGCCAGTTACAAGAGGAGCTAAAAAAGATAACTGAAGGAAATAATACCTTAAAAATTAAAATTGAACAAATTGAAATGAATGACTCAATAAGACTTCAAGAATCAGTCAAACAAAAACCAAAAAAAAAATGAAAAAATAGAAGAAAATATAAAATATCTCCTAGGAAAAACAACTGACTTGGAAAACAGATCCAGGAGAGATAACCTAAGAATTATTGGACTTCCTGAAAGTCACGATGAAAAAAAGAACCTTGATGCTATCTTCCAGGAAATCATGAAAGAGAATTGCCCTGATGTTTTAGAATCAGAAGGCAAAGTTGGTATTGAAAGAATTCACCGATCACCTCCTGAAAGAGACCCCAAAATTAAAACCCCAAGGAATATCGTGGCCAAATTTCAGGACTATCGCACCAAGGAAAAGATATTACAAGCTGCTAGAAAAAAAACAGTTCAAATAACGAGGAACTGTCATTAGGATTACACAGGATCTGTCAGCTTCCACATTGAAGGATAGAAGGGCCTAGAATCAGATATTCCAAAAGGCAAAAGAACTTGGATTACAGCCAAGAATAAGCTATCCAGCTAGAATGAGCATCATCTTCCAGGGAAGAAAATGGTCATTCAATGATACAGGAGAATTTCACCTATTTCTAATGAAAAGACCAGATCTGAACAAAAACTTTGACCTTCAAACACAGAACTCTAGAGAAGCGTAAAAAAGTAAAAAGGAAAGAACTTTTGAGAACTATATCTCTACTAGGGGTACCCTTAAAGAATGGGGGTATAATTTGATTTTACTTTGATAATAATTGAAAAGAAATTAGAGGGGGAAGGTATATCATACCGTTAAAAAAAAGGGGTGGAGGGGAAAGGAGGTAAAATAAAGTAAAAAAAGGAGGTAAAATAAGGCAAAGTCTCATGAAGAGACATAGAAAATCTAATATAATTGAGGGAAAGAAGGGAGGGTGATGAGTATTGTGTAAATCTTACTCTCATTAGATTGGGCTCTAAAAGAGCACATCAGACACATTTGATTTCAGGGAAAAACTTGGCCCTCTGTATAGGAGGGAAAGGAGGAAAAGAAAGGGATAAATTAATAGAAGGATTAGGGGAAAGGTGTATAAAAGAGGGAGGGTTCTAAAGGGGGAAGGACTGTTAGAGGGAGGTGGTCATCAAAAATAAAATATTGGTGAGGGGGGAAGGGAGTAAGGGCAAAGGGAAGAGAAAAATATAACTTTGGGTAAATAAGATGGCAGGAAATATAGATATAGTCATTTTAACTGTGAATGTGAATGGGATGAACTCTCCCATAAAACAGAAACGAATAGCAGACTGGATTAAAAGCCAGAATCCTACAATATGTTGTTTACCAGAAACACATTTAAAACATAGAGATACATACAGAGTGAAGGTAAAGGGCTGGAGCAGAATCTTTTATGCTTCAAGTGAACAAAAAAAGCAGGGGTAGCAATCCTTATCTCAGATCAAGTAAAAGCAAAAATAGATCTAATTAAAAGAGATAAGGAAGGAAACTATATTTTACTAAAGGGTACCATAGACAATGAAGCAATATCAATACTAAACATATATGCACCAAGTGGTATAGCATCCAAATTCCTAGAGGAGAAACTAACAGATGCAAGGAGAAATAGACAGTAATACTATACTAGTGGGGGATCTCAACCTTGCTCTCTCAGAATTAGATAAATCGAACCACAAAATAAATAAGAAAGAAGTTAGGGAGATAAACAAAATGTTAGAAAAGTTAGGTATGACAGATCTCTGGAGGAAACTGAATGGTGATAGAAGGGAGTATACTTTTTTCTCAGGGGTTCATGGAACTTATACGAAAATTGATCATGTGTTAGGGCATAAAAACCTCAAAATCAAATGCAGAAAAGCAGAAATAGTAAATGTATCCTTTTCAGATCATGATGCAATAAAACTCACATGTAATATAAGGCCAGGAGGAAATAGACCAAAAGTTAATTGGAAATTAAATAATCTAATCCTGAAGAATGAATGGGTGAAAGAGGAAATTATAGACACAATCGATAATTTCATCCAGGAGAACGACAATAATGAGACAACATACCAAAATTTGTGGGATACGGCCAAAGCGGTTATAAAGGGGTAACTTTATATCTCTAGATGCTTATTTGCATAAAATAGAGAAAGAGAAGATCAATGAATTAGGGTTACAATTTAAAAAGCTAGAAAAAGAGCAAATTAAAAACCCTCAATTAAATACCAAATTGGAAATTCTGAAAATAAAAGGGGAGATTAATAAAATTGAAAATAAGAAAACTATTGAATTAATAAATAAAACTAAGAGTTGGTTTTATGAAAAAACCAACAAAATAGATAAGCCTTTAGTTAATTTGATCAGAAAAAGGAAAGGAAAATCAAATTGTTAGTCTCAAAAATGATGAGGGAGAACTTTCCTCCAATGAAGAGGAAATTAGAGTAATAATTAGGAGTTACTTTGCCTAACTTTATGCCAATAAATTCGATAATCTAAATGAAATGGAGGAATATCTACAAAAATATGGATTGCCCAGGTTAACAGAAGAGGATATAAATTATTTAAATAGCCCCATTTTAGAAAAAGAAATAGAACAAGCTATTAATCAACTCCCTAAGAAAAAATCTCCAGGGCCAGGTGGTTTTACATGTGAATTCTACCAAACATTCAAAAAACAATTAATTCCAATACTATACAAACTATTTGAAAAAATAGGGACAGAAGGTATACTACCAAATTCCTTCTATGATACAGACATGGTGCTGATAGCTAAACCAGGTAGAGTGAAAACAGAGAAAGAACACTATAGACCCATTTCCCTAATGAATATTGATGCAAAAGTTTTAAATAAGATTTTAGCAACGAGATTACAGAAAGTTATCTCCAGGATCTTGACCAAGTAGGATTTATACCAGGAATGCAGGGCTGGTTCAATAACAGGAAAACTATCAGCATAATCAATTATATTAATAACCAAACTAACAAAAACCATATGATTATCTCCATAGATGCAGAAAAAGCATTCGATAAAATCCAACACCCATTCCTATTAAAAACACTAGAGAGTATAGGAATAAATGGGCTTTTCCTTAAAATGATTAGTAGCATCTACTTAAAACCATCAACTAGTATCATATGTAATGGAGACAAACTAGAACCATTCCCAATAAGATCAGGAGTGAAACAAGGCTGCCCACTGTCACCATTACTATTTAATATTGTGTTAGATATGTTAGCTTTGGCAATAAGAGAAGAAAAAGAGATAAAAGGAATTAGAGTAGGGAATGAAGAAACCAAATTATCACTCTTTGCAGATGACATGATGGTACACTTAGTGAACCTTAGAGACTCAACTAAAAAACTACTAGAAACAATTCACAACTTTAGTAAAGTTGCAGGATTCAAAATAAATCCACATAAATCATCAGCATTTTTATATATTATCAACAAAGTTCAGCAGCAAGAGATAGAAAAAGAAATTCCATTCAGAATAACGGATGATAGCATAAAATATTTGGGAATCTATCTGCCAAGAAAATGTCAGAAACTATACGAACTAAACTACAAAACACTTTCCACACAAATAAAATCAGACCTAGTCAATTGGAAAAACATTAAGTGCTCATGGGTAGGCCGAGCGAACATAATAAAAATGACAATACTACCCAAACTAATTTACTTATTTAGTGCCATACCAATCAAACTCCCAAGAAATTATTTTACAGATCTAGAAAAAAATAGTAGCAAAGTTCATTTGGAAGAACAAAAGGTCAAGGATTTCAAGGGAATTAATGAAAAAAAGACAGATGAAGGTGGCCTTGCTGTACCAGATATAAAACTATATTATAAAGCAGCAGT